>JAJJWX010002913.1:0-86807 GCA_023529315.1 Papaver bracteatum
TTCTATATTAGTAATAATCTTATATTTGAGTGTTTTAGTATACGCAGGACCCAGTTTGTAACTTTTTAGGGATGGAAGAACAAGATGGGAGAGATGAACCTATACACAAATGATGGTAGTATGAATCTCTTATTGTTTGGGGTTTGTCTACAGATTAAATGGAACTTTTATGGTGCTTAGTGTTTTTCCTTTAGTTTTAAAGAAATGATTAGATTTTTTTTTAACAAATAATTCTTGATGTTTATTCTTAAAACCACAAAACATTGAAACATATTCATATCTTATTACATAGAAGGCGAGCAAGCTGTGCTTTTTTTGTGCTTTTTTTCTTTCTTGTAAAGCGGACACCCTTCATGTAAATAATGTATTTTCTTTCACGATCTTCAATTAAAAATAATGTGCCAAACACGAGTTATTAAATGGAAGGCAAGCCCCGTAAAATTTTTTTTTTTTTTTTTTGAAGAAGTCGAGTCATTCATCAAAAGAAGGCATGGTGGAGAGTGCTAAGAAGTAAAGTCAATTATCAAATGAAGAGAACGAATTTTTGGGATAAACAAATTCGTTTTTCAACAATTTTTTTTGTTTGATTCCTCTTACTAAAGAGCAATTTTTTTTTTTTTTTTTTTTTTTTATTAAAAGTTTTACTTTCATTTAATTTCCAAATTCAGACAAGAAACTAGTCGGAAGCCTAGCAACAAGCTGGCCTCCAACTCCTTTTTGAACTACCACACTTAACCTATGAAAAGGAAATCACCTACACGCACGTTAGCATCATGACTAGCAATATAGTTGCGGAGCCGCTGAACGAAGTCTGTTGTTCCGTCCCCAAATTCACCTAGAGTAGTGAAAGCCAAAGCACCAAATCCATATCCTTGTGCAGTGCATTTTTCTAAATACTTGGTATTTTTGCGATGACAAAGATCCTTGATAGCTCGCCCCTTCCAAAGTACGACCATTACTCCCACAAAGGGAGACACAATCGTAACATCGAAGCAAACGTCCGACCATTGTCCCAATAGAGCACAAGAACATCCGCCGGTCTCAAAGAAGTACCGTTGTTCGTAAGCATACCCAAGTCCACCTCTTTCCGTGCAGACCACCCTGACTCGATAACGATGTCCGCAATCGTGTCGCGTACTAAATCATGTCGAAATTTTAAACCAACTTCATTTGTACGAGTACATTGCATGGTCACCAAAAGCATCCATCTCTCTCTTGCGAAGGGGCACAAACTACCTGGTTCAAACAAGAGAATACCAAGTCTATAACATAACACCAAAAGCATCCATCTTTTCTTTTGTGTCCTTTTTGTTATTTTTTGTGCTTTAGAGCTTTATTAGCTTTTTTGTTGTTTTTAGCCCTTTTTGTCCTGAGCTTTATTATGGGGTGGGGTGGCATTGTTCCTCCTTGTTTTGTAATGATTGTAATTAAATTTATAATGTAAATTGAATTTTGTGATATAATAAAATTTAATTCTCTTTTTTAATGTGGTTCATAATTTTTTAGTACTAATTTTAAATTATAATAATTGTTAGGTAATGGCGAAACATGAAACATTTATGGATTATTTGAATCGGGGTGGTGTTGAAGCGGCAAAACATTTGGTAGCTTAAAAACTTAACCAACCAACTTCAGGCTAATTGTTCCTTGTATCTGTCAACTAGGTATTTTACTTGCTCAAAGGGTACTTGGTATAGCTAAAAAGCGTTTTGTATTTCACTTGCTCTAGTTTGGTTGGTCTATCTATGAAGCCATCGGCGTTTCAATTGCTCTAGTATGGTTGGTCTAGCTCTAAAGTGATGGTTATTTCCCTTGTTCTAGGAAGGTCGGTCTATTTATTAGCAGATGATTATTTTGCATGCTCTAGATATAGGTCGGTCTAGCTATGAAGCAATGAACAAAGAAGAGGCTACATGATAGTTGGTTGAGTATTAAAGCAATTACCTAGCTGCTCTAGACCTATAGAAATCCCACCTTTTGCAACTCAAGAGCGAGAGCCAAATTAAGTCGCTATAAGGGTTAGAGCGACTCAATATGGGCTGCGACCAAAAGCTGCCAGGTTGCTTAATCAGTTTTTCTTGTAGTGAGTGGTGAAGTGATTGGGTGATGATACCAGTGACCTGAATTTGAAACTCGCTAGCATCAATTTTCTTGGTAAAAAATAAATAAAATTGATTTTGTACATAAGTTATGGGGAGGGAATCTTTGTCCTTTGTATCAAAGTTTTAGCTTATTGGACAGGATCCTGAAATATCTGCCGAAGCTGTCACATGATCCCTAGCATATGGACTTATTCCAAAAGAGGTGCTTTTGAAGGAAAGCATTGAAAATTATTCATTGAACATCTTTTTCTTTGAAAGTTGTTACAAGTTTCCAGGGCCGTAGCCAAGATTTCTTGGTTAGGGGATCAAAATTTTTTAACGAAGTGCAGGGGGTGTAAATATAGTCAAATATGTAACCGGGCAAAAATTAATCTTTGTAGCAAGCTAGGCGGGGGTTGCAAGTGCGTACCCTTGCATCACTGGACTCTTATTTTCACCATCTGGCGGATGAAAATCAACTACTTTAACTCTAGAAGTAAGATTGAGTGAGGAGATGTTCTTTTCGGGACAATCCCTCATTTTCAATTGAGAATTACAACTTCAAACCTCAAAGTATTTAGTAAGGTTAAAATGTTATAAGAAACCGCTTAAAATGTTATAAAAAAATAAAGAACCATCTTTTGGGGACTACCCAAAAATATGGGGGACTACCCATAAGTTTTGAGGAGGATATTAGAATTAATATTTGGTCACCCCATTTTTTATACCCACTTTACCCTTGATGATAAACTTAGTTAGTGATTAGTGATTAGTTAAACCGATGATTAGTGATTAGTGATTAGTGTTTTATAAGTCGGATTTGTTTTGTTTTTAACATTTTTTTTGAGAGATAAGTATAAGAAGGAAATAGGAAAATAATATGGGTGAACCCAAAAAATCTTTGTTTGAGTTTAGTAATTATGATATGAGTGATTCATGTGATGATACCTTAGATCTTTTTCTTTAAGAGCCACAACAAGAGTATGATATTTTGGGTACTCATGGACACTTCAAATTTAGTTAATGGTGCTTGAATTGGCCAAAACATTCCTAAAAATGAACAATTTACAAATTGATTTCCGTTTGGTTTACAAAAGTTTGGCTACAACATTTGAAGAACAGGAGTTTCCAAAATCATGCAAGTGTAGTTCGGTTAATGTTTCTAAAAACACAAGTAGCCGAACTCGTGCTTTAATGGAGTTTTTTGTTTCGGAAAAGTTGGGTAACTAAAAGTTCGGGCTGGGAGAAAAAAATGAAAAAGTTGCGACGTAATAGGAACTCAATATATAGGTTTTCAATGAAAATGTTCGGTTAGGAAAAAAAAAAATGCGACATGGCAAGACTTTTCTCGAAAGAAAAACCTCCATTAAAAGTTGAGTTCGCTAGTTCGACAAAGTTTTTCACATAATTTCTAGCCGAACTTTTCTCTGCAACTTACATTTTCAACTCATTTTAATGATTACTTCTCATTTTTGCAACCAAAAACGAATGACAAGTAATGGGTTTGTTATAATTTTGATTTTGATTTTGTTTTGTTAATGATTTAAATTATGCTATATATATAAAGTGGCTGTGATGGTGGTTCGAGGTGGTCGGTGGTGGTGAAACCATTAATTAGTGGGTAATGTGTTAGCTTAGTGGGTTGGATTAGGATTAGTTATGACCTTAATTAAAATAAGGGAAGATTAGTCTTTCCTAATCTTTTAGGACACCCCTTATAATGTAGGGTGGAGATTTGTATCACTGGGTAGTCCCCAAAAGATGGTTCAAAATAAATATGAGTCTAAAAACAAGAATAAATTAAAGGTTGAAGCCCCAGCCCAAAGAAAGAAAAAAAAAACACTAATTACAATATAACACCACATCTCAATTGAGTACCTGGTCCTAAATGAAGATGTGGAATGGTATCCCACCGATACATGAATCTTTTCACTGATGCATGAAAGTACAGTTCAGAGGAAGGCATGTTGTTAATTTTTTTTGTTCTATTATAATTTTGTTGGACATTTCATTTATTTTCCATGATGTAAATTTTACAATCTTGGTAAAGGGGCTTCATGAAATGGTAGAGGGGCATTATGAGTGATAGTAATGTCCCTTTTATTGGTTAGGGGGGTGTCCTATAGGGGATGTAGTTTTACTAAATTACCCTTTTCACCTCAAATGGTCTAATTTACCCTTGTTTTTTTGAGTGAAATGACCTAATTGTCCTCCCTCCTATAAACCTTATTATGTGAAGAATGAAAATCAGTTTTCATTTTTGTTTCGTCTTCTCCACTTTAATCGAATAGTAAGCACCACCTCCATTAAAGTTTGAAAATTCATCGTCTTCGATTAATCGACGATTCGCAAAATTTATAATCGTTGATTGAAGTCTACATTATAGATGCGAATAAGAAGAAAGTTGATTGAAGATTAGTAGCGATTCCAATCAAGGAAATGTTCAATTAGTGAAGAACAAAATTCTCAACTCCAAACCCTCCACCGATTCCAATGACGTGTATGAGGTATGTTTTGCGGAACCCATTTAGGGTTTTGTTTAATTTGTTCGTTTTAATGATGATTTGTATCAAAAAATAGGGTTTTAGGTCAAAAATCATGGTTTGATATCCTGGGTTTTTGATAGATACGGTTGGTAATTATTGGAGATTTATAACCGTATGAAGCTTTTGATGCTCATACGGTTCGTAACTATTGAAAATTTTAGGATTACTTAACCGTATGTTCCTCGGATTGAGAAAAAATTCCGATTACGGTTGCTATTGTCCTTTGAGTTACCAAACCGCTTTTCTCTCGCATGTTAAAATTTTTCCTACGGTTCCTATTGTCACCGAGTTACCAACCGTATTGCATTCTCGTGCAATCGTATAATAATTCCTACGGGTACTTACCCATTGTTAGTTACCAACCGTGTATTTCCTACGGTGAAATGTGGTATGTTAGTTACCAACCGTATGTTGTCTGTGGTTTGAAAACTTTTGGTGCGATTTATATACGGTTGATAACGATGATATAGTTACCAACCGATCAAATAGACATGATATTGTCACTTTCAATCATATCACATTTAGTCAAAATACCAAAATACCGATTATAAAATGGGATTCATCAAGACTTGAAAACATTTAAGCATCCTCTTCATCATCGGTCATAACTACGAATTGCTTGGCATATACAACATTATGTCCTTCCATAATTCAATCCTTTTCTCAAATCGATTGCACCAAGTCTTGGGGAGTTCATAATTACAACCAAATTCCCTCCACAATGGAGGTAATGGACTTCCTTCATGAAATTGGAGGCCGATGTAATGAATTCCTTCCACGTGCCCCATGACGCACGGTTTTTGATTGTCAAGTCTTCGTCAAACGGTATTCTTGTTGGTGCAAATGTAGTGCTCATGTCTCCTCGGAGATTAAATGAATGACGCAATTGAATGCGTTGGCTAGTAGTTGGACACATATAGGCATGCACATCCATTATTGTCTTGTCAAACATATATTACGATTAAACGCCTTTCCATTTCCTTGAAGCTCTCATTTAACACCTCATTGGTTTCGTTTCTTTCAACTCTCATCATCGGCTTATAGAAGTCGCGGTGAGCACGTAGTTCCATTAAGCATTTTTGCCTTACGTAAGTAACTTGGTAACAACCCCACCCTATCGCGTCTTCAAAAGGTCCAAGTTGATCCACGAAGACGTGGTAACCACAATTCCCATCACCATCAACATCCTCCGTAGCCTTGATATAACCACGAATATAGTCGGGGAAAAAACGAAGGTAATATTCATAGAGAATGTATTGGTTCCGGATATATCGACCATTATTGTCTTTAGGTGGTGGTTTAGGCACTCCTTTTAGATCGTCTCCTTCTCCTCCTCCTTTTCAACCATCAGACTCTTTCCATTGTTCCTTGCTAATTGTTTAACACCAACTTTACCAATAAGTCTTTTTATTGAACTATCTTGGGAGGAAACCTCGAGTCCGACATAGGAACCTTGACCTTTAACTCCATCATCCTTTTTTCCACTATCTTTACGACCATTTCCTTGAACAACAACTTTTCTTATTTCTTGTAGTTTAGAGCGAAATACCGGACCTTTTCCTTTAACATCAATTTTGCTTGTTGCACTTTCTTGAGTAGGAACATTGATACATTTTTGTTCTACATTTCGACAGCTTGGTTCTCCTTTATCCGCTTGACCTCTTTTCCGTTTGTTTCTACCTTGAACATCATCCTCTTCGAGCTCATCCTCCGCTTCATATTCCTTTCTCAACAATTCATAACCACAAGGATCTCTTTTCTTTGATTCTTCCGCCAATTCTCTTGCTTTTTTATTTCCTACGTACCTCTTTTTTTGGTAGGAGGCCTCCCCTTACCCTTCCCCTTTGGTGGTTCCTTGATATCATACCTAAATTGTGGATATACGAATTCTCTCAAGTTACTCAACCATATTTGCCTTTGGCCTTGGCTTAGTGTAGCATATTTCTCGGCTAGAGCTTGTCCAATCTTGGTATCGGCAAACGTTCCTCCAAATTGTGGATCAAAAATTGTTTCACGGAATTTTAATTGTTACCAAAAGGGATCAACATCTTGAATCGGGATCACTTTGTCTTGATATGTGGCGATAACATGCCGACATGGGAGTCCCAAACTTGTCATGTTTGGACAAACACACTCTTCTTCATAATCCCCCAATTCATAATGTTGTACTTCATACATTATCTTCTCAATTGCTTTGTGCGAAACTTGATGTGTAATTCCCCTTAGCCACTCATTGTCTATCCATTTAATGTGTTGTTTACTTAGGATTTTTTCAAAAGACTCCGTAACTCTATTGTGATCACGGAGGAAATACGAATGCATGGCTTCAAATAACGTAACTAACCCACCATTACAACTATGAAGTTTTTCTTCAACCGGTTGTGAGATGACCGCATTTACTTGTAGCTTGGTTGTCATAGTGCCTATATTGGTTAGTGAACGCCGATTAACTTATCTTTGTGAGGATCCAACCAATTATCAAAAAATACTTCACAACACTTGGATAACCTCTTTTCCAATGAGCCACTAACATACGAGCTCTATCCTCATATTCATCCACGGTGATAGAATAGGTCAAGGCTCTCCACTCCATTTTGAAACTTTCCCATTTTAGTTCCGCCAACTTGTCATAGTTCTTAAATTTCTCTTTGGCCTCATCTTGTTTATGTAACGGTAGTTCCTTTATTCTATCCATTTCGCTTTTTCGGGTTGACGGACAAGGCGCATGCACTTAGTTTCAATACTTTTCCACAAGTGGAACGTGCAAAGAAGGTTATGAGCTTCCGGGAAAACCCTCCTTATTGCATTCAACAAAGCTTGCTCCTTGTCCATAATAATCACCTTTGAGTATATCCCTCACGTAGGAATAACTTCACTTGTTATAGGGTGGTTATGACTACCACATACAACTTTCTCCAAAAACCACCTATTTGTCGCATTCTTTTTAAACCGAAGCTTGAAGGACATCTGGTCTTCTTATGGAAAGTATTCTTCCTCTTTTTCTTTGCTACTTGCAAGGTATCCTTTTTGCGTGACTTTATGTTGTCCACTACACTGCAAACCATTTGAAAGGCAATATCACTAGTGGAACTATTACAAACTATGATTCACATAATCAACTTTCCTCGTTCTCTAGCCCACTCCTTTGCATCGTATTTCACCTTCCATGTCTCCTCGGTTAAATAGTGAGATCTAGAATCCGTGTGAGAAGTTCTTTTCTAAAGGTTGGTCATCCATTATAGGAGGTAAATAAACGACCTGGACAAAAAACCAAAAACATATATTTAGTTACGGTTGGAAAATAAGTGAATAAACAAACCGTAACACGCTTACGGTTTGTAAATGTCATCCTCTAACTTACCAGTAAACAAAAAAAAACAAATATTGTAACACTTACACATACGATTGGTAACTAAAAGTCAATCATGCACCGTAATATGGAGTCGGTTGGTATCGGTTAATATATTATTAACCGTAACTAGTGCATTGAAACACAATAAATATACACATGCACAAGGTAACTTACGGTTGGTAAGTGTTGCACGTACTTAGCAACCGTAACTCAAATACGGTTGGTAATCCAACAAGCTTAACCAACCCTAACTGGTATAGTTTCTGGGTTTTCCCCAAAATTCAAGAACATACGGTTGGTAAGTAACTATATATTTGTGCACCGTAACATGTAGTTACGGTTGGTATTGTGACCAATTCAAACCGTATGTTTATCTGAAAGTTATAAAACTAGGATCTTTTTACGTAATTTAGAGAATTTTGAGCAACAAAAAGCTAATGAGAACTAGTTTAGAAGTATACCTGGTTATTTTCAGTGCTTGATGCTTCACTTTGTTGGCTAATTTCTTCAATTGGTTGAGATTGAAGTTCACTTTGGTCTAAAACATCTCTACCATCTAAAAAATACTCCATATCAGGATCTCCATCAAGAGGTATGTAGTACTTGTTTTCTTTATCATACAGAGATTCACCCACCTAAAATTTGCCACTGGAATCACTCATTTTGGAGGAGTGAATCAAAATCTAGGGTTTCACAAATATCACATAAGTTTTCTTCTCCTCAATTTTTTTGATTTTAGAGTTATAATACACTAATTTTGATTATCAACACTAATTTAGATAATCAACACTAATCTTGATTATCATTACTAATCTTGATTATTAACGATAAGGGATAATTAGTCATTTACATATTTTCAGTGATAAGGGGAACTTGATTTTACTTCTAATGACCCTTTTTGTCTTATTAGATCGACGCCCCTTTACCAAGATTGAAATTTTAATAGATAGTCTGAGAGTTCATCTTTTGACTTAGTTTTCTACAACATCATCGATGGGATATAGACTACAGATTTTATTAATTATCTAATAAATATTTGATTCACATAAGAACCAAATACATCAAGAAATTAACTCAAATATATGATGAATTGAAATATTAAGTGTAAGAAAACATTTTTTTTTTTGGAAACTCATCAAGATTACCACCATACCAAACCACCGCTTGAAAAAATGCTCCACTCACAATCATTTTCACAATGTTTTATCCAATCTCTTTTTGCTTGGTAAGTTGCAAACTTTGTTGTGTGGTTACTTTTTTCAGTGGTCATACCATCTTGAATCACACACATGAATTTTGTTGACTCAAAAAATTAACCTTAAAACGCCATAGGAAATTTTGTTGGTAATTCAAAGTGTATGCTCACCCAAATCATCTTCACTTGACCAACAATGGATTGTTAAAGGTATGTTTGGATCTATATAATTTGTCTCAGCGACAGTCTTTTTGTTTGTGTGCATATCTTCATAACCATCAACAGACTGCGCAACAAATAATGATAAAGCAAGAAGAGTGAAGAAGATGGTGGTAGGAGATCCTAAAACTAAAAATGATTTTGACATTCTGATGGAAGGTAATAGCCTTGAAAACTAAGTATAATGCTAATGGTTTATACTTTCTTGATGATGATTTATAATCTTAACTAGATCATAACCCGTGCCGTAACGTCACGGGATGTTTTGTCTCTAATACGATATTTTTCACATTCCTCTTGCTTCATTTTTTTCATGAGTAATTATTTTGATATTCAAATAGGTTTGGGAAACAAAATGGGTTACCTGATATTTTTATTTTTTTACTTAAGCATGTTATTCCAATTTATTATTTGACGGAGTAATAATGTTGTGCCAACATGAAAAAAAATAAAAAATACAAATAAATAAAAAAATTCCCCATTTATTGGACGGAGAAACCTTGATACTAAATATGTAGTTTTTAGTGTTATTTATTATATAACGTGACATCCAAATGTTTTTTCTTCTTATTAATTTTCATGTATTTTAACCGAGTTTATATTAGCATTAAGACAAGCTTTCTCTTTCCAAAAAATAGCTTTCTCTTTCCAAAAAACAAGAAGACGAAAACTAAAACCCATTGAAACCTCTCTTCTCAGATCACCGGAGGCGATCCGAGAATATCAAATACCACCATAACCTATTTCCATCTGTTCTCTTTTTATTTTTTTCTCATAGATCTCTACTTATTTTTCTCGTTTATTAGGATTTTTTAGGGATTGCTTCCTCTAGTTTTTCTGCTCGCAGCCTTAGATGTACTTTTTATCCTATGCTAGGATCTTATTGTTATAGTGTTCTTCTTTAATATTGGTTATTCTCGATCAAAGGTCTGTTCTATGTATTCTGTGATTGTTTTTTTATTTTCTTATTTGAGTCCTCGTAATCTCTTATGTAAATGGGTTTTAAGATTGGGTTGTGTTTTGATTGTTATTTGCTTCAAGATTGGTGGTGAATCTCTCCGGCCGGTTCAGATATTCCAACGATTTTTCCGTCATGTTCTGTGGAGGAAAATTTCTGGTCATTCATCTTGCAAAGCAGTCATGGGATCCGTCTCTTAGATCTTGCCATTTGGGTTGTTGTTTGTGGTCCATTACGGTGGGAAGGAAATCTTAAAGGATCTTTCCGTGATCTATCCTGTCAGTGCAGGTATGGTTTACGGTATATCACCGGCTCCGGACCAAATCTATGGGAAAAACATGGTAACGGCAACAACTTGGGCAGGGGGATCTTTTACCCCAAGCCGTTCAGAACTGCTACTATCTTCTTGGTTTGTGGGGTTGATAGGATTACAAATCTCGTTTTATTTTTTAATGTGTCTGGTTAATATGTTAGTCATTTCTTCTTTAGTTTCGGATGTGCTTGTTTTAGGTTTAGTAATGAAAAGAAAGACAAAGTAACTCGTTCAAGATCGTCACTCAGTTCATCTATTACATCAACAGATACCACATCTTCCAAGCCGAGTCAGCCCGATTCGTTGTTCTTATACAGACACTTAAAGACCGATATCGATCACCACCGCTACTTGAGACACTTTGGCTACAGTTTGAGACACTATGGTTACTTTTGATTCTTTGTTATCATTAGTTGGGTCATTGCTACCTTGATTGCATTAGGCAGTCTAAATTTAAAAACTCAAGTTCATGTTATTCACATGTTCTAGAAGAACATTGGGTTGGATTTTATCCAGTCATTTCCTTGTACATCGACACATACTGGTTTTGTTTCCAAAATCGGTTTGGCCCTCTCCTTTGCGAGAGAGAAGAAGGTTTTCTGAAACGGTTTTTAGTTCTGAAGGGATACGTTTGATGGGTAAGAATTGGAGAAGATACTATAATTTGTATGATTACATTATGATCTTGAAAAATCCTTGTAAGGTTTCTGATTTCCTAAATCGGCTCTATCAATATATCTGAGGTTAGCCTCTTTTTCGAAAAAAAATAAAAAATAAAAAAATTAGCATTAAGACGATCAACCACATTTCTAATTTATAGTGTTATCCTTTTGTAGCAGCACATAATTTAATTAACATAGTAAATTACTACTCATTATTATCGGCCAGTACCACAAACCACCAGATATCACTTCTTTATCCACCACCACCATTTTCCATCCCTCGTAGAATATTGGCACACTTATAACTTTTAATCCCACACGTCATGTATAAAGTTTAGATTTAACAAACTTAGGTCGTCAATTAATTTATTCAACTATATGTTTTTTGTTAATACTGAAAATCATGCATTTAAACAGTTACCAAAGGTAGCAAAGTGGCACCAAAAACAACCATTTTGTCTTATATGATTTGGTATCATCCCAAAAGTATTTGTTATCCGCCTTTATTGATCGTGTCAAAAATAACCAACTATATTTTTCACAATATAATGTTATCCGTCATGTTTTTATTTTATTTATTTTTATTTTATTCAAAAGAAAAAACCAATACCCCCGCCATTAAAACCATCCGCGCTACTATTTCTTCCACCAAAACTAATATTTACCGCCTCCACCACTTAGTAACACCTCCCACCGTTTCCACCACTTACTTCTTCCTCTACTACCACCACCACCACTAATATCTATTGAAATAATTTTTGTCAAAATTATTATTTATTAAGGGCGATATGTATTAATATTAATTAAGGGACATTTATGATGTAAAATTAATAAATCATTTATCATGAGAAATTAATGAGACATCAATTAATAAAACACTTATACTAATCAATATTTAAGTTGAACAAACCATCACCATAGATTTATCTTCTCTCTAGATAAATCACTTATACTAATTAATAAAACACTTATACTAATTAATATTTAAGTTGAACAAACAACCACTGTTGATTTATCTTTTCTATCAATTTCAAACAAGGCGGAACAATGGTTAGAGGCCACTCTTATGACACAATAGGTCATGAGTTCAAACCTCCCCGTTATAATTTTTGAAATTCCATATCTTGACTTGAGTATTCATTTTTAATTCATAATATTGGAATGAACACCACATGTGCGACTTGTAGGGTGGTCCCGAGGTTTTTTCTGCATTTGCGGTTTCCTTGTTAACAATACTTCTGGTGTCTGTGTTATTTTTATCCCACATTATATTTTGTTATATAATTGAAATATCACAGGTTGTGCGTTGCATCGATCAATTGTGAAATCCAACCTTTGGTTGTTGATTGGAAATTGATTGATCCTTGGATATTGGTCTTTGGTACCATCCAAGTTTATTATCCTTGTATTTGATAAAGACTTGCAAATTCTTATTTTCTCTAGTAAAGATCAAATAAAGTGAGAGCAATATTAACTCCTCGATATACTTTTCGCTAGTTGAGTCTGACCGTTTAGTTGATTCTCTAGAAAGTATATTGGAGTTAGTCCATACAGATTGCCAATAGAAATATTGGGTTAGGTTGTTAGGCCCCCGCTTTTTCAGAATTTTGAATGACGATAGCGCGTTTTCATACACATTCTGAAGTTACTTTTTGACTTTTGAAAGAAAAAAAGTCAGAAGTTAGCTTGGATAAAGAATTTCAGAATGACTTCTACTTCCAGAAGCAGAAAAGTAAACTTTTTGTGAAGCAAAATGTTTTTACCTCTAACTTATGCTTCTGACTTCTACTTCTAGAAAAGCAGAAGTCAAAAACAAATTTGTATTCAAACGCACTATGATTATTTTTTCTTATATGCTTTTGTCAATCGGGCTAAAAACACCTAAATAAATTTTTCACTATACAATATTACTCGTGTTGTAAAGACACTAAACTGATATTGTTCACTACTACTCACCGACACCCACCACCATAAAAACCACCCATCGACACTATTTCTTCCACCAGCACCAATGTTACCTCCTCAACCACTCCCTAACGCATGTTACCACTTCTTCCACCCATACTTATTCCACTACCACAATATAATTTTTACTAAAATTATTTATTAATGATAATGAAAATATGTATTTATTAGATTAATTAAAGTAAATGAAAAATTAATGAATTATCCATTATGAGCAATTAATGAGACATCAATTAATAAAACACCTATACTAATATTTAAGTTGAATAAACAATGACCGTAGATTTATCTTTTCTCTAGACAAATCTGAACCACTCAGATAGGGAAAGTTGGCTAAACTATGCTTACCACAATATAAGTTTTACTAAAATTATTTATTAATGATAATAATGAAACTATGTATTTATTAGATTAATTAAAGTAAATGAAAAATTAATGAATTATCCATTATGAGCAATTAATGAGACATCAATTAATAAAATACCTATACTAATATTTAAGTTGAAAAACCAATGACCGTAGATTTATCTTGTCTCTAGAAAAATCTGAACCACCACTCAGATAGGCTAAGTTAGCCAAACTGTGCTTAGATTTCTTATTGTATATATGAAAAGGCATGCATGCACTCAGTATATATGGCAACATATTTTTTAATTGGAATGTGAATTATGTCGTATTGGATGTCTTACTATATGTGTTGGATTCATTGTTATAAATTTAGTTTAGGAAATGCATTAATTGTTAATTAAAACCACAAAATCCCTTTGGAAATAAATCTCTGTATAATTCTAACACACTTGTCTAATCTTGATAACAGTAACTAATTACCTCACAAGTAGTGAGCATGTCATATCTATCTCCAATTATGTTTTGCTCATGTAAACGTATCGACAATGCTATTTTTCTACTTCCCAAATAATTTGGTGGTAATTCTTCAAGAGTGGTTAAGTCTATATCAACCAGATATCCTCCCAAAGAATCTCAATGATTTTAAATAAATTGGAGTTCCAAGATCTATGTGGAATTCCTCTTATTTTTAACAATTTCTTAAGCTTTGTCATGGCCTGTAAAGGGATTATATTATCCGAGCAACCACAATCATGAGCGGTACTAAAGACCAAAAGCTAAAAAAAATTGGCATTTTTAGAGGTGAAGCGTAGTGGTGAAAGACTAAAATTTAGTCTAAAGGGATTATATTATCCTGGACGGAATAACAGGGTATGAAATGGAGCGGATATATAATGAGCGTACAATGGTCAGGCGTTGGTATTGTGGGCGTATGTATGGGACGGGAGTATTGTGGGCGCATGGTGTTGGGCGTGAGTATTACTCACGCCTGGCAAGAGACGGAAATGAAAGCTACGCCCCAATTGTAAAAGCACATGGTATTTGGGGGAGTTAATTATTGTGTCTGTTGGGCGGTGATAATATATGTGCTTGATGTGAGGCGCACGTATAGTTTCCGTTTCCTCTGGCGCTGATAATACTCACGCCTCAATCAGGCGCTCATTCTATCTTCGTTCCACAATCAAACGTTGATTATACTCTCGCCCAAAATGAAACTTTCACTATACTCTCGCCTAAACTCACACGGTTACTATACTCTTGCCCCAGTATATTTGGGTTTGGTCTGGGTTGACGACCAATTTTGGTCTCAAACCCTAGAAATCTGGACCATATATAGCTTTAGTCTATTCCGTTACAGTTGATTTTCGGACCATAATTGGGTATAGTCCCCAAATATGGTAGTGATTGTGGATGCTCTTAGATGCAGTAGTTTTGGCACCTTGCTTCACCTCCATATCACCCGTACAAGTGGGAATCACTTTTTCCTTCTGTAAGTTTGAGTAATATGGACAATTATTATAACATAAATCTTTTTTTTTTTTAATATCTTAAAGGTCCTAGAACGCTAAATTCTGAAAGATATTTTCAAAGACGTGAAAAAAAAGCCTCAAAAATCGTGCATGGTCGCATGGCGATATTTGTGGGACTTTGAGTTATGCCCTATAGCTTCGCTGAGGGCATGGAAGGAACAAGACAACAAAGGTACGTACAAACTAAACCTTAAGGTGGGAAAATTAAAAATGATATTAGTGATGGGAGCAAAATTAAAAATCTAGGTGGACTAAATTAGTAGGATGGGCTAGAATTGAATTTATGTGAGATTGTTTTTCTTGTCTTTTCAAAATAATCATAGTCCTAAAAAGATGACTTTTTGATAGGTTTTATAAATTTCAAGCAATCCTTGCTATTCACCTTACCTCCCTAAAAATATTAAAATGTCTTATCTGCTTTGTTTTTCTTAAAAAGAGAAAAACTGGACAAAAGATTTCTCTATCTGTTTTCAAAAAAGAGTTATTATTGATTTTTTTTATTTAGCCTAAAATGACCGAAGGAATATTTTAGCCGAGAATTCTAGAAGCAAACCAAGCCGTTTTGAAATTTGGAGGGGAAATCCATTTC
The DNA here is from genome assembly GCA_023529315.1 of Papaver bracteatum. Classification (NCBI taxonomy): domain Eukaryota; kingdom Viridiplantae; phylum Streptophyta; class Magnoliopsida; order Ranunculales; family Papaveraceae; genus Papaver; species Papaver bracteatum. Next base: position 15,758 of record JAJJWX010002913.1, read on the forward strand.
AACAACAACAATATTTGTGGATGATGATAATGAATCGTAACTTACTAAACTAAACTAATCTCATTATGGCTTTCAATCATTAAATGGAATTGTATTCTTTTGAAGTAAAATATAAATGATTTTTATCAAAACAAGACTCCCATACACACTTACACATAAAGGTGGATTTTACTGGTACCCTCTTAGAATTTTCTGGGGTTCATGATTTTGTAATGTCAAAATATTTAGGGTGAATTTTTGCTTCAATACTCGCATTTTTACTTATACTTCGTTTGGTTGGAAGAATTGGATTCATAAGAATTCAATTATGGGGTAATCTAATTCTTGGAATTGAATTGCATGGAATTGGATTTAAATCCAAAAAAATTAGCGTTTGGTTGAGGTAATCCAATTTTTGTTGTTGTTAAGTGGGATAGTTCCCCATTTATCAATTGCTTTGGCCTCTATCTAATTGTCATTGCTTGCTGTTTTTCTTGCAGGTATTTTCTCTATATATGGCTGCAAATAAGTGAGTGTTTACATTCGATAGCTCGTGATGTTGATCATTCCCCGTGGTACTATGAAACGGTTGCTCTCGCAAAGACTGGTCCGCATTGTGTTTTCACGATTTGTTACAACTTCAAAATGAAAAATGTAAAATCTCTTGGGGATTGAAGATTTGTTGATGATATTCCCCATACCAACAGTTTTATTTCCTTGAAAGATCTAGGAGAAACAACATGTGAGAAAAGAAAAATGAGAAATCATGGAGTGGTGATTCATCAAGAGATCCTGGTTGATATGATTTTTCACCTACTTAGGAAGCGAAGCTTCCGGGGTTTCTTTTGTGGAGACCCTTGTAATAATGGTGAGATTCATGAATTTTGGAATGTCAAGGAATTTTTGCTTTGATTTTTTTCCAGCTTTGATCTTACCAGTTAAATCATTGCAGATCAAAACAAAATATATAAAAAAAATCATTGGAGTTTGTTAAATGTCTTGAAATTTGATCAGTTTTTTAGTGGAATAGTTCTCCCTTTTTCAATTGCTTCGGCCTCTATCTAATATCCTGCTGTGTGGTGGATTGTTTAGCTGATAAAAGGATGCAAATAAGGGAGAGATATGTTACATAGACACACTTGTTGCAAACTTATATGCATCTGGTGTGAGTTAGTTGAGCTGAGATTACTGATTTTTAAAGTGTTTGACACCAATCTCTTTGCTTTGCGGTGAATCCGAAATGAAATGTATTGTTTGCTTAGTTTTTCCTTACCAGGGAAATAACACTTTTGGTGGCTCGATTTAGCCCTCATTTGAATTTTTATTTTCAACTCTCATATAGATAGAATCACAACCTCCACAAGTTGAATATATGGTTCACCAATTGAGAATTACAACTCAATTTCTTCAAACTTCAAATTATTATGTTTCATTACAATACACAGTAAAATACTTTTTGAGGTAAATGCTTAAAATATTATAAAAACGAATAATACAAGTAAAGAAACAAGAATATAACACAAATTTATAATATACAGTATAACACCACATCCCATTACAATACAGTATAACACCACATCTAGAGGTGTAAAACGTGCCGGCACGGCACAGCCCGGCACACGAAGTCGCGTGCTTCACGTGCCATGTCACGTACATTTGTCTTTGTGCGTCTTGTTTTTACTAGTCAAAAGCTAGGCACAGCACAGCCCACGGGCACAACACACGAATAAACGTGCCGTGCTGTGCCGTGCTAGCACACGTGCTATAAACAATTTGAAATCACCTAATGTATACATTAAGTCGGACATTATCACAAGAATTTAATTAGACAACATACCATTTGATATTATTTCAAGTAAAATTAACAAGTTTATTCAATAAAAATAAATAGTCCATCAAATATAAAATTTGATTATCGTCATGTAAATTAATGTTCTAGTTAAATATAGATGACGATATTATAACAACGATATTGAAATATATTTTCCAAATATTAAGATATTACATGTGTTGTTATAAATAAGTCAGTATAAAATGTTAAAAACTAGCTAGAATAGTGACTCTTTTGTGAAATATATAAAAAATGTGATGTATTATGCCTTGTTATATGGTGTACTTATACATATTATGATGTGCTTTCTTAACGTCTTTGTCTTGGGCTGTACACGTGCTTATCCGTGCATGCGTCTGTGCTTTGCTCTTTGTGCCAATTATTCAAACCCAAAGCACGTCCCATTTAACTAACGTCTTGTGCCGTCTTTGGGCTAAGTCACGTCTTTGGGCTGGGCTGTGTGCTCAAATTTTTAGCGTCTTTGGGGCTGTGCTGGTCAATGTGCACAACCCACTTTACACCTCTAACCACATCCCAATTGAGTATCAGGCCCCTAAATGGAAGATGTGGAAGACCATATTGGAACGGAACCCCACTGATCATCTCTTAGAAATTAATGACCTTTGGGTTTCTTCCTAGTTGTAATGCACCAAAGTAGACAGTTCAGAAGAAGGCTTGTTGTTATTCTTTTTTTGGGTTATAATTTTCTTCGACATTTCATTGATTTTCTATGATATAAACTTGAATAGATTGTGCAAGAGTTCATCTCTTGATTTAGTTTTCTACAACATCATCGATGGGATATAGACTACGGATTTTATTAATTATCCAATAAATATTTGATTCACATAAGAACCAAAATACATCAAGAAATTAACTCAAATATATGATGAATTGAAATATTAAGTGTAAGAAAACATTTGTTTTTGGGGAAACTCATCAAGATTACCACCATACCAGCCACCGCTTCGAAAAATGCTCCACTCACAATCATTTTCACAATGTTTTATCCAATCTCTTTTTGCTTGGTAAGCTGTAAACTTTGCTGTGTGGTTACTTTTTTCTTCAGGGTCATACCAACTTGAATCACACACGAATTTTGTTGACTCAAAAAAATTAACCTTAAAACGCCATAGGATATTTTGTTGGTAATTCAGTGTATGCTCACCCAAATCATCTTCACTTGACCAACAATGGATTGTTAAAGGTATGTTTGGATCTATATAATTTGTCACAGCGACAGTCTTTTTGTTTGTGTGCATATCTTCATAACCATTAACAGACTGCGCAACAAATAATGATAAAGCAAGAAGAGTGAAGAAGATGGTGGTAGGAGATCCTAAAACTAAAAATGATTTTGACATTCTGATGGAAGGTAATAGACTTGAAAACTAAGTATAATGCTAATGGTTTATACTTTCTTGATGATGATTTATAGTCTTAATTTCTTATTGTATATATGAAAAGGCATGCATGCACTCAGTATATATGGCAACATATTTTTTAATAGGAATGTGACTTATGTCGTATTGGATGTCTTACTATATGTGTTGGATTCATTGTTATAAATTTAGTTTAGGAAATGCATTAATTGTTAAAAATTTAGTTTAGGAAATGCATTAATTGTTAATTAAAACCACAAAATCCCTTTGGCAATAAATCTCTGTATAATACTAACACACTTGTCTAATCTTGATAACAGTAAATTGTGTTCCAATTGATATGGCGTTCCTATATATGATTGGAACAATTGAAAAACATATTGAAGCTGTGATCCCCAATCCAAATCCCTGGCTCCCAGGAAAATAACATAGTTTTTCATTCAATACATTATTATGGTGGCTTATTTGTAGGACTAATTCTCTTGAATTCAGCTGCAATACGAGCAAAGAAAGCTATGAGATATAGTTGAATAGTAGGAATTAATCTCAACAACTAAAGTTACATGAATGCACAAATAAAATCAAATAATAACCATTGCAACACAAGACTGTAAGTTTGTAACCAACTTAAAGGTCATGCCTATGGAGTGCGAAACGTAATAAAATATTGGAAAGTGGCACCCTTGAACGACCTTAAACATATGGGGGTTCAACCTCAAGGCCATGTCCACTAACCACCACAAACACATCGGCTATAAAAGGCTAAAATGTCGCCACAATTATCCCCAGTAACATACCATTTAAATATGTATATTTGGATCAAAACGATCTTGGCAGCTTTCTTAGGAATGCCTGATATTTTCGTTGTATTCAAGCTCTATCAAAATTTCCTTATCAACATTTATCCACCACTATGTTGTGTTAGGCGCGATGTTGTGAGGCGGGAAATACCTTCGCCTAAGGTGCATTATTTCCCAGGCTCCCCTTGGGCGATACGTTAACCTAGGCGAGCGCCTAGTGAGCCTTTCACAACATAGGTCAACCGCTCATCTAACATCTTCCTCAAAAGATGCAATAATGAGTAACCAGTTTTACTTTCCTTGTACGACTTACACGAAACATATGCCGTTTAGATTATATCTATAACCAGTTGAATATGATTATACGCCAAATTCCCGTCAAAAAATTTAATTTCCAAAAATAAGAAATATTTGCATAAATGTTTGGCTCAAGGTTATGGTTTTGGTGCTTTGGCTTTTACGATGCTTGGTGATCTGGTGAATTTGTTAAGGAGATTACATAGTCACCTGTCTAGGTTCGACGTTAATGCTAAGAAATAATTTCTTCCACAGATTAGGCATTTTTATTCAGAATGGAATTGGAGCCCAGCTTGTTGCTAGGATTCTTTTCGGTGTTTTGTATACAAAAATAAATGGAAAATTATATTATCATTTTTCTGGCTCACGAAAATATCTCCAATTTCCAGAATAACTTAATAAGGACATTTCAGAAAATATTTTCACGAAACCCACCAAGGTAAGTAATTCAATGAGAATATAAACTACAATAATGTTTATTTGATGAAAAATGTTTTCAACGCGTGTCTTAAGTTATATGAGTTTTGTTATATCAACTTGATCATGTAACTTGTACAGTACAGACATGAGTATCTAATTTTCTTTCAAGAAGGTAAGATAATATCATATTTTATTTTCATTAGTTTCTTCCGTTGTTTGACGATCAAACATATACGGAAGGAATATACAAGGTTACTTAGTGTTATCATTATTGTTGGTTACAGCGGATTTTTGGTACACAGGATCATGAGCCATTAAAGCCTGGAGATTTTGTAGTTTTAATTAAAAAGTAATTCATTACTTTAAGTAAATTCATCATAATAAATCCCGCATATATAGTAAGAAATCCAGTTTGACATAGATAAGATTCCAATTAATTCAGAAATATGGAATTAAGACTATAAAACATCATCAAAAAGGCAGGAACCATTAGAAATACTTAGTTTTCAAGGCTGCTGCTTCTAATCAGAATGTCAAAATAATTTTTAGTTCTCGGATCTTCTGCCGCTATCTTCTTCACTCTTCTTACTTTATCATTATTCTGTGCACAGACAGTTGATGGTGTAGATATTCACATAGACAAAAAGTTCGTCTTTGTGGAAAATGTTATAGATCCAAAAATAGCTTTAACAATCCATTGCTGGTCAAGTGAAGATGATTTGGGTTGGCATACGCTAAATTACACACAAACATTCTCGTGGAGTTTTAGGGTTAATCTTTTTGAGTCAACAAAATTTGTATGTGATTCAAGTTGGTATGATCCTAATAAAAAGAGGAACCACACATCCAGGTTTACAGCTTACAAAGCAAATAGAGACTTTTTGCATCATTGCAAAAATGATTATTACTGGAGCATTGCTCGAGATGGTGGATACTATGGTGGTATTATTGATTCATTTCCGTTTCAAAATATGTTTTCTTACACTTAATATTTCAATTAACTATTTATTTGCATGAACTTCTTAATGTGGTTCTTATGCGAATCAAATATTTATGAGATTAATAAAATTGACAGTCTATATTTCCATCGATGATGTTGTTGTAAACTAAATCCAATGATGAACTATTGCAATGTCAATTAAAATTGCTATTTTAGAAAATAAATGAAATGTTGCATGTTGGAGAAAGAAACATAACAGCATACTTTCTTCATTACATTGTATATTTTCATGCGTTACAATTTGGGAGAAACCAAAAGGTAATTAATGTTTTGAAATCATTATTAAGGTGAGGAAATCCATGTATCCTTTGGTTCCGTTCCTAATGGTTATCCACAAATTCATCAAGGAATAAAAGGGGGTTTTCTTCCTCCTCTTCTTCTCCTTATAAAAAGAAAAAGAAAAAGAAAAAGAAAAAGAACGGGCCCTAGCTCAGCTGGTCATCCCCGTTTCCCGAAGTTTCATGCGTTCCACGAGGTCCCAGGTTCAAGTACCTAATGGCGTAATATTGCAGTAATTAACATGGAAGGTAGTGTTAGTTTGCCCCCTTGTGACACAATCTCGCCCCCCCTCCCGCTTCGGCTCCCCTTGGCAAGGTTACCCATGAGGCTCGCTGGTAGGCTAGCACAGCAACCTGTTCAATTAATGTAGTAGTATGTCGTTGGAGCCTAGCTTGTTAGGCTTCCAACTAGTTTCATGTAATAATATTAAATAATAATAGTAATATATTTAATGTTAAAAAAGAAAAAGCAAGATTTGGGAGTCTTATGTTTAGCTTTAGACCATCAGCGTGTCAATTTACATATTTAATATCAGATTTTTTTGTTATAAGTGACCTAACTTGCAATTTGTAAAGGTACGAAACGCGAAAACTCATGAACTGTCTGTTTTGTGTTGATCAGAAACCATGTCATTTGCTAGTGGTTTTAGTGAATTCAAATCCGTATGTTTCATTAGTGCCGGCACACTTGCCACCGGTTTTGAATTCATATCTTTTTTCCAATGGGTACTCTGCTTTTTTTTCTTCTTGAAATAAGAAGGTTGTATTAAGGAAAAAAGCGTCACGTATTTACAAGTTCAAGGGGACCTCCAAAAGAAAGGAGGATATGCTACTACAAATTCAAAATAGTCTCCCATTGAAACATAAGTTGAGTTGCTGAGAAATTGTTAAAAACTTTAGTTGAAGAACTCCAAAGAATGATCCATTGCTTTACCGAAATTTCCAGCTCGTAACCTGACTTCGGTCGACCTCCGTGCACCCTCCTGTTGTGCTCATTCCAAATTTCCCAGCAAATAGCAAATGGCAGCAGGTGCCACACCATCTTCACCTTGACTGAGGCTTTTTCCAACCTCCAACTAAGCATCATGTCCTTGAATTTTAGTGGCATCACCCAAGTAACACTCAATGAAGAAATGAAATAATCCCACAGCTTTAAGATCTCCCCGCAATGCATAAATAAGTACTCTAAAGTTTCGACCTCTGTGTTGCAAAATAGACACAGATTGGATTGTATGTCAATTCCCCTATGTTGTAACATATGCTTGGTTGGAATGGACTCATGCAGAGAAGCCCAAAATAGGAATAGAACTTCCGGAGGCGCATATTTACTTGATAAAATTCGCTCACCCTCCCAATCTCGATCCGTGTCAGACAACTTCTTATAAATTGTTTTTTCTGAATTCTCTCCTTCCAAACAATCTTCTTCTCCCTGAGTTAGTCTTACCAGTATTAAATCATGCTTCATCTCCAAAAGATCAATCCTCTCCGCCGGATTCAACTCTCTATTGAAATGGAAGTTCCAAGTATTATCAAAAATTGAGTTTACCTTCTCCATCTTTTGTATACTAATTCTGTAAAGCCTTGGAAATTTCATCCTGAACATCGTTTTTTCACACCAGCCGTCGTGCCAAAATCTAATTCATGATCCATCTTTAACCTGCACATTCACAGTTTCCAAAAAGACCTTATTCTCTCTCAATATGTCGAACCACATACTACTCCCAACGGTTTCCTTAACCTGCAAAGGAAGTAACCCATCCTCCTCTGCCTTTGATTTTTCACAAACAATTCTACTCCAAAGAGCTATCTTCTCCATACAGTACTTGATGTGCCATTTGGATAACAAGGCTTTATTAACCAGGCGCAAATTCCGTATACCCAATCCTCCCTTCTTCTTCGGTTTGAAAATCCGTTTAAAAGACACCCAACTCATCTTTCTCCTCTCATCATCCTCCCCCCATAAATTTTTTCTCATTATCGTATTCAATCTTTTCTCTACTGAGACAGGAATGTGACGTAAGGACATAAAATATACCACCAAACTCTCAAGATAACTTCTAATCAAAACCACCCTACCATCTTTATTTAAGAACCTCCTTTTCCACAATGCCAATTTTTTTTGCATTCTTGGGATGATTATCTCCCATATGATTTCACTCCTTCTATTTGAGACAATTGGCATTCCCAAGTAGGTTACCGGGATTGATTCAAATCTACATCCCAACTCCATTTCTAAATCATTAACTAGATGGTCTGCTCTTATGCTTATCATCGTGCTTTTCTCTAAATTCAATGGCAGGCCAGTTAATATCTCAAACACGACTAGAATTACCAGCAGTCTTCTCACCTCAAGAACTGTTGCATCTAAGAAGATTAATGTGTCGTCTGCAAATTGTAAGTGTGACACAACAGTGCCCCCTTCTTTTACCTTGAAACCACTGAGTCTTCCTTGAGCCACTGAGTTTTTAATGAGCAACGCTAAAACTTCTACCACTAAAAGAAATAAAAAGGGCGATAAAGGATCTCCTTGTCGAATTCCTTTCGATGGTTTTATTAACTTTGTTGCTTCTCCATTAACAAGTATCGAGAACTGCGCTTCTGTTACACACCATCTCATCCATTGTATCCATTTCACACCAAAGCCATTCTTTGCTAAAATAGTGAAAAGCGATAGCCATCTTACGTTGTCGAATGCTTTTTTCATATCAATCTTGCACATAATCCCTGGAATTTGTTGCCTTAGCCTGCTGTCAATTAGCTCGTTCGCCACCAAGATGCCGTCTAGAATTTGCTTATCCCTGATAAATGCTCCTTGGGAGTTAGAAATCAGACCTGGCATTACCATCTTCATTATTTCCGCTAACAGCTTAGAAAGGATTTTGAAGAAGCTACTGATCAAGCTTAGAGGCCTAAAATCTTTCACCGTGGATGAGTCTTCTTTCTTAGGTATTAAATTCATGAAAGATACATTCAATCTCCAGTCCAACTTGCCTTTTCTATGAAATTCATTTAAATCTGCCAATATATCTTTATTTAAAACCTCCCAGCATGCCTTGTAAAACTCCAAATTATACCCATCTGGGCCTGGAGCTTTATTAGAACCGCACATCTTTATTGCTCTAAAAACTTCATCTTCCTCAAAAATTGTCTCCAGCCTTTCCTGTTGCACTGAATCGATTGATCTGAACTCCAAGTTATTGAACGAGGGACAAACAGGCGAGCCTACAGTAAACAACCCAGAATAATAATCATAAATTTCATTTTTGATAACCTCATGGTTGAAGACATCCACTCCATCGACTTCCAGCTTTGTTATACAATTTCTTCTTTTCTTGCCACTTGAAATTTTATTGAAATATTGTGTATTCTTATCTCCCTCCCTAAAGCCTTTGACCTTAGCCCTCTAAAACGCCATTTCAGCACTGGTGCACTTTAGCTTGTTGAAAGAATTCAGCAAGTCTGCTCTTTCTCCAATCTGTGCTGAAGATAAAGCGTTGCTCTCCTCCTCCGTATTCAACTCACTTATTTTCTTCTTAAGTTCCTCCTCCTCCTTTCTCACTCTGCTTTTAGTACCTACATATATATATATATCTTGAATGTGCTTTAGTTCTTTGACACAACGGTATTCCTAGTAATGTAATTAAGAAGGGGATAGTTCTTCTTCTATAGTGTGCATTTATAGCCATTGCTTTTTACAGAATCTATGTATGGCTTGCTAACATTGGATGATTAATATGCTTTAATTGTGCTTTGCATTTTACTGTTTAGGATCAAATGGAATTACCCGCAGCAATATTTTCTAAAGTAAGACCTTGAAAATTAGGCACTCCTGTTTTAATGAATGTGATTTGTTTTGGTTTATGGCTAAATAGTCTATTCTACTTTCCTGCATTTTTATCAAGGAAATTTTGTGGTTTAGCTTTGTATTGGATTCAGTTGGCACTATATGGGTAGTTGAATTCCTATCAACTATTAGACTGCTAGCACGATATGGCTTAGTACAGGTATGCGTCAGTGATTCTCCTCTCCGTAAGGCAGTCACGAAACCAGCTCTTTTTTCAGCAGTCGAAACTTCTTCCTAGAATATTCTTGAGCTAAGTAGTCTTTACAATTATTGTTTTCACTAACCAAACCAATGCTGCAGTAAGGCATTGCATTGACACTGTGTCGGACAACTTAATAATTTACATAGATTCCATAATGATTGAGATATCAACACATTGGTTTTATTTTAAATTTAATTTGGACTTTACATGGATTCTTCCCCATCTCTAGACTCTAGTCTCAAAAAAGTTCCTTTTATTTCAGTTTTTTCCAACATTTCATTCGTTTTACTTTCAACAAGACAAAGATGAAAAATTATGGAACATCTATAATATCAGTGATACTACTTATATATCATTGATCTTCCTTTAGATTGGAACATTTATAATATCTTCAATGCGCAAGAAATTTTTACGTTTTCATGGACAGAATGAAGCTCTTTCTACTAGTTAACTCAAGGGCGAGTTTCTTTCAAGAAGCGGGACTGATATAGTACATCTTTCTTATCATTTTTTGTGTAAAATCTTCTAGTTGATCCATAGTATCAACTATGACTGTTAATCTATAACGTTTATATCAACAACCTAAAAAACCCACGCCATCTCTCACACCACGTCGAGAGTTGCGGTAACCTTCCCTTCCTTTGGCCGGTGAAAAAAACCCTCGCTTCGGATTGGCCAAAAAACAACTTATACCCCCTACATTTCGTGGCCGTTAATTTCTAATTAAATTGATTCTATCTAATGTTCCAAATCGAGATATAACGTTCACCTTCTTTTTGTGTTGGGTGTCGACGAAACCATTGATCCTGATTGGTTGAAATTTTACCATAATTCTTACACCCCATTTACATAATTTAAATATAAGATCTCAGCCATCAGATTTGCAGCAAAAATATTACCAAAATAAAATTTAAAACCAAAAATTACGAAAAAAAATAAATAATAATAATAATCGGAAATATTTTTTTACCTAGAATAGATTTCTTTTAAAGTTATTTTGGTGTTTTATAAGGAAATGTTCAGATCAATATTATTAATTTCCATTATAACGTTCTAAATTTCTTACCACCTTATTAATTTCCATGATTGGAGTTATCCAAGATATGCAGAATAATCATTTTGCATTTTTTTTTCCGCTAAGAATCCCATAAACTTGAAAGAATCCTGATTTTACTTAATTAAAAAGGAAAATTTCGTCGGACAGTTACATGGATATAAGTTTTTACACGGCCCGCTTTGCAAATACGTGTTTATTTCTTCTTCCTTCTCTACAGAACCCTAATCTAATCTCCTCTACTGTCTTTCTCTCTGGAAACTAGCTTTCACGCACGGTATAGCTCTCTTCAGCTGCGTAGGGCATTTATTTATTGTTTTAGTTGTTGAGATTTTATTTCATTCAGATATTAGTACTGATTTCACCTATTATGTAATTGTTAACGTTTTATGTTTGTGTTTCCCTTTTTTGTCTTTCAAAATTGATTTCTTGAATTTTATTTTTATTTTCTTTAGGTTTTGATTTGTGATTCGGGAACTGGAAAACAAATATGTCAGTTTTGAGATACTTGTAAGGGTGAAGACACCATTTGACCTAATGAATACGAGAACTAGCAACAAACCATTACTGCATGTTAAAAATGTTGTGAAATCATCCTCCTTTTTCTTTGTGTTAATGACTTTTTCATCCTTTCGGGTTTTGTTGCTTTTTGATGATTTGTAGGAAGATATTTTAGTTTTTTTTGTTGAAAGTCCTTACAAAAGTTGGCCAGCATGATGAAGTAATAAATCCAGAACATGGATCTTTACTCCGATCAAAAAAAAAAAAACATAGATTTTTACTTCTGTAATGGTATATTGTGTAATATTAATTCTTCCCCTTTCTTTGTTTCAGTGCTTCATGACTTCTTAAAGGTTATTATGGGTTTAATTTTTGTAGAGTGGTGGCTTAAGTTGGTCAATGAGCTCTTCTTGGTTTTATGAATTAATGTCATATGTTAGAGAGAGAGCTCACTCTTCTTTAGCTTTTGGTATTCAATAGTTTTTACAAAATGTTCAGTAATTTCAATTGCATAGATGGAATCTTTATATTGCTAATTTATTTTCAATAATGTTATTATGTTGATATAAATTATATACATGTCATCGATATGATTATTTTGGTGTAGGTCTGTTGATCACTTGCGGATTAATTATTAATCTGCACGGTAAATTTTTTGGGACCTATACAACATGGATTTGTCTCAAGGGAATTGCTGGGTGAAACCCTCTTGCAAATGGCTACATCCTAGGTTAGGGATCATTGAAATGGTATTGTTTTTGTAGCGCGCATCTCTTCATTATCTATCAACAATCTTTAAATATGTGGATGCTTTACATTTCATCATTAGAATATACTCTTTGGAAGGTATAAAACTTATACAATGTTTGGCGCAAAGGAATGATTCCCCAAGATTATAAAGGCAAAAGTTCTGATGATTTTAAAGTCAATTTTTCTTACCTGTAGGTTATGGAATTTCCGTTCTGTGTATGTTCAAACAGAATGATGATGAGATTAAGTTGGAAAGTTATGGCACCCTAGCTTAATTGTGTATGTTCAAACAGAATGATGATGAGATTAAGTTGGATAGTTATGGCATCCTAGCTTAAAATTGTATGCCCTGTTGTTGATGATAAATTAAATGGTTTATTACCAAGGCCAATTCACTCCACTTGAATGTCTGTATGATGATGTTCTGTATCTTTAACATTCTTTTTATTTTCAAGCAGAAAAGGATACATGTGATAGTTTAGCATGACAGTGGCTTCAAAACATAATGGAAGTACATCATTTAGAAGCTGTAATGAAGTCAACCGTCCAAAAAAATTGTTCTGAATAACTTAATACACCTGATTTGTCCAAGTCATCTAAATTTCTTAGTACCCAAGTGAAATTGTTCTTCATTATCCTTGCCATCCTATAAGTTTCCGTTTATTGAAAATCAAAATAACAAATTTTCTGGCTCTTTTCTATCTCAGGTGAGTATTCATACTTTCTTAGAGAACTTTTCTTAGAGAACTCTAATAAATACATAAGGGGAACGAGGAATGAAGTCGATAAAGATGAGGAATGAAAGAGCAAGCCATTTTGAGGAAACATACTAATACTTTGATCAAGAAGTAAAAAGTAATAGAGTTCAGAGGTTGGTAACAAGTGAAGAAAGTACGTCTTTGGGATGAGATGCCCAGGCTAAGGTTGGTGATATTGTGGATGCTTCTCTCTTTCTAATTCCCGTCTTTGTATCTTGGCTTTTAAACAATTTTAAGTTTCGTTCATTTTGTTTTAGTTAAACAAAATAATAAATGTTTCAATTTATTTGATGTTGGGAAGTCGAAAAAGGATGGTTAATCTCTGTAGCACTTCAACTTATATGGTATAATATCATTTGTTTGTCCGTTTACTCAATGGCTTATGTTGATAAGAAGTTAATTGAAAGCAAGGTCGAAGGCAAGAAACTTTCATAAAAAAGCGGCCAAAGCAGCATGCGATCTTCAAGTAAGCTTCTCAAAAGCTGATTATGTTGGCAATGTATGATTTTGAGTTAAAGTTTTGATAGCTACTTTGAATGGATGGCTAGACTCTGGTTTTAAGTTAAATACGTAAATTACTAACAGAGCTTGGACGGTGCACATGATGATATAGTCATTAGCGTATTATTATTACTCATTCAACCATCTAGCTTTTTTAGTAATATTTAAAAACGTCCCTTTATAACTTCTTGGTTAGAAATTAGTTGGTTCTGTACAGTCATCTGTTAAATTTGATTTTTGGTTTTCCTCGGCCAAAGATGGATATGATGAATAATATTTCTTCAAAAATTTGATTTTTAGATTCCATATTTTAATTTTGATACAAAAATATGTTTAATTTTGATACAAAAATATGTAAAGAAAAGAAAGGAGAGAATATATATAGAGAGTATTTTTAGGATATACTGATTTTGTTCTAAAATTTTGATTAAGGAAATATATCATTAGATTACCAAAAATCGCGAGAATATATTGACGACAGATATATTTTTGTTAACAAATCTAAAAACTGCCAGACAAAAATAATAATAATGCCTATATTTAGATTACTCCAAATATAGCGATAGATTTGCCGGAAAAATATGCCAAATTTAAAGAAAAAATCAAAGGAATTTCTTGGAAACCAAGATATGGATTTTTGTATGAACTGTATTGTATAGGGGATGTTTAGTTAGCACATTCATTCTGTCGTGACAGACAATACCAATCCAAGCTATCAAACTTCGCACTCTAATGGTTGGGTAGGAAAAAGCACAAAGCAAAGGGGAACTGTAAACATGGTTTGTATGCCTAGCCAAATTACAAATTGTTTTTTAATCATATTCAATGTCGGATTTTGGAACTTAAAAACAAGTAATGTTTTTTTTTTTTTGTGATTCTGGTATTGCTGATGGAAGCTTTGATAGATAATAAACAATAAAGAATTGTTCTTTGGATGGAAGCTTTGACATATGATAAACAGTTAACAATTGTCTTGATTCGCACAAGTTTATTCTACGCATAAACTATAAAATTATAAAATAATTGTCATATTTGTCGAAGATAACACAGGAAGAGCAGTGGTCTTTGCCATTGGTGAAGCGGCTGAAAAGATAACTGGAATGGATCTGGAGGGTGTAAAGGAACTTCTGAACAAGAATCAGGTAATAAATAATGGTATTTTATGTCTATGATTGATTTTCTCTCTAGGTGGCTTAGTATTTATTTATTTTTCATAGTGATCATGAACTCATTGTTAAATTTTCAATCTGCTGAATAAACGTTCAATGACATGGTGTTCTTCTGTCGTCTACGGGTGCAGCGATTTTGCATTGCAGGTGACTAAGAAAATTTATGGGCATGAGTGGATGTTTCTGGTATTGCTTCGTTTTTTTTTTCCCTTCAGCTGCCGTGTGCATAAAATAATCTTTAGATTTTTGCATTTACTGTTTGTTGCATAAAATGATGTTTCATTGGTGTTCCCCATTGATACCGATTCTTCCTACGATATGTTTATTACAAAATAAAATTATGTGCCTCTTCCCCATCTAATCTTACTCTCATTTTCCTTACTAATGCAGAAAGTTACAATTCCATTACAGATCAGCCTTTGGCGTAGTAATACATGTTCATCTTAATTTATCAGGTAACACGATGATTTTTATAAGGATTTTTTGTACAAATGCTTAATTGAATCCACAATAAGAAATTTTTCTTCGACATTACTTATACCCAGTGGAGGAGCGAGGCTTAAACAATGAAGGGGACTAAATATATATATATATATATTAGTGGACTATATTTAAAACTTAGGTGGGTTAAATATAAAATCAATAACAAAAGTAAGGGTTTTTTTTACGATTTTGGTGATTTTAGGGCGGGGCTAGAGCCAAGGTTAGTCAACCCTTGGCTCCGCCCCTGACTTATACTCACGAGCATTGAGTTTTGAGGGTTTATCTAACATTACATACTCATTATTTTGCTTACACACTGATTGTGCTTCCGCCAATTTCTGTTTCGAGATATGAAATTATTTATGCAGATTGTAAGTTTATACATATATATATTTGTCACCAGTTATTTGGGTCATTACGAGGTCATTATATTTTTCTGTTTTTATCCTTCCTTGATCTTTTTTTTTTTTTTTTTTTTGTTGTGGCGGTTATTCTCAAATTGTGCATGTAACAGGAATTTCGCTTGAATAGATTTATGTCACTCTGAGCTAAACTTGGTTAGCTTTTATACACCTCAAGATGTTGACTTAGTCTTATCAAAGAGGTCAAGGTCTAATGTTATCGAGGATTTGTGTGTGTAAACAATTCATTTTATTTTTTGATATTTTACATTTGTGTAACTTGATCTGTGGATTTGTAGAGTGGAGATAAGGAAATCACTAAGAATTTCATTAAACAAACCGTTCGGATGCACAAGATAAAGGATGTGGAGACATGTTAAATACGGAGAAGAAACTCGAAGAATTTCATCAACATGATTGAGTTTCATGTTAAAGTATTTATCTTTGTGACACGAGAAAGATAAATACTAATGTCTACTTTTTTGTTCCCAGCAAGTTATCTTTTTCAGATGCTTTTGTCGCATTACTAAATCCATGTTAAAGACGGAGAAGAAACTCGAAGAATTTCATCAACATGATTGAGTTTCATGTTAAAGTATTTATCTTTCTTACACGAGAAAGATAAATACTAATGTCTACTTTTTTGTTCCCAGCAAGTTATCTTTTTCAGATGCTTTTGTCGCATTACTAAATCTTCTTTTATCTCCATTTTCTTTTGCTGCTAGATTAGATTTGTAGAACTATTAAACCTAGAACAAGCTCTAGCTATTTACTGATCGCGAAAAGATAGTTCTTCATAACTAAGCTCAAATTATTTTACACTTTGCAGTATGTTTGATTATTAATCTTGCTATGGGTTGGATGTTTACTTTCGTTCTTTTTAATGAATAGGCAATGTTTTTGTTCATATTTTTTTTCTTTTACGTAATGTTTTGTAAATTCGGTTTAACTCTTGAAGATATGGTTACTTTTTTTCTTTCCAATGATCGGGCAATGCTTTTGATTATTTTATTTTTTGTGTAATGTTTCGTTGTTGTATTAAAGAACTGCAGAATGCTTATTTTGACGAAGAATTGGCTGAAGTCGTGATCTCATCCCTAAGGCTTGGTGATGACCAGGAGAGGTACCGCTTTTGATTTTCCAAAGATACATTTTAGATTTAGACTTAAGCGTGTAAGTCTTTTAGGTGCGCAAAATAAACTTGAACTCAGTTTTTTATCATAAAGAGATTATACATAGGTTCAAGTATTCAATTCACTTCCACTTCATATCACAACTATTTTCCATGTTGTTTTCATTCAATTGCATTGTCGGTCGTAATTTTTTTCGACATTTCTGGCGATCTTCAATTTGGTGAGCAACCATTGAAATGTTCCATAGGCATCGTAAGATTTTTTCATATAGTGGATTTTCCCTCTAAGAATTTGGGTTTTCCCTCTAAGGTACGATAGGCAGTATGAAGCAGACACCAAAAGTTTCCATTAGCTAGTCCAGCATACAACTATAAGCGGTTGTCCCTACGGCATTTCTTTCCAATAATTTATATAATTTTTGGCCTTTATTTTTCATGTGAACCGGCAAGAGATACCCACCAAATTTTACTTGATTGTGGCACTAAATTTTTCCTGGAGGCAATGCTTAATTTATGGTACTTAATCTTAGTTGTTCCTAGATTTTATTTTATCCCTTCAAGTACCTCGCTGACTTAATTACCCTATATGCCATATAAATGCTTTTCGAGAGGTATTGCACTCACTCAAAAGAAAATCTAGCTTTTTGAATTTTGAGTTAGGTGACAACACATGCTCACTCAAAAGAAAATTTAGCTTAATATTTGAATCGTTTTGGTCTTCATTAAAATTCAGACTTCCTTTTCTTAGTTTCCAATTCAGACTTCCTTTTCTTAGTTTCCATTGTGTTTCTTTTGGTGATGGCTAGAAAATCAACGTGTTGTGTCTCATGCATTTGGTGTTACATGAAAAATGACGATACCATCCGTATAGATAACGTATTCGCTCAAAAACAAAAGTATTCAAACACGGAACAATCACACACGATCGGTGTTATAGTATGATGAGACTACAAATTAAGTGCCTAGATGGTGCATTGCGCAACAACAAATAAACAAAGTATTCAGTAATGTATTAACACGAAATGAGTATTCATGATCATTTGATTCATTATTCACTTTTTTTTTTTTTTTTTTTTTGGATAATCAGTAAAACCTTTTCGTTAATAGGAAATCAAGGTTAGAGTTGAAGTATAAATTCAAGAAATAACAAAGAAACATATTGTAATCGATTGATGCCGAGAAGTCCGATAAGTGAAAGAGAGGGAATATTGCAGATTATCAAATACAAATGATAATCATTGAAACCTTTCCATTAATAGGAAATCAAGGTTACAATGAGTTGGAAGTACAAATATAAGAAATAATAAAGAAACAAATTGTAATCGATTGATGCGGAGAATTTCGACAAGAGAAAAAGAGGGAAAACCGAAGATTATCAAATACAAATATGAAAGAGCCGTTTGAATCAGTGAAGTGATGGTTTTATCGGAATATAATCCAACCATAGATTGTTTGACTTCTTGAGGAAGAGATGCTCCAAAGGAGTGATTTGCCCAATTTTTCTTCTTGAAATGAGAGATGGAGAATCCGGTGATCGGAAATCTTCTCCGGAGAACTTCAAACCCAACATACATAATCATTATAAAAGTGAAGATAAATGCACCATAAAAGTGCAGAGACCTTTCCGGCCGGCAAGTGAAAAACATAAACACTAAATAAACTTTAAGAACTAATCCTTAAGGAGAACTAACTAAGAAAGTAAACTAAAATTGTTGTTACCGCCCGGATCTACTTGGATATATAAAAATCCAGAAGATCTGAACTGTTTGGTTGACGCCGGAAGATGGTTGCTTCTCGCCGGAATAATCGCTTATAGTGGAGAAAAGAAATAAATACTGTAATATTCTTTGTTGAAAGAAAGTTGATTTTGGCAAAAAAATCTAAGTAATGATTCACATATATTTAAGGAAAGTCATTATTCTATCGTACATATATTTAGTGAATCACGGGTACCTATAAATTTGTGTACGTAATTTATTCCACAATTCAACAATCAGAATGAAGTTATGGAAGTGTGTGATGGAACCGTGAAAGAGACTTTCATATTTAAGCGATTTATTAAATTAGAAACTAACAGAATAAGTAAAGTCAGTGCAACAACTATAAGTCATCTAAGGTATATAAGAGCGCTTATAAGAAACTTGATGTCATATAAAGGAACGGTTGTATATTCATTTAAGTTCTTCTATCCGTGAATCACGGGTACCTATAAATTGGTGTACATAATTTATTCCACAATTCAACAACCGGAATGAAGTTATGGAAGTGTGTGATGGAATCGTGAAAGAGACTTTCATATTTAAGCGATTGATTAAATTAGAAACTAACAGAATAAGTAAAATCAGTGCAACAATTATAAGTCATCGAAGGTCTATAAGAGCGCTTTTAAGAAACTTGATGTCATAAAAAGGAACGGTTGTATATTCATTTAATTTCTTCGATCCTAGATTCAATTTTTTTCAAACCTATGAAACAAACGGCTTATTTTATTTTTTGCACAAATGCCCTTTAACTTGCATACTACTAGAGAAACCTTGACTTTTTTTTTGCACATAAACACAACAAAACGTGATTTTACAAATCATGCCTGGTTACATAAATTTTTGATGGGGCCATGGGGGCATAATTATGCATAATTATTTTCGTATAACCATGATTTAAGACTCACGTTCTATGATCGAACTATCATATTTTGTTTTGCATTTTTGCGGTGAATGAGAACGATTATTATTTCTTATTGTAAAGGCGTGTTTAAAAAATGATAATGAGAAAATTTATATTTATTATGAGTATTATTTTCCTTGCGAAATTAGATATTCCCGTAATACATTAACTATCAGACGGTATCAAGCTTTCATATATTTAGAAAAATAATCTATTAATGAATCAAAGACAATCTTTAAAAAGTTCTAATACATCTGGACAACGGGAGCGGGGCGAAGCCCCGCCACACCAAATCAACAACCCGGTGCGTAGCACGGGTTATATATTAGTCAACTATAACAATAGATCCATAACGTCCTCGGTTTTAGTTTACTTATTATTCAAGTCTTTACTTTCCTAGTTTAGGTAGATTCCTTTTTCTTTTAGTCGGTTCATGTATGCCTATACAAAGGCTACGTCTTCTTGTTTAGAACAAATCTTTATATCAATATTATATTATAATTATGAATTACAACTTTAAAATCTTGGTTATTCAACCCGATTTTATTAAGTTCCGGACCAAACTTAAATTCTCTTCGCATCCCAGCAACTAGTTTGCTTTCAAACCTATTTATGCTACATTATGTGTCAAGCATATAAAAAATAGATATCGGAAAATATCAGGATTCAATCTTACATGTTCAATTCTTATTGGTTGTCACACTATTGAACTTATGGTAGTATTATGAAATTCCATGAAGTTGAATGAATCCATTGTACTGAATCAACAACCCTTGTAATCGTGAGAATAAGGACATTTCAAAAGAGATTTACTGCAAATCTGCCGAGGGATTTAAGCAATATAACTAAAAATCATGAATGCTTAATTCAATTAGAAAACTATAATAATGTTTCAACAATTTGATGAAAAATGTATTCAACTCGTGTCTTAAACTAAGAGTAATTGCGGTTACCTAATACGTTGGAGGGATTTGCTTGTGTTGATTATGAATCAACTTCATGGAACGTCCAATACAGACATGAGTATTTAATATTCATTCAAGAAATGAGAGGTGGTACCAGGTCTTAGAAGAAGGTAAGATCATGCCAGGTTTCATTTTAATTTAGTTTCTTCCCTTATTTGACGATCAAACATATATGGAAAGTTAGTGTTATCAAGACCAAACAAGCGTGTAATAATTATTGTATACTACAGCGTATTTTTGGCACAGAGGATCTTGAGACATTTTATGGTATGGAGATTCTCAAGTTTTAATACAATTTTCTTTACATAATAAATACTGCATATATAGTAACAAATATGAAATTAAGATTATTTGACATAAATAAGATTCCTATTAATCAAAAAAATATGAAATTAAGACTAGAGAACATCATCAAAAAGGCAGTAACCATGAGCAATACTTGGTTTTCAAGGCGGCTGCTTCCAATCAGAATGTCAAAATCATTTTTAGTTTTAGGATCTTCTGCGGCGATCTTCTTCACTCTTCTTACTTTATCATTATTCTGTGCACAAACAGTTGATGGTGATGAAGATATTCACATACACAAAAAGGTCGTCATTGTGGAAAATTCTATAAATCCAAAAATAGCTTTAACAATCCATTGCTGGTCAAGTGAAGATGATTTGGGATGGCATACACTGCCTTACAAAGACTCTATCTCATGGGAGTTTAGGGTTAATCTTTTTGAGTCAACAAAATTTGTATGGGATTCAAGTTGGACTGATCCTAATGAAAATAGTAATCACACAACAAGGTTTACATCTTACAAAGCAAATAGAGACTGGTTGCATCATTGTAAAAATGATTGTTATTGGAAGATTGATCGAGATGGTGGATACTATGGTGGTGTGATTAATGCGTTTGAGTTTGAAAATATGTTTTCTTACACTTGATATTTCAATTCACTATTTTATTTGTATTAATTTCTTAATTTATTTGGTTCTTATGCGAATCAAATATTTATTAAAGATCAATAAAATATATTTCATCGATGATGTTGTTGTAAACTAAATCGGAAATGCATTATTGCCGGTGTCAATCAAAATTGATATCTTAGAAAATAAATGAAATGTTGGTGAAAGAAAAGTAATAATTCCATAATTTCTTCTGAATTGTCTGTTTTTATACATCACAAAGAGTAAAGGATGGAATCAAATTGAGCTGGTAGGAGATTGTATGAATGTGATAGTTGCGCTAAATGGAAACTATGGTGCTGTGAAGTATATTACCCTAAACATAGTTCATGATGATCTTGCTATTCTTATTACATGGAGTTGCAATTATGTGCAAAGAGATGCCAATCATCTGGCAGACTCCCTAGCCAAATTTGCAAGGGCTGAGTCTTTATGTTTAATTTGTTAAATAATGGTCCTAATTGACTCAGGACCTCCTTCAGCAAGGCAAGAACGATTTGTAAATATCAATTGAATTTTCTTTCCTTTTCAAAAGAACAAACCATGTGATTGCTAATCCAAATGTCGGGCTCCCTGGCATATAACATTAGCAATTTATAGGACTACAAATTGAATTCTGCTAGAACATAGGCCGGGAAAGTTATGAGACTGAGTAGGCACACACTACCGAACAAATTTTTATAAAATTATATGGTGGTAAAGTTCAAAAAGAAAAAAACATGCTTCTGTTAAAAATTGAAGAGAAAATGCTTTTGTAAACGTATAACCTGATATTAGAACTATATTAGCCGGTAATTGGCACTGATTGGACAACTTAATAATTTACCTAATCCCATAATGACTTACATATCAACATATTCTTCAAATATCCAAACCCTACTTCTGATGATAACAATGACAAAAGAAATCTGTATTCACAACTAGAACAACAACAATAAATAGAAATTTGAAGCTGCAATGTCGAAGTCTAGACTTAACCATTTTCCTTCTTAACTCCCCTCCACTTTTCCGCTAGGTGACCCATTGCCCATTTCTCATTTGATTCAATTTCGTATCATTGAAACGCAGGTTCTCTACCATAGCTACCTTCGCGCTCACGATCTGCAATATTATAATAGGACAAAGTGAGCTGATCCTCAAGATGCAAGGATTCCCATCCACCAGATTCAACAAACTTTTTTTTTTTGAAAAAAGAAAATTTTATATTAAGAGAAAAGAGCAGGCAGAGCCTGTGACAGGAGTAACAAAGGAAAAAGACACTCAAGGTCTTTTACATATGAAGTACATTTTCCCAGTTATGCAACACACTGTTGCAGTCCACAAACTTAAAGACATCTGATTCACAAGTCCAGATCATAATAGTTTGTTTAACTAAAATGATAACTTCCTCCACTGTCTTCTTTCTGCCCCCAAATACTATTCCATTACGTTCATTCCAAATGTTCCATATAATGACATAGTGTAGTATCTCCCAGATTTTTTTACACCTTCCTTGAAGAGCATTCCAATCCCACGCTTCAAAAAGATGGATAACCGTATCTGGGATAGGCCATGAAATTCGGAAAGACTTAATGAAGTAATCCCAGATTTGGAAAGTGAAACTGCAGTGTAACATCAGATGGTTTGTAGTTTCTCTTTCATTGTTACAGAAGACACACTGTTCGCTATCCAGATACATGCCTCTATGATTAAGCATCGTTCTTGTTGGAAGAGAATCTTGGAAGATAACCCATAAAATGAAGCTAACTTTATTCGGAATATTTGATCTCCATAAGAACTTATCAAAACTACATTCTTCATCATTTCCTTCCAGAGTTTCGTAACAAAACTTTGTACTAAAGTAATCCATTAGCTTGAAATCATCCTCAATCTCCGAGAGAGTTGGAACAGCCCCCAGATCTCTTCTTAAAATGTCCCACTCCAACTGTTCATTTGCATTAAGATTCAACAAACTTCTTCGGGCACTCTAATATTTCTCTCAACTTAGAATTCCAGTCTAGTTTACGACTGTTACAGTAATACTTCATATTCACCAAAAAGTCCATCCAGAGCAGTTTCAAGTCAATTGAGTTTATTTGAAGTATCTCACGTTTAAAGTCTTTGAATACCACTTAAGATTTCTCTCAACTTGGAATTCCAGTCTAGTTTACGATTGTCACAATAATACTTCACGTTCCCCAAGTAAATTGAGTTGATGTGAAGTATCTCATGTCAAAGTCTTTGAATACCACTGTCTTATAAATTCCACCAGATCCAATATCTTGTACTGGGATCACAATGTAAGGCACTAGGTCAAGCAGATATGGGCACGAAAAGTCATCGCACAGAGCCATGGTAACCCCGAGGGAAGAACTCCATTACACTGCAATTACTCAGCTCTTGAAACTCTGGAAGCATACAATATGGGAATCCACCGGAGCCGGAACAACACCACTCCCAAACTTTTCTAAATCCTTGACACAGTCCTCATAGCCATACAAATGGAACGTGATATCCTTTTCTCTCCTTTGCCTCCACCATCATCGGTTCACGCAAGTGGAACTGCAATATTTCTCCACGTCGTGTGATAGTTAGTTTATCACTAGTATCCTTGAAGTGAACATGGATTCCGCAGGGGTGTGTGAATGTGAACCCGGCCTCACAGGCCTCAAGGGTACCAAGAATGCCTTCTCCTTCTGGTCCTAGATGAGGAGGACATTAGGTAACTGTGAAACCCAGTGGATTTCATTCTTAGGGGGTACAAATATTTCTGCATGAGAATGGCTCTGCATGCTCCAATAGAGACATGTGCAGAGCATAATCAAGTTATTGGTGAACGCTTCCTAAATTATTATGAATTCCTAAATAATAATCTTGATTTGGGATCCCAACATCCCACCCATTCCATTTTTATTTTGGGACCCCAACATCCTAACCATTCTTATTATGAGGCAGATTTCCAACATTACACCTTGTATCTGGGAATTTTCCAATTTCCCCAATTAACAAACGTCTAGTTCACGAAGAAATAGAACGGTTCATCACTTAGACCTTGGTATCATAGACATAGACTCAACTTTTTAGCGTGCAATACATGTCCAATACTTTTTTCTAATATAGCAACCAGGTTCATTTGGTTTCCACATCGAGTGTAAAGAAAGTGTGAGAATATATATTTGTTAGGTTTTAGTTTAGGATGTGCCTTGCTGGTATAACTACACTAGCTAGATAGATGTATGAGGGTGTTTCTCCCTTCACCGCCGCTCCGTCTTCTATCTCTCTCTGATTTCTATTTTCAGTTTCATTATTATTTTTTTTTCAAAGTATTGCTTACGATGTTGATTTTGATGCAAAATCAATTATATCTTCCTGTCATAATGACTTCCCAAAATTAATCGAAAATAAAGTGGTTTCCAAGACATGGGAAGGGATAATTTCTGGTGTTTTCATTCTCCTTGCAGAAATGTAGAAGTTGGGAATGATCAACATTCCAAGCCTCCTAGATTCTCGAGAGGTATATTTCGCTTCTTCCTGAGCGCCTTGGATTTGTTTACACAAGTCAGTAATGTTTGAGTTGTAGTCTAAGTCCCTAATTGTATATATAATTTGAGTAGAAATTGCTGGCCTCACATTGAAAGTTAGGCCAAAAGCTTGAATTATAGAGCTCCTGGCCCCCTACCAATAAGAATTGAGGGTTTCCAATCTATTTATCCATTTTTAACGCACACTAAACGACAAGGTGAAGATTACTCACCACCAGAAGGATGAAACATTGAACTCCCTTATCCAACAATTCTCTTCCCTGCAAACCCTATTTCTTTTTTGCCGCATCCTTTCCTCTGCAACTTTCTTCTTCGTTTTCCTGTCTTCTGATGATGCAACATAAAGGGTTCACCGAATCACCGTAGATTTTTATTTTTTCTTTTGTTCTGTATTGGTATTGATTCTGTTCATCTTTGGTTTTTGCAGGTGAGGGTTTATATCTGTTTATTTTGATTTGGGGTTGGGCGTTTTAACAATACCATATGCCTTCAGCTGATTCTTGATTTATCTCATTATGTTATAATAATTTTGCAGGTGAGGGTTAATCTCCCTGCACTAGACGTTATTTGGGTTCTATTATTTATTTTTGAGGGGGGGTTACAACCACTACAACAAACATCATCATTTCTGACACTATATTCACAACACTAGACAATGCGTTGGAAAAATTATGCATATCCAATGTTTCATATGTCGCAAATATCTAGTGTTAGTTTTGTACCAAAAAAGTGTCGACTCATTAATTTTCCGCACTTGTCTAGGGTGTCATAAAAGATACCGAATTAAAAAATCAATAAAAATTATTTTCTAATATTACTTATTATAAATAATTAATTAAATGTATGGAGAAAACACGTGAGAACTTGGCCAACACGTGGCAAATTGGTTATTTAATTGGTTACACGTTAACCGTTTTGGAAAGTCCATTAAGTTTGGTCAACAAAAATCCCGCACGTTACTTATTTAGATCGGATTAAGATTTGGCTTTATACGAGAAGTTACCCTAAAATTAAAATTGTAGCCCTCATCGTCTTCTTAATAATTAAAAAAAAAAAACATCTTCTTCTCTTTTACCTTCTTCCAAACCCACCCATCGACAAATAGCAGCCGCCATCACCACCCACGAATTCTTTTAATCCCTCTCATTGATTCAGATTTCAACGTATAACTTAACTCGTTTCTCTCCTCTCTTTGTTTTTTTCTTTTTTATTTTGTATGTTTGTATGTTTGTGCGGGATTTTCTTATTCTTAAACTTTTTTTTTTTTTTTTATGTAATCAGGAAATGAAAAAAGGAATGAAACAATAATATATTTTGAAGGTCTGCTTGTAAACAGGTAGGCGGTGATGCTTGTATCTTTTACCGGTAGTGATTCATATACATGTGATTTTTTTTGTCTTCTTTTACCATCTCGATGTGGAATTTCTTTTACAGGGAATCAAGAAAAATAATCCTTCTTGATTAGGAAGATGAATATATTTGAATCCTATTTTCGAGGAGCCAACTTCAACAAAGAACGGATTCCACTTCCAGAGTAATAATGAAAAAAGGAATGAAACATTTGGATTTATTTGTTTTCTTGTACAAATTTATTTTTTATTTTTACTTATTGATTCAATTGTAATTATTTTTGATGGAATGCATTTGATTATTTTCTTATTCGTGTTGAAACCACTTAATGGCGATTTTAATAGTTATTTGCACAATTTATTCATTTTCACAGAAAAAAAAAATCGTATAAATCTCGGCACTTTTAATAATGGAATATATATATATTAATTTATTAATAATTCATAAAATAAATAAATAGCTTTTATTACGGACATACTATTTCTGATGAAAAAATTGTGCTGCAAAAAGTTCTCGGCGTAAGTGACGCTTTTAGCGTCGGGAGGATTATTTGCAACACCTGTTTTTATAACGCAGTGACCGACAGAGCAAAAATGTCACAAAATTATATTTGTGACGCATATATGATTATTTGTGACATTATGTTTCATTGCTAAAACCATGTTTTGTTGTAGTGAACCTAACCAAGAACTGTTTGTTCCTTGGAATTAGTTTGCAGGCAGATGGGTAATTTCTTAGTGACGGTTTGTTTTTTATCTCCATTTTGTTTTTATTTTGTCCCAGCTTTAGTCTAATAAGATTTTGTGTATTTTACTTTGTTTGAACTAAATAAATGCCTAAAAGTCATCAGATTCTTTTGGTCTCCGCCCTCCTAACTCAAAATTATGAAGGCCAAGATAATTTGTGTGCTAAGCAAGCAAAATAATTGATCTGTATGGTTAATCTTAGATGATTTGAGGTTTCTAAGTTTATTTTGAAGGTTAAAATTAGTAACCAAGCAAAGGGTCAGCCTGTTTTGTGTGACATGGAGTATATACTAATTCTAATAATTTTAAATATTAACTTTCTTATATACCTGCATCGGTTGTATAGTTTAAGTACATGATCTTCTTATTGTACTTCAGTTCCTCATTTAATTAATCCATGCGAGTTTCTTAATTGTTTTGTTTGGTTTGTTGCAGAGTGTAGGGAGTTAATTCGTGGGGTGATTTTTATCCCAACATGTATGTAGTTGGATCAGTAGTTCTCTGAAGATCATGCATTTTAAAATCCAGTATCTATATATCACGGTATGTTCATGTCTAACTGGGTATAAATGTTTACAAGTGCTAAGACAAGCTAAAAATTCCTTCATGATTTATTTTATTAATTTTCCTTTCACTATGAAAAGTAAAATCTTGTGGTCCTCGATTTTGTGATTGTATTCATTAGCAGATATTGGAGGGTCTTCATAAATGGCTGAAAAATATAGAATTCACTTACTGCATTAGCAAGTAAGATCATTGCCCACTTCGATGTTGAGCTTGATGTTATAGATGCACATGGTTGTACCTTAAATTTTTCCTTGATTTGTTATTTAGGATGTGCAGTGTAGAAAGTAAGATATAAAGATCTTTGACCTTCTGTTAGTCATGTTTTGCTTGCTTACAGATGCTCATCAAAGGACACCAAATTTGTCGACCTCACGTATAAGAACTTTGAAATTGTTAAGGATCAGGTACCTAGACTTAAGGACGTGTTAGAGTCACTAGACGGTATAAAACAATAGTCCGGAAACTGATAAATCAATTCTGTAGTGTTTATACTTTTTTAGGTTTATCTTCATGTGAATAAAGTTGCACATTTAAGATTTGAAGAGCTTCTCTTTCAATGTAATCCGTCTTTATTTCTTATTCATCCTTCAAAACTCTTTTCGAAATGCCGATTATCCTGATTGAATCGCCTTGCTAAGAGCATAAGAATTTTACGGTTTGATTTAAATTTTATGTATTAGGTTGTCCTACTATATCATACATGCTCCGGACTCATTAGCCTACCAGTAATACCCCCAGATCAATATTTATACTACTACTATTCACTATGTTTGTGTGAAGTTTTCATGAACCAACATCAACCTTCGAAAATTGGTGTCTATGACAGTCGCTTCCATATTTTATCTAATTGACAAAAGGGTTCAGAAGTGATTTATGCTACCGGCATTAACAAGGTAAATTTTAGGTACTGTCCTACCACTATCCAGAAACAAAGGTAGAAATGGATTCAGAAAAGGGAATTAATGGTCTAATGGGAAAGGTATATACCAACCAATGACAATATATAACATATTTTACTGACATATGACAACACCAAACTTTATTTTTTGTTTGTTTTCTACAGAGATTCTTGGCAGAAGATATACCTGAAGTAATATTTCAGGTATATCAATTTATCAGAAGGTGATTATCACTACTTACAAATCGAAGTATGAGCCGTCCGCGAGAAAGGGTATGGGTTCCACACATTTCTCAAGAACAAGAAATGGGTTCCACACATTTCTCGAGCACTTGTATCAGAAGGTGAAGTTGTTTGGTGGTGAAGAGCTAGTAACATAAAATTCACTCATGGAAATTCAATTTAGTAGAGATTAATCTTTTCCTTTTCATTTGCATCTTGCCTTTGAAAACTGTATGGTTCTTATGAAGCACTAGATTGCCATTCCATTCCCTTTGCATTTTGTTAAAAAGAGTTTCTTTTGATCAAGTGTTCCCCGTCACATTTATTTTACAACTGTCGTTTGGTATTGCGCAAATATCCCTTGGTTAATATTTTCAACTGTTAACGAAAAATAGTGTGATCCCACCTTTCCATTACAGAAATATCCCACTAGCAATTGAGTTTCATATTGTAGCTTAACTGTCTAACCGTGTACTTGTTTCTTATTTATACTAGATGCAGCTACTATTAAAAATGAAAAACAGGCCGACCTATGTGAAGGTTGTTAAATTGACTTTATTTGCAAGAGAAAGTTGATTCTTTACCAACAGATGATTAACAAAATGAATGATATGGTCTGTGTCCTTGTCTCTTGAACATCATGAATTTTCTTCTGTGGTAAAAAATTCTTTGCCCATTGAGTGTTTGTTCCTATGAGTTGTACAACCGAAAGCCATGGTAAAGGTGAAGTTGTGATTCCCAATTACATAGTTTTTCATCCACCATTCTTTTTAATAAAAAAAAGAAAGAAAAAAAATGTGAACAAGGGAAACTACAAACTAAAATTGAATATGTATACATTGCTATGGCTCTACAAAGCAGAAATATTAACCCTAAAATGAGAAGCAGTACAATACTTCTTTGCTGCTTATGCACTCTTAAACAACTATTTTGTTTTGTTTTATTTCAAAACCAGAGCCACAAATCATTATCTTATTTTCACAGTACTTACTTTTTATCCGAAGTAAAACCCTATTAGAATAAACGACCCATATTGGATTGATATTAAGGAATGCCTACAATAATTGTGGTTTCCACAAAAAGAGATTTAATGATAGAGATGCAAGGAGGAAAATTATAAAATTGGTATGCCGTGAATTTTGTCTCCGTTTTAGTTTTTTCCCGCATCTCAATGTTTCTTTTCTAGTATATCAATTTTAATCGATATAATTCAACTTAGTTCTTTCTTCTTTTCTTATTCACCGTCGTCACTTAAAATAGCATATCCACGACATTATGCATAACATTTACAAATATCTATGCCTAAAAGTTATATGAAAATAATAATTTTGTGATTAGGCATGCATAAAATGAACAAGGAAACAAATTTTGTAAATACACATAAAAACATTTTTGATGTTTCTCGGTGAGACACTGTAATCAGCAAGGCATCCTTGACTGTATAACTAATTTTTTTTAATGAAGTTTTAGTAGTTTATTTACAAAAAGATATTAACATACACCGTGCAAGCCCAACCTATGCATGGGAATCTCTCCAGTCAGGCTAGAGCTAAATTTGTCGGGATTAAAGTTATAATTTCTATTCTATTGGGGTGGGAAAATACTATTTGTCCAAAAAGAGATTGTTTTTGGGCTGCAATAATTTTGAATGGACTGTGAGAAAGATGAATAACATTATTTCGAAGTAAATTTAGTAAGATTCAACCCTAATATTTTCTATAATGGCTAAGAACTTTTGTGCGACAAGCCTTATAGAGGCGTCAAGTTATCCTCCATAGACATTTCACGGTCGTTCACCATTCTCGTTTAATCCCTCACATAATTATGTCTTACTAATATTAATTAGTTGAATGTTGGTTGTTAAAACCTTATTTTTTTTTATTTTTTTTTTGGTACAGAACCTAGATCAAAGTTAGTGATAGTATTAGTAGCTTAAATTTATGAAGAAATAGAACGGTTCCTCAAACGTAGGCCTAGGGGCAGTACTCCAATTTGCTCACACAGGAATCGGTTTCCTTGCATTTTCCACTTCAAGTGTAAAGAAAGTGTGAGAATATAAATATATTCTGATTGGGTGCTATGATTATGGAGCTCTTAACTATATAAGGAACATATTTTAGGGTTTACTTTAGGATTTGCGCCTTACTATAAATAAGATAACATAGTTAGATAGACAGATCTATGAGAAGTGTTTCTCCCCTTCATCGCCGTTTTATCCTCATTTCTATCCCTCTCTTGTTTCAAACTCCAGATTCCAAATATATCATCAGTTCCATTTTGATTTTTCTTCAATCAAGTAATGGCTTACGATGTCGATTTGCAATCCATATACAAAATCAATTATGTCTTCATGTCATAATGACTTATCCTCTCAAAATTCATCATCAAAGAAGAGGCTTGGGAGATTTTCCAGAGGTATAATTTACCTCTCCCTCAGGGTCTTTGATTCCTTTACATAAGTTCCTAATTTAATGTTTGCCAATTTCTGTATGAATTTTCTTAGATTTGATTTTTTAAGATGTAGATTTGTATCTGAAGGGTCTTTGTTGTATTTTCAGCTATTAACAAACTTACTGTTTTTTCTTTCTTTGAAAATGAAATGAAAACCAAACATCATTGAAGGACCAAACATCATTGAAGGAGGGAAAGGTATCCTGAAATGGAAATGAAACAAGGGGAATAAAGGCATCCTCAAGGAGAAAGAATAGGACAAAAATTAAGGATCCACAGTTGCAATTTTGAAGCCAAGAAGAAGCTGAAATTGGAATTACTCAAAATTCATAAAATCAGTGCTTACAAATCAATGTATAAATCTCAACAAGAATGAGGGAAATCCACACTATTTTTGGTGGACGACTCATAATTTGATTTTTAAGCAGTGCTGATCATCGGATTGAGGATATTAATGTTTAAAGAGGATTTCCTTCCAGATGAAGATGCTAGGTGCTGAGGAGTAACATAAGATTCACTCATAGAAATTTAATTTTGCAGATATTAATCTTGCCGTGGAACACTGTATGGTTGGTACGCAGCACTAGAATGGCATTTCCATTTCCTTAGCATTCAGTGATTCACCATCCAACCATCTTTACCCTTATACTTGTTTCTTCTTCATACTAAAAGAAACTGCTGAATCCTAAGACATCAGTGAATTTTCTTCTCTGCCGAAAACATTTTGTAAAACATGTGCCTTGAATACACCTTCTAGATGGTCTAATTTCTAGAAAGTCTAAGTATTCTAGATGGTCTAATTTCTTAGTTTTCAAAAAGGGAAGGAAGACTAATTCCCTTGCTAGTAGTCAAAAAGGGTTAACCCATTTGTTTTTTGTGCAAGGGAAGGTGGGCATGAGAACCTATATATACCTTCATTAGTTAGCATTTAAAATCATCCCAAAATCAGTCACAAACCAAAGAGAGAAACACTTCTAAGTGTTCTCAAGAGTAGTGTAAATTAAGAGAGAGTAAGGTCTTGTTCTTGAGAGGAGTTTATACTCTTGTAACCTTGTTCCAATCATAGTGCAACGTTATCGTCATCTTCCAAAGTGGATGTAGATCATCTTGATCGAACCACTATAAATCCTGTGTTGTGTGTGTGCCTATTTTACATTTGTTTTCATTTCTATTTCAATTCTCTATTGATTGTGCTTAGAAGAACCATTGGTCATAACACATTTCATTGCCGATTGAGTTTGTCATTCCTATGAGTTACACAATTAAAAGATAGGGTGAAGCTGTGTTTCAAATAAAGTAGAATTATACTCATTTACCTTTGAGGAAAAAATAATAAAGCCATTAATCCATAATTAGTTGCAAATTTTATAAATCAACGCCCCCTTACAAATGCGCGCGTAATTAAAAACATAGAGGAAACAGGGTGTTCTTAAGCTCAGTTCTTGATTCTTTTTTCTCAGTAAAAACTTTTCTATTACTAAGTAATGAATGAAATGTGTTTTTTTCTTCTATTCAGGAGAGGGTACGGTTCTTTTTTTCTCCCAGTTGCGGATTACCTACTGTTTATGGGTAAAAATCGTTTCTGCCGATTTTGGTAAATTCGGTAGGTGAGTGAGAAACTGGTTTAAACCCTAAACAAATGTGCTGCACGTGGGCATTTTCTAGATTCGAGAGATCAATCTGTACAAGTCCGGCCTAAACCAAGAAATGGTCGTTCCAGACTTGCTTCGGTCACAAAGTGGAGGAGAAAGGTTGATTTGGGGAGGCAAGCGAAGATAGGTGTTGAGACCAGAATAATTATGGAAGAGTAGCGTCTCGACTTGTATCAGAAAGTGAAAGCTTCGGAACCTTGCAAGAGATGAAAGCTTTTGGAGAGCTTGCAAAGTTTCCTTTTCTGAGAGTGTTGTGTTTTTCTCCTGACCGAGACTTGTTGTCTGGTGGAAATAGGTAAGATCTATTTATACAAGTCGAGATTGAAATGTATCCTGGACTCATGAAGGAAGAGAGTAAAGGGTGAAATAATGGGAGGAGGTGGTAACCGCATGGTGTTTATGGGTGAAAACGTTTTCACCCTTATTTCATCATTTATTTGACCGCTTTATTCCTATCCACGCTTTATTAATGTGAGCGTAGTGTACGTTGCATGTTGTGACCGCCAAACCAAGACCCTGGAAATCATCCCCCAGTTTATGTTGATGTCTCGAGTGTTGGTTGCACTTTGAGTGCAAGTGGCCATGCCAGGCTACAAGTGGCGCGTGTGGCATGTGTGGAATACCTTTGTTGCGGGTTACACCTTGAGTGCAAGTGGCAATGCCAGGCTGCAAGTGGCGCATGTGGAATGTGAGGAATGCCTTGGTTGCAAGTTGCACCTTGAGTGCAAGTGGTAATGCCAGGAGGCAGGTGGCGCGTGTGGCATGTGCAGAATGCCTTGGTTGCAGGTTGTATGGTTTGTATGCCTAGGCTACCAGCGAGCATGCTGGCATGTGCCAATGGCACGCACATCAAAGTTGACCAAGGTTGTAGGGTTTGCAAGCCTATACTACCAGCGAGCGGATTTGGGATGTGCCAATGGAACGCACGGCCAAGTTGACCTAGGTTGCACGGTTTGCTAGCCTAGGCTACCAGCGAGCAGAATTGGCATGTGACAATAGCACGCATGGCCAAGTTAACCCAGGTTTCACTGTTTGCAAGCTAGGATACCAGCGAGCATGATGGAATGTTCCAATGGCATGCATGGCCAATATGGCCTAGGTTGCACAATTTGAAAGCTAGGCTACCAACGAGCATGTTGGCATGTGCCAATGACATGCGTGGACAATTTGGCCTAGGTTGCACTGTTTGTAAGCTAGGCTACCAGCGAGCATGTTGGCATGCGTGGCCAATTTGCCCTAGGTTGAATGGTTTGCAAGCTAGGTTACCAGCGAGCATGTTGGCATGTGTGACCAATTTTTCCTAGGTTGCACGGTTAGAAAGCTAGGCTACCAGCAAGCATGTTGGCATGTGCCAATGGCACATGGCGGCTTGGTCCCTTGGTTGCACGGTTTGGAAAGCTGGGCTGCCAGCGAGCATGTTGGCACGTGGAGGCTTGGTCCCATGGTTGCACGGTTTGGCAAGCCGAGAAGAGGGCGCTTTTGGCATGGCGTGACTAGGGCCAAGGTAAGGGTGTTTGGCTTGGCGTGGTGTGACTAGAATAGGTAGGGCCAAGGAAAAGTGTGTTTGGCATGGCACAGCTAGCTTGGGCTAGGTGTGGCTGTCATGATTTGCCATTGGCACAGAGGTGCGGCTAGCATGGTTGGCATAATTTGGCGCGTTTGGTGTGG
This sequence comes from Papaver bracteatum, assembly GCA_023529315.1. Classification (NCBI taxonomy): domain Eukaryota; kingdom Viridiplantae; phylum Streptophyta; class Magnoliopsida; order Ranunculales; family Papaveraceae; genus Papaver; species Papaver bracteatum. The sequence goes on from JAJJWX010002913.1 coordinate 50,197, forward strand.
CTGGCATTATTTTCTATTGGCACAAAGGTGCGGCTAGCATGGTTGGCATGCTTTGGCGCGGTTGGTGTGACTAGCATAGCTAGGTCCAAGGCAGAGTGTGTTTGGCATGGCGCGGCTAGCTAGGGATAGGTGTGGCTGGCATGATTTTCCATTGGCACTGAGGTGCGGCTTGCATGCTTGGCATGTTTCGGCGTGTTTGGTGTGGCTGGCATCATTTTCCATTGGCACAAAGGTGCGGCTACCATGGTTGGCATGCTTTGGCGTGGTTGGTTTGGCTGGCATGATTTTCCATTGGCACAGAGGTGCGGCTAGTATGGTTGGCATGCTTTGGCGCGGTCGGTTTGGCTGGCATGATTTGCCGTTGGCACAGGGGTGCGACTAGCATGGTTGGCATGCTTTGGCGCGGTTGGTGTGACTAGCATAGCTAGGGACAAGGAAGAGTACGTTTGGCATGGCGCAGCTAGGTTGGGCTAGGTGTGGATGGCATGACTTGCCATTGGCATGGAGGGGAATTAGGGTTTTGCTCGTTGTAACCCTAATTTGAAAAAATACCTCCCATTAATTACTGACTACATGCATTAAATGTTCTAATAAATATGTCACCGGTGACATTAGGTTTTTTGGGGTTTTACAATTTTACCCTTTTTCTAGAAACCACCATCAACATTAAGTCATCTGCTTAGCTTGGAACAGGAGCTTTGTTGCGAGGTAAGAACAAGATGGTGACAAACTATTAGCATTAATCGTAAACAGAATTGAGGAGGCTTGTCTGACCTTCTTTTATAGATAGGATTTGGAATCCTGGCCTCTGGCAGTTTTGCACAAATCGGAAGGCTGGCACAATTTAGGAAGCTGGGCATGAGCTTGGTGGGATCGGTGTAATTGGGAAATTGGGAAGCTGGGCGTGAGCTTGGTCGGACCGGTGCAATTGGGAGATTGGGAAGCTGGGTATCCTTGGGAAACGGGAAGCTGGGCGGCATTGGGAGTTGGCGCAAGTTGCATGCTATCTTGGTAGGGCCGGTTTAAGCTTGGAAGCTGGTGCAAGTTGGGATACTGACCAGGATTGGGAAGCTTGAACGTTGGGAAGCTGTCCAGGATTGGGAAGCTGGTCAGGATTGGGAAGATGGCCAGGATTGGGAAGCTTGCATGTATTTTGAAGATGGCGCAGGTTGGGAAGATGATGCTGGTTGGGAAGATGGCGCGGATTGGGAAGCTCTTGCAAGGAGACGCTTGCGGTTTAGGGTTTGACATGCCGAAACCTTAATTGGCGCCCTTCACTAAAGTTGATGTAGAATCCTCGTTTGGAGTCGGATTTTCGATGTCCGCATATGTATCTTCAAACCCAGGAAATTTCCAATCTTTATCAAAGAAGCTTTTTGAATTTTGAGCATGTTTAGGGGATGAAAAAAATGCGAAACAGTAAACTTCTAGGAGGTTTTCAGAACTTTTCCAGGTTGCATGTTGTCTGATGTTCTGTTCACCTCTCCTTGCTCGTTCGTCCGATTTCCATGGAATTTTTACATGTTGTTGGTAAATTCCATGCCAAGAGAATGGTACATAAACCAACATTTCTTAATTTTATGATCGTACTGATTTTCCACGCTTGATCCATCCTAATCCCATGTAATCTTCGTAGTCGGTGCTTAACAACGAAGTTGGGAATCATGGGTCCACTAGTACGAGCAACCCTGGAGTTGTTAACGATGAACCACTTGCCTCCATGTTATGAAGTATTGATCTCCAATGCAGTGGAAGTGGTGGAAATCCCAATTGATCCTCAGATGGTGGAACGCGAATCGAGAATAGTAGAAACTGCTTCGTTGGAGGTTTCCCCCATGCACAACTTACTCTCATTACATCTCCTTGAATTCACATGATTCGACATGATCCTATCGTACTCTTCTGGATGTGACAGTGGGATGCTCAGAAATTACTTAATGAAATATTTTGATAGTGCGGGCTTGGGACCCTCCACGACCCCGTAAAGTATTGAAAGCGTCTTCTAGACAGAGAGATGATGATATTCTTGTGATGTACCCTTGAAGAGTAGATGACCTTGTTGTGAGTACGGCTTTTGGTTGAATGTGTCTTATGAGCTTTGACAGTGAAGGGATTCCATGTATATCCTCAGTCCTCAAGCATGGTTTACATGTTTCCATATTTGTAGTAATTGTTGTTGTGGTGAGGCTCTGGTTGGTATTAACGAGTGAGAGACAACAGTTCTTGGTAGGAGATATAATCAGAAGAGACTACATTATCGTGGTAACAAAGTAAGTTGGATGGAATTGTATGGGATTCTGTGGAAGTTAAAATATTGGTTGGATGTAACTATGATCCTTGACATGAAGAAGCAGCGTTGAAGTATCTTCGGCTCTTGGTGAGGATGTTGAAACTTATGAAGTTAAACGTTAAAGTTTTGGCTTCGGACCCTGGAGCATCTTATGGAGAGAATGCTGAAGTGGATCGGTTGCTTTAATAAGTGTGTTGTCAAACCATACATTCTTCAAGAGAATAGTGTTTAGGAATCCTTGGTTCCTTCTATCAACCATGATTTAGTTTGGGAGCGGCTTCTCTGGTTGGAAACAGATGCTTCCCTAATGCAGTGCGGTTGAGGGCTGCAGATATGTCTTGACATTGTGCCTTGGGGATACATAAAATTTCACATAAATGTTTCATCATGGACCGCAAATTTTTGTGGGCGAAGTCCACAGAAATCATGCGTCCCTTGACAGGAAGAGAGTCTTCGTGAACCTAGGGGGTTTGATGATTTGCTTCGATTTTGAATAAGTCATCCCTGATATTTACATGTGATGGAATTTTATTGTTGCGGTTGGCATGCTTTGGCGCGGTTGGTGTGGCTGACATGATTTGTCAGGTGTGGATAGCATGGTTGGCATGCTTTGGCGCGGTTGGTGTGGCTGACATGATTTGCCTTTGGCACAGAGGTGCGGCTAGCATGGTTGGCATGCTTTGGCGCGGTTGGTGTGGCTGACATGATTTGCCTTTGGCACAGAGGTGCGGCTAGCATGGTTGGCATGCTTTGGCGCGTTTGGTGTGGCTGGCATGATTTGTCGTTGGCACAATGGTGCGGCTAGCATGGTTGGCATGCTTTGGCGCAGTTGGTGTGACTAGCATAGCTAGGGCCAAGGCAGAGTGCGTTTGGCATGGCGCAGCTAGCTTGGGCTAGGTGTGGCTGGCATGACTTGTTGCCATAATTACAAGCAGAATCTCATCAAGTGACTGAATGCCATTATCTTTTCAGCTCATACACCAGTCACATCAATAATCCAGCTAGATTTGTTGCCATAATTCTCTTGGTTGTGTATTGACATTCACTGCTGGTCTTGATCATATTGGTTTCACACAAAACGAAATATAACCAGATTTAGGATCTTGCAGCATCATTTGTAGATAGCTTCTAGATATGGAAGGGAATGCCGCTTTAAGGAATGTGCTTGTTAGCCAAGGATCGAACTATAAAGATAATTTAGAAGCCTCATGAGGAAAGCACTCTCCATAAACACTTCAGAAGTGAAATTCAAATACCCTCAAATTGAAATCATAAACCAATTCATCATCTGTAACTGATTAATTTCATGGTTCAGGTTTGAAGAGTCTCCATGCTCCACAAGTATATACAATGAGCCAATCCATCAGGAAAACTCAAACCCAACCTTGGGAATCATCTTCCTGTGTAGCACAAATTAACCACTTCCTAAATAATACCGATTGGAACCAATTCACACAATACAAGCATTCAAACATTCAATTCAAACAACATGCATTCATTTATTATAAAACAAGCTAAACCCAAAACCAAATTTGTTTACGGTATATCAGTTGTACTTTAGCAATTTGCACTTGAAGGAGATACTTTCCTGATGCAGATTTTTCCTGGAATTCTGCGATTTCAAGTAAAATTACACAAATACGGGTTGATTCATAAAAAACTTATTGACTCTCATATGTACTCTGTTTTTTTGTGCATCTATTGCATAATTTTCTTCAGGAGATCTTGAAATAGATTGCAATGAGCCCTGAATAAAAAAAAAAATTAAGTTCAAATAAGCTGCAACAACTAGAGAAGAAATAGAAAATTTTGAAATCAACCAAAGTAAAACATATATACTCTCTACATTTTAACCAAATGGATGTACCAAAGACTTACAATTGAGAGGAGAAATCATTGTGCGATCTAAAATCATTGAGTTTTCCTCCAAGGTATAAGCAAATATTCATAAACACAGTGAATCTTCCCTTCAAATTCTATTAGGATTACTTGTGTGTTTTCGATCAGAAAGAGGTGATTTACAAAGAATGGATCAGGGAGAGAGAGAGAGATATATAGCAAAATGACGGCAAGAAGTGAGGTTTTGAGAATTTATATGGAAAGGTCTTACCTACTCGAAGAGAGCACATACAACCCTAATGAAGAGCTATAGCTGCCAAGTGGGCGACATGAAATGAAGCCTAGATTGAGACCAATGGGAGATTTTGGTTACCTACTAACTATTAGAGTTATTTTGTAAAAGGGTCGGATGTTTAATATGTAATTAGGGTCTGGGTCGTAAAAGATGCAGTTGATGTAAATGGGTCGTAGACTGACCAAAGACTGGTTTGACCGTCAAAATTTTTACCAAAATGCCCTTGTCAAAGTGGTTAAATGACATTATATCTTAACCTTGCCTGAAAACTTAACTATGTTCTTTAAGAAATTTTATCAAGCACTTGTCGTGTATTATGCACAATCGAAAGTTTTTCAAGCACTTATCATAATCGAATGAATTCAACAATCTAGTTTCTACAACTCACGTTAAATACAAAATCTATTCACAAATTAATAACAACACAGTTTTAATTTCGGCTAAATTTCTCATTTTTCAATACAAACCAATGAAATAACCTCAAATTTTAACACAAACTTACCAATCTCATCAAATTCAGATACGGTGGCAAAATACATATACCTTAATATCCTGAGAAGCTCTAAAACTTAACTTCTCCATGCCATTAAAAGAACTCTTCACAAAAGCATTCTAAACCAAATTTGAGGACCAGAGATTTCACCATTCTTACTATTTGAGAAAGATCGCATGAATTTGACAAGATCATCAAACACCTTACAGGGTAGTCTATTAAGGAATGATAAGCAATCGCTATCAAATTCTGATGTTACTCTTATAGCTATTTATATTTTTTTGGACAAAAACTCTTATAGCTATTTTTGGACAAAAACTCCTATAGCTATTCTGGAAATGATAATGATGCCCGTTTGGGCTTTGGGAATCAAGAACTACTGATGATTAATGGTATCGACGGATACGGGAGAAAGTGGTGTTTGATGATGGGTTATGCAAAATGTTCATTGCAAGAAATGGTTTTCGTTTTTCTTGGTAGACTCAATAATGATGCTTGATATGTTTCCTACTGGTAGAGAAAAAATGTTGTAACCTGGTAACTCACTTTATTTTATGTTTTTTGACAGGTTCAAACAGTCAACAACGGTCAACTGAATGTCCGGGTGTTTGCCGAAATATAGAAAGTCAGCTAACGGTTTTATAACGGTCTTTGGTTAGTCTACGACCCTAATGCATCAACTGCATCTTTTACAACCCAGACCCTAATTACATACTAAACATACGACCCTTTTACAAAATAACTCTAACTATTACCGAATGAATAGTGCTAGACATTTAGTAGGGATGAGCATTTATCCAGCCCATTGAGAAGACTAGATGCCGGATGGGTGAAATTTTGTTCCCATGTGCAACTGATGCTTATTTTTCCATTATTAGCATCAGACTGGATAGTCACTTCCCGTTGTTAAGAGTTGCCGGATGCAAGAATGCGTAGTGCCTAATTGTTGTTTGGTTGCAACATATCTTCCTCCCATAATTGATGCCCAGTGCATAAGCATCTCAAGAACATATATCATGGCAAGGTGATTTGCATTATTCCGCTAGTCCGGATACCTGGATCTTCTTGATTTTTCAATGAATTAACTGATTTTCATAATTATCAGTAGGATAATTTATTTATTTCAAAGCAATTAACAACTTGCCCAGCTTGTTGCTAGGTTACCGGTCAACTTCAAGGGCTCTTCTGTAAATGATATGATATGATTTAAAAACATTGAATAGATGAAATTTTAAAAATTAACAACCTGATGAAATATTAGAACAAAATCATGTTGAATGAGCATTTACTCTGTTTAGTTGTAAGGCGATTTAATTTGTGGTTAGGTTAAAAATATGCTTACGCATTAAATTGCATAATTCAACAGAGTACATTCTAAGAAAGGCTTTAGTTGGCTCATTTTCTTTGGCTTACTTCCTCCATTTGATTTTCACTTCTTCTTAGCTAAAACAATTACAAGCTGTCTGCTTTAGAAACTGATTCACACACTAAAATTAGTCGTACAGATATTCAAATAGTTAAAGACAACAGATTCACACACTAAAATTAGTCGTACAAGAAACTGGATTTTTGTATTTTTTTTGTAAATAAACACAATTAGAACTTCACTGATTTTGTGTAAACTTAATATAGAATTTCACTGATTTTGTGTAAGCTTAATACATTCTTCAATGTGTGAACAATTGAAATAAGTTTCAGCTTTTGACATACCCTATCGACCTCCAATCGTGGTCAAAGTGACGTTATTGTTTGAGAAGTGGATTAGCGGAATCCCAGGCTCATCCGATGATGCTGGGAAAGTATATGGAGGCTCTTTCGGAGATGGACGATCAGTTTCATAATTAAGCATGAGATCAACTTCTGCCATCGTTGGCCTATCTTCTGCTCTATTTTGACCACATAACAGCCCAATATGAACGCATTTCATCACTTCAGATGGAGAAGACAGATCGCCCAAATCCTCATCGACAATCTCTAACCATTTTCCTTCATTCCAAAGCTTCCATGCCTGAAACAAAAATGTCAAAATATATAATTTCATTAATAGATTATATGATATAACGAGGAATTGGTGGATTTGTAATACTTACATGAAGTAGAAGGTTCATAGGCTGTTCCGGATCGTAGAAGCTGTTATTTCTCTTACCGCTCACAACTTCTAGTGTTAACACACCAAAACTGAAGACGTCAGACTTCTCCGAAATTGTCCCTCCAATCATATACTCCGGAGACATATAACCCCTGATTTTTTTTACGAAAACGAGTGATATAGTAGATGACAAGATGAGTTATCGAAATTTAAGATGAGGATATGGAAAACTTGGTGCTCACATTGTACCAACGACCCGGCTAGTATTGTCGCTAGTTTGGTTCCCGCCAAACATCCTTGCCATTCCGAAGTCTGAGATTTTTGGGATCATATCTTCGTCCAATAGAATGTTACTGACCTTGAGATCTCTATGAATAACTCTTAATCGAGAATCCCGATGAAGGTAAAGCAGGCCACGAGTAATCCCTCCAATAATGTTGAACCGTTTATCCCAATCTAAGCATGCTTTGTTCCTTGAATCTGCAAGAAATTTAAAAAGGTTGTTACAGTGTTTTATGTTCAAAGACGAAAGGATATTTGAGATTATAGAATACGAGAAGAGAAAAGAAACAAACCAAATAGAAATGCATCCAGGCTTTTGTTGGGCATGTATTCATAAATTAACATGTTCTCTTCTCCTTCCACGCAGCAACCAAGCAGCTTCACAAGGTTACGGTGTTGAAGTCTGGAGATCAATACAACCTCATTCTTGAACTCTCCAATACCCTGTCCCGAACTTTTTGACAGCCTTTTCACTGCTATTTGCTGCCCGTTTTGTAATACACCCTAAAAACCATACGCCAATCGATTCTAGTAAATTGAAATGTACAATAAGTTTATCATAATAATCAAATAGATGCAAACATACCTTATAAACTGGACCAAAACCACCTTGTCCCAATTTATTATTCAAGCAGAAATTGTTTGTAGCATTTGCTAGAGAAGCAAGGCTAAATATTTGTAAGTTCTGTTCTTCTCCTTCAGTCTTATAGTCATTAAACATGTTCGGACTGTGGTTGTATTTAGTCAACACCCCCTGGAGTCCTTTTGATCTTCCTGGGTATTCATGCACAGGGGAAGAAAGTTAAGTGAAGACTAGTCAACATAATTCATAAACACACAGTTAGCTTGAATTCATTGGTGACGGTCGCTAAAATTTATACTAATAATGGGATAAGCAGACTTGTTCTGTAGTGATGCAATATCCCAAGGCCAAAATAAAGGAGAAGGTATTTACCTCTTTGATTAGCCTTGTTCCTCTTGCACAGATACATGTATCCTAATACGCCCATAATAATTGCCACCAAACAGACTATTACAGGGATAGCGATCTTCCAAATTCCCACCTTTCTCCTTCCGACTGGGATTCCGACTGAAATATTTGAAGAATTACACAAAGTTATACCATGATGTTAAGAGGAGCCGCGGTGGGATCACCTTAAATTGAAGACTAGATGATGTTAGTTGTTATAGATAGCTCTAGGTTGTTAATTTCCTAATTTAACCATATAATTGGTATCTTATTCTTAGAACATATTACTAACCTTTAGTGCGACCTGCAAGTCGGAGATAGAGATTCCCTGCTTTGCCATCTGATTGGTTTTTGGTATTCAACATATCTCCCTCCCATAATTGACACCCACTGTTCCCGTAAGCATAAGCATTACAAGAACAATTACTCTGGCAAGCTGATTTGCATTCTTCCTCGGTATTGGCTTGTGGAGACCGGGGATTATCAGGCAATTTCGAAGTTGGAATTGGTAAAAAAAAATCATCACTCCCACATTCCAAAGATTTATTCCTACGGCACCCACCAGTAGTACCTCTACGGCTCCAGTCTAAAGGAGATTGTTTAATGAAACCAGGAAAACACTCGCACTCCGACGCATCCTGTTTACAGATTCCAAAAGGTCCACAGATACCATAAACATCACAAATTTTTTCTGGTTGAGACCAATCCAACTTCCGCTTTTCCTCTGTAACTGAATATGTAACTCTTGCTACTTGCTTGATTTAAGCTAATATCATGTCCCGGCTACCATGTCTTCCCCTGTCTCCATCCTCTTCTTCTTCCTTAAGTAACATCCATTTCAAATGCTGAATAAACTGTAATATTATTATAAAGATTATAAGTCAAGTAACTTCCATTTTCATCCGAAATATAACTAAATTGGATTAAATGCGTCTTGGTCATCTCCACACTCGTAGTAATGTTTACTTATTTAAAGTTCATTTTTCTTCTAATCAACATAAGGGTTATAGTGTTTTGATTTGGATAGTAAACGTGTTTATATCTCTCTCTCTTAATCTTCTTCGTGTCTTCCATAGAATCTCGCTCATCTCCCCAAGAACAATTACTCTGGCAAGATGATTTTTGCATTCTATTGCTTCTTGTTTTTCCTCTTTTGTTGAACCTAATTGGCTGTAAACTTGTGGAGACCGTCTTATGGGATTATCATGGCTATTGATCATGAAGTCTCGTTTAAGTTGGAATTGTATTGTGAAGAAAAAATCATCACTCGATTTGGTTTTAAAGTGTTAGTTGTTTCTTGTTCATTCTGATTGGATATTAAAAAAAGATTTATTCCTACGGCACCCACCAGCTTGGTTTTAGTACCTCTATGCTTCGGTTGAAAATCCAGTCTATGTAGATGATATTATTAAAGGAGATTGTTTAATGAAACCAGGAAAACACTCTGAGATTAATGTTATGACTTGATATTCTCCGACGCATCCTGATGGTTTACAGATTCCAAAAGGTCCACAGATACCATAAACATCACAAATTTTTCTGATTCTTCACATTCTATTTTTGTTGAGACCAATCCACTGGTACATGTGTCTTTGTTTCCGCTTTTTCCTTGGCCAGCATTCGTGCCAAACATTGATCTTGATTATCATTTGTCCTAAAGTAATGTTTTTCTGTAATATTATTATAAAGATTCTTTTCTTCACTCCATTCCCTACTTGTCCAAATCGTCATGTTGTTTATCCCCCGTATCGTAAGATACGGCTTGATTCCAGTTGTATCTAAATGCAGGCTAAAAGTTCCGATAGCTGGATCGCCTTGATGTCTCCATGAAGTGAGAAACAGACTTTCATTAGTTTTCTTATTGAGCCCAATTTTGGCACCAGGTAACCAAATATCACCTGGATAATCAAAACTCTGCCAATACACAACATATGGATTAGACTTATCTCTTACAACAAGATTCCCATCATCACCTAAAACTGCTTCAGTCGTATTAAAAGTACTTGAAGTTGTATTGGTAGACCAAATTGGGGATTTTGACGTGTTGTAGATAACTAGATTACCGTTTTCTAAAAGTTTTACTTCTGAATAAGAATCTCCATCACGCGTGAGGGGTATATCTCTATTAGCCACCCAAACAATCATAACACCTTCATCTTTATAGCTATACGAGATACATAAGTAGGTGCCCAGTCCATCACCCATGGAGATGAATGCCATCATAAATTTCCCATTTTTCGATGTAATCGTTTGACCACCCCTTAATGATTCCCCTCTGGAGATAGTATCAGCTGCATTTGAAGTAAGAGGTTTATCACACAGAAGAAAAATAATGGATAGAACAGAAAAACAAATCTGTTTAGTACCCAAATTCATTTTTGCAGAAGCAAAGTTCAGGCAAACTCAGCAACAATTTGATAATGAAACTTTTGAAAATAAGATCAACTGGAATGAAATGGGCATTTACCTTATGGTACCATACAAGGTTAAATGAACAACAAGCCCCTATTCAATAAGAATGTGGTTGAAACAAGTCTAAGTCTTTGGTGGGACAAAGAAATGGACAGAGGTAGTTTTATTAACTCCTTCCTTCCTTTGTTTGTATTCACTTCTTCATTGTCCTTTGGAGAGATTCACTTCAAAAGTACTCCTGTGAGAAACAAAGACATATACCTCTGCATGTGTTTCCTTAGTTTCTTGGTCTATGCATCCATGTGAACTTCTTGGTATTCCCCGTCTTATCTTGGTGGTATGTTTCACGTTTGTAGCATCCATATCCATTTATGCACAAACAAAGTTTCCGCAAACCCAGCAAGTTGATGAAATTTTATAATGAAGTATTTCCTTGACTCGCTTAGTTCTAAGTCAATGGATCATTTTCTTTGTGGTTGGGTTAGATGTATGGGTACATAGAAATGAAAGGGTGTCTAGTAGGTAGAAGATTAAAAATCACAATTATGAAGACCAACTTCTAAGTACAATAATGAAAAGGAAAAAATAATATTTGTTCCGACAAAGTAATAAATGTACAATTGAAAGGGTGTGTAGTAGGGAGACTAGAAAATTAAATATCACAATAATGAAGCCCAACCTCTAAGAGCATCTCCAAGAGAGGGTGAATTTTCTGTTTTTTTTATTGACACATAGGATTTTACACCCTCGTTTGGCATAAATCCATCTCCAACAGTAGGGTCATATAAACTAAGAGGGACCAATTACTAAATATGAAGGTGTTCAAGAAAGTGTTATCTACACCTCCGGCTCCACCTCCACCTCCACGTCATATTTTACACTATTTTTCTTTAAAAAATCTCTACAGTTGGAGATGGTTTTTTAAATATGAGGTCATATATTTACTCTATGTTTAGACCTCATAAATAAAAGGACTAAACTAAAAAGCCACGTAAGATTTTTTGCACCTTCTGTTGGAGATGCTCTAAGTACAATAATGAAAAGGAAAAATAATTTTTGTTCGAACAAAGTAATAGACGTACACCTACACATGGTTCATTAACTACTTCCTCCGTTTGCTTTCACTTCCTCGGAGATCCTCTGCACGATTACTCCAAAGCTACGGATTCAACATATCTAAAATCGTCACCATGTAAAACCCGTTTAAATAAGATTCCAGAAGTTTCTAGAAGTCTTGTTGCCCAAGTTGCTTGCACATCAAGTTTCTATCATAATTAGGTAGGGCCGTCTTAGGCACTAGGCTGTATAGGCGGCCGCCTAGAGCCCCAAAATATTGGGGTCCCAAAATCTTCTTTTTTGTTGTTATAGTTAATATGTATCAATTATAAGTGTTACGAAACTGTTTTGTTACAGTTATTTAAATTATTAGAATACTGTGACTGTTATAATTGTTACTAAATGTTTTGAAACATCTACACGGCCGTTACTAAGTTTTTGTTTTATGAATCAACATTCCATTTTAGGCGTATTTTATGTTAATTTAGGAGCTTAAAACCCCAAAATCCAACCAAAAAGGCCGGAAATTTTTAGGCAGCCCTCGGCCGCATAGACGGTTCTATATTATTGCGTTTAATATATCGATATATCTTCCCCTAAACTAAAAATATAACTATGTCTTTAATTTGATAACCTATATAAATGCCTCATATTTTAAGTTCGCCTAGAGCACCCCAAAACTGTAAGACGGCCATGTTATCCTATATAAATACATGTATCCAAAATCCTAAGAGGACATGGAATCCTAAGTTAGCTAACCCGAAAAAATACAACTATATCATGATCATCAATAAAATCACTCCTTATGGGATTCCTCTGTGGATGTAGGCAACACTTGCCAAACCACGTTAATTCTTTGTCTTCTCTAACTATTCTTCAATTCGATTCTCAACCTTAATTTCCAATAATCATCATCAATCATCGTGTTTAGTGCCTAAAAGTAATTTTGTACAAACATGAATATCCTCTGCTTTGCCTTGCCTACTAGCATCTCTGACTTGGTCCCTTGGTTGCACGGTTTGGCAAGCTGGGAAGAGGGCGCTTTTGCAATGGCGCGTAGGGCCAAGGTAAGGGTGTTTGGCTTGGCGTGGTGTGGTGTGACTAGCATAGCTATGGCCAAGGCAAAGTGTGTTTGGCATGGCGCGGCTATCTTGGGCTAGGTGTGGCTAGCATGATTTGCCATTGGCACAGAGGTGCGACTAGCATGCTTTCCATGCTTTGGCGCGTTTGGTGTGGCTGACATGATTTTCCATTGGCACAAAGGTGCGGCTAGCATGGTTGGCATGCTTTGGCGCGGTTGGTGTGGCTGGCATGATTTGCCATTGGCACAAAGGTGCGGCTAGCATGGTTGGCATGCTTTGGCGCGTTTGGTGTGGCTGACATGATTTGTCGTTGGCACAGGGGTGCGGCTAGCATGGTTGGCATGCTTTGGCGCGGTTGGTGTGACTAGCATAGCTAGGGCCAAGGCAGAGTGTGTTTGGAATGACTTTCCATTGGCACAGAGGGGAATTAGGGTTTTGCTCGTTGTAACCCTAATTTGAAAAAATACCTCCATTAATTACTGACTACACTACAAGAAAACTTGGCTTTAGCGACCATTTTCTTACCAACTGTTGTCAGTGGAACCCTCTAACAACTGTGTTTTGCAACTAAGAACATGCACACTTGCGTGAAGCTTCTAACCAGCAATTCTCAGCAACACAAGTTGGCAGAGCCTTTTTGCTACAATGCTTTACCAACTAAAATATCATACATGTGGCTAGTTGCTTTCAGGCACTCGGGTTTAACAACTAAAAGATGCAATAAAAGCTATAGAGTTCTGAACACTAATTTTAGTCGCCAAACCATCTGTTGAAAGGTACCTATACTGACCATTAAGTTATCGGGTGTTGATAACAGCTTTCAGCCACCAGGTTTGCCAACAAAAAAGTGCACTGGAAGGTAAATACTTCTACCTACTAGTTTTAGCCGCCGAAAAATTAGTTGATAGACACGTATGACAACCTTCATATTTTTGGCATAGGCATTAGCTTACACCCTCCATGGTAAGGCAACTAAATAATATAGTGTGACGTGTATCTCTACCTTGATTTAAATATGTAAGCAAAAAAAAAAGGTGGGTCAAAAAAATATACATTTAAAAAAGTTGATCGTTTGGGACCTTGTGTTTTGTATGACACACCCTGCACGAGGCCAGTCTTTGGTCTTTCAAAAAAAAACAGACCACTCTTTGGTAGGGGTGTACAAATCCGACCCAACCCGCCGACCCAACCCGCACCCGCCAGAAATTACCCGTATCCGATCCAATCCACCAAAGCGTGGGTCAGTTGTGGGTGGCACTTTTTTTCACCCGCATATGTTGGGTCGGTTGTGGGTGGCACCTATTTTCACCCGACCCAACCCACCACCCGCCCAAAACAATCATTAGCTTTAGATTACATCTTATCAACTAATCCTTGCCGTTCCGTATCATATATAAAAGAAATTTAACATTTAAACTAAAATCCTAATCGCAAATGAAGTTGCGGCCTCATTTCTATTCTCTCTCTTTCTCTCAGTTTCTTATTCCCTTCAGATTTTTTCAATCAAATCACCAGATTCATCAACAAGCAACAACAAGTAAGCACTAATTTTGTTATCTTCATTTCTGTTAAGGTCCGTCTTATTATTTCATGAATCGATTTCCTATTTTTTTGTTTTTTCTCTCCCTGTTGTCTTCGTTCCATAAGCTAGCTGAAATCCTATTTTTTTGTTTTTTTTCTCTACAAATTTGGTCATTGTCTCGTCTGAATTGAATAGAGAGAAGTTAAAAATTAAAAGCCCGTGTTGCTGAGTTAGTGCGCTAATTCTTTTCTGGCAATTTCAGATTTTTCATTGAAGAGTAGAAGAGCAGTAGAGCACCCATTATCTCCATTCGGGTTAGATTCATGCTCATTCTTTATGAAGACTATAGTCCAATATGTAATGTCCATGTATAGTCCATATTCTTAAGTCGGTTTCTTGTAAAGAGTCCAATGTAATATATCCATTAAGATTAATATAAATACACGCCTCTACTACCTTATTAGGGTACGAGAGCTTATACAATTGTTCATGGTACCAAGAGCCAGAACGATCTCTCCAAAACCCTAGCCTAATTTTTTTTTTTTTTTTCAAAACCCTAGCCTACCTCTCTGCTCTCATGACTTCTTCCGCTTCTTCCTTCTCTAGTACTATGCCTTCATCAAGCACTATGGCTTCGTCTACCTCAGGTACTATGGCCTCTCATCCAAGCTTCGGCTCTTCAACTGTTCCTGCGTCTATTTCACAGAGTATTGGTTCTCTCATGTCCAACTCTTGTTCCTCCTCATTGGAAAAATCACCTTTTATGCCTTCTTCTACCAAAATTGTTCTTTTAGATCGAACCAACTATCTTCTCCTGGGAATCACAAATTCTTCCTATTCTTAAATCGCAAAGACTTTACAAATATCTTGATGAATCTTATGAAATACCAAAGACAAGAGCTTGTTGATGCAACAACTCAAGCTACAACTCTTAACCCAGCCTATGAAGAATGGGAGGTTATTGATCAGACGATCATGTCTTGGATCAACTGTTCTCTTATTGACACTATGAAAGTTTAATGTGCACGTCGTGGTCACTCTCGTGATGTATGGAATTATCTTCGTTCAATGTATGCAACAATTAATCCTGCACGCATCCTCCAGCTCAAAGCAAGTCTGACAACTATTCAAAAAGGTAACTCAACCATATCTGAATATATCTTGAAGATAAAGGAAATATCTGATTCTTTAGCTGCTGTCCTTCAACCCGTGTCTGATCTCGAGCTCGTCTCCACAACACTACGCGGCTTGGGTGCTGATTGGTCGAACATATACACAGCAGTCATTGCCCGTACAACTCTTTCTACCTTCACCGAGCTTCATGCTTTGCTTTTACATCATGAATCTCATCTGCAATACTTGCAAAACCTACAAACCCAAGCTACTGACATTCAAAGTCCGGTCTCTTTCTTTGCTGGTACCTCTGGCTCGTCGTGGTGGTCCAAATCCTGGTCGTGGTCGTGGCTTCAACAATACTACGATCGTGGTCGTGGTGGAGGCTATGGTCGTGGTTCTTCTAACAATTCCAATCGTGGTGGTCCTAACAACTTTGGAGGTCGCTCGTCTTGGAATAATGGTTCGGAACAACAACAACAACAGCCACAACAATGGCCAAACTCAACCCTCGATTATAGGTAATGGTCGTGGTAACACCAATGGTTTTCAACCATCCGGTGGTTATCATAACCCCTCCTATGGACGCTCATATGGTCGAAATAATCAAGCTCGGATCTGTTCTTGGACCTCCTCCAACTCACGCCGTTACTTGTCAATGGTGCAATACTCGAGGCCACACTGCCCAAACTTGTAGCCGCCTTAATCCTGCTGCAAACTATGATCTTCCACAAGCTTTTTCGGCAATGCAAATTCAACCTATGGCGTATGAGAATCATTGGTTTGCTGATACTGCTGCTTCTGCTCATATGACGTCTGACTCTTCACAGATGACAAATCGCCATGACTACAATGGTAATGATACGTTTCGTCGGTGATGGTAAACTACTACCTATTGCCGGAATTGGTGACGTAACCTTACCTCACCATCCTCCCAGCTTGACTCTCAAGAACACTCTTCATGTTCCTTCTCTTGCTAAAAATTTGGTATCTCGTTGGTCAACTTACACGAGATTCGATTGTGTGTTTCACTTTGATCGTCATGGTTTTTGTATACAGGATCGGTTAACGGAACTCTTCTGCAGGCAAGAATGAAGTTGGCATGTATCCTATTATTTCCGGTGTTACCTCTCCATCTTCACAGTTTCGCTTTTCCCGCAGCCTACCATTGGTATTCGTACTACTCAACTATCGGCATATGCGCTTAGGTCACCCAAGCAATGCCGCTTTTTCAATCTCTTAAGTCTAGCCTATCTTTAGCCTCTACTAGTTCTTCTTTATCTAGTTCTATTTGTTCTAGCTGTGTTGGTGCTAAACATCATCGTCTACCCTTTTTATCTCGAAATACTTATTCTCGTAAAATTGGTTCTGTCATACACTCTGATTTATGGGGTCCTGCACCATTTTTATCCAATTGTGGTTTTCGCTACTTTCTCTTATTTGCTGATGAATGTTCTCGTTTCTCTTGGATATATTTCTTGGCAGACAAAACCCAAGTGTTTGGTTGCTTTCTTAATTTTAAATCTATGATTGAAACTCAATTTTCACCCAAATCCAAGTGTTCCAAACCGATGGTGGCACTGAATATGCCGAACCATTAAAATCTTTTTTAACTAAACATGGTATTCTCGGTCGATCTTCTTGTCCTAGCACCCTCAACAAAATGGTCTTGCAGAAAGAAAGATTCGTCATATTATCGATGTAGACCGGTTTAGCTTTAATGCTACAAAGTGGATTCCCGAAAATTTTGGGTCGAGTTTTATGCCACAACTGTGTACTTGATAAATCGTCTACCAACTCCTATTTTATCTAATACTTCTCCCTATTCCATCATTCATAATCGTCCTCCTGATTACTCCTTTTTGAAAGCATTTGGTTGTCGCTGTTATCCTCTTTTAAATCACTTTCGTCAAAATAAGTTACAACCCAAAACTCTACCTTGTGTTTTTCTTGGTTATAGTGATCGACATAAAGGTTATAAGTGTCTTGAAGCTAAGAGTAACAAAGTCTATATTTCTCGTCATGTTATCTTTGATGAGTCTCTTTTTCCATTTCCTAATGATACTTCTACAACGGTTCCCCTCTTAAAGTCTAATCCCTCTACTAATACTCTTTTGGCTTGGCCAAATTCTATTGCTGCAACCCATTTATCATCTTCTACTCATGCATCTCTTCAGGAACCAGCTTACTCCATTCCCTTGCAACCTCCGTCCACTTATCTTCTACAACCTCTACTCCTATTTCGTCCTCTTCTGTCCTCTTCTTCATCACTATCTCCTACCAGCTTATCTTTTTCACGATGATATTGCACCATCACCTACTCGCTCCATCATCTGCCGCTTCCTCCCCAACTACTCCCGCGTCTTCACTCCTCGTTTCACCATCCCGAATATGTCATCCCCATCATCTAGTTCTTCCGTTTCTATGTCACGGCAGACTTGCCCCTGTACAAGAGCTCCTCAATCGATGTGTGTAATACTCACCACATGGTTACTAGACTTAAAGATCACACCATTCAACCCGCAGTTTTAAAGGTCGTTTTCTACTCGATATCCTATCTTACATTGTTTTGCAAAGACAATTTCACTCGCCGCTTCCGGAGCCTACATGTTTTATTGCTGCATCTAAGTTTCAAGAATGGTGGGCGGCCATGATAGAAGAATTTAATGCTCTTTGCGCAATCGCACTTGGTCTCTTGTTCCGCGTCAAGTTTGGATGAACGTTATTGGTTCCAAGTGGGTATATCGTGTGAAACAAAAACCGGATGGTTCCTCGATCGTAGAAAAGCTCGCCTTGTTGCTAAAGGATACTCACAGCAGTATGGTATTGATTTTGATGAGACATTTAGTCCCGTGGTAAAGCCGGTTACGGTGCGTTTGGTTCTTAGCATTGCTGTGATCATCTTCTTTGGCCAATTAAACAACTTGACGTTAAGAATGCGTTTCTTCATGGTTCGCTTGATCAGAGGTGTATATGGAACAACCTCAGGGTTTGTTGATCCTCGTTATCCTAATCATGTGTGTTTATTGCACAAAGCTCTTTATGGTTTGAAACAGGCTCCTCGTGCCACAGTATCACTTGCGGCTTTTCTCATGCATATTGGGTTCAAATCATCTCATTCGATCACTCTATGTTCATTAAACACTCAAAGGTCTTTGGCATTCTTATCTTATTACTTTACGTTGATGATATAATTCTAACTGGCAGGTGACGGTGGGTCTTCAAAATCTATTGCCGGGACGCGCAAAGAGAATTTTCAATGACAGATTTAGGGGATTTGCATTACTTCCCTTGGTTTAGAGGCCACACGCACAAAAGATGGTTTAGTTCTCACTCCCGCAACAGTATACACGTTGGATCTTCTACAACGTGTTGACCTCAGCGTACTTCAAAGCCTCGTTTCCACCCCGCTGCGCCTCGTTCTAAGCCGTCTTCTAATGATCTCGAATGTTTTCGAGATATCACCTCTATCGGAGTTTGGTTGGGGCTTCAATACCTCAATATGACTCAAATCGATATCACTTATGTGTTAACTGTGCCGATCAATATATGCATCGCCCAACTCAATCACACTTTCTAGGCGTAAGCGTATTCTACAGTATCTTAAAGGTACTTTGCCATGGCATCTCCTTCGGCATAATAATCCTACAACTCCACTGCGTTTCTCGATGCTTTGATCCGGGGTGGTGATCCTGACACTTGTCGTTCTACTACGGTCGAGTGTATTTTTAAAGGTAAAAATCTAATTTCATGGGGTTCTAAAAAGCAACCAAAATGCTGTTCACAAGTAGTACGGAAGCTGAATATCGTGCCTTATCTTCTACATCACCGAGATTACCTGGATACAATACTTATTATCGATCTTGGATTATCTTTAAAGCAACCACCAAACACTATATTGTGACAATATCGGTGCAACTTATCTTGCCATTAATCCTATTCAACATTCAAGATCAAAACATATTCATATTCATTATCATTTTGTTCGAGAACGTATTTCATCAGACATCTTCATTTATGTTATATTGCTACTACACATCAATTGGCTGATCCGTTCACAAAGGGTTGTTAACGCGATTTGTTTTTTCTGTAGCAAGCTTTCACGTTGTCTTCCACGTGTTCACTTGAGGGAGGGTGAAGACTATAGTCAATATGTAATGTCCATGTATAGTCCATATTCTTAAGTCTGGTTTCTTGTAAAGAGTCCAATGTAATATATCCATTAAGATTAATATAAATACACGCCTCACTACCTTTAAGATAAAATTACTGATTTGGTCGGATTCTCATTCACTTGATTGATGAGACTTAGGTGTTGTTTACGGATTTGATTTCGGGTTTTACTAATTTTTTCTCTTTTCTATTTCTTGCTAGAACAACGGGTATTGAGATTTTGTGTAGTATTAAAAACTGAAATTAAACATGGGGAATTATTGTTATGTTCATTTTACGGATTTGATTTCTGGGTTGACTGCATTATTTTAAATTTTTAATGATGATTGTTATGTTCATTTTTGTCATATATGGTTGCAAATTCTGGTCAGAGATTGATGTAAGTTGTTAAGAACCCAGAAATGTGTATGAAACTTTTTTTTTTTTTTTTTTTTTTTTTTTTTTTTAATGTGTATTGGTGGGTAACCCACCACCCAACCCACTGTATGGTGGGTCGAGTGAAAACCAACCCACTATATAGTTGGGTCAGTTGTGGGTGACAACTTATGTTACCCACCATCAGTGGGTTGGGTGGTGGGTGAGGCCAAACCCGACCCAACGTGACCCATGTACAGCCCTATTCTTTGGCGTTTGAAGAGGAGAAATAGGTCCCACGGAAATGGAAGATGCTTTCTTCGAAGTAGATGTCTGTGACGTGTTTGGTTTTGCATCAGACAAAGCATAAAGGACCCACCATAGTGTAAGCCAAATTAACGGGGAGAGATTTTCGCATCTTGTGTTTGCATACGTGTTTTCTATTCGTCGAGTACAAATCATACGGATTGTGGTTTTCTTTTGTGTGTGTAAATTTGGTGGTGAGCAAAATCAAACAACATCACCACTTGAGATTAGAAAAGATCCTACGCTTAAAGCCCTAGCTAATAATCCTAAAATTTTATTCACGCCTCCACCATCCCCTCCAATTTGGTGGCCGCCGCTGCAGCAATTTCTTTAGATCTATCTTTCTCAGTGGTTTATTTCGTCTACTTTACATGGATTAATTCATACACATATATATATTTCGTGATTATCTACGAATTTATGTTTCTTCATTTAATTTGTTACTAGTTCATCTTTAGAACAAGCAAGATGAGGGATCTGATATCAAAAAATAAGTAGTAGGTTCTATTTTCCTCTTTAAGTTTTCTTAGCGATTTGATTCATATTTTTTTTTACTTTCGTTTCATTTTCAGGATTATTTTTTTAATGGGTATTTCTGATTTGATGATTTAATTTGTTTGTTGTTTTGATGATTTTGCAGAAATAGGTTTTGGTGGTTTCCCTCAAACAACTTGTGAACATGATTTTCTTTGTCTGCAAGTATATTTAGTAGTAATGGTGCTTTTTTTTTCCGATCGGCATTAGTAGTAATGGTGCTTAGTGGTTTGTTGGAATGAACAAATCAATTTTACATTACCAAGATTCAAAATATACCTTTGATAAAAGGTACAAAATATTTATACCAGGCTTTATTTTTATTATTGTTTTAGTTTGCTTTCCCTTGGTTTCATTATGTTGCTAGTTCTGATCTTCTTGGTATGTATATATATGCAGGACACAAAATTTTCATTTTTAGAGAAAGGAAGCAGATCTGGTATTGAGATGGTTCAATGCGAGGAACCTTGATCTCATTCAGTTACTATAATCTATTTTTCTTATGAGAAGACTATTTATTCTAGCTGCCATTCAAACCCAGTTAAACTTCGAGAAGATGTCATCACAATTATTTCCTTTCACCCCTTCTGAGATAATTTTTACATTTTACATTTTTCTTGTAATGGAACTGATTTTTTTTTATTTTTTTTGGAATGGAAGTGTGATATAAGGATTATCAAGTATTATCAGAATATCTTGAAGATGATGACTTAAAGGAAATTTAGAAACTCTGATTTTATTTTTGATTTTTATTTTAGAACGGAATCAACCTGTAATCTATACTTTACCAACACCTTAAGCAACATAACTGGTAGCAGATCAAACACCTGAGCAACTCAATTTTGTAAACATTTGATGTCTACAGATCTTCACCAACAACACATTAAGTGCCTACAAAACTTCACTGTCTAACTATTCAGTGGCTGAGATCCTTGGGAAGCTGATAGTTCAGTGCCCAAATCCCTTAACCGACTGTTAATTAACTAGCAATTCAGTGGGTAAATTCATTAATCAGCTAATATTAAGTGGATAGAACTCTTAACCATCCGAACATAATAAATTTGAGAGGTTAAAATAATTTATCAACCAACTATTTATAAGTCTCCAGCAGCCAATGCTTTTGTGGGTTAAAATCTTCAGCAGCAAACGCTTTATGTCTCTACCAACAATATTCAGTTATTACCGAAAAACTGTACCGACTAGAAATTGAGTCGCTAGTTGTAGTTGACTGATATCTATTCCAACAACATGGTTGGTACAAGTCTTTAACAAATAAGTCTTCACCCACAGAGCGTATCTGCTGCTATGTGGATTGCTGGGATGTTACTTCCCAATTCTATCCCACATTGCCTAGAATGTGCAGCGTTCGTAGCAATATAGATACATGATTTCCTTACATTTTTTTGCTAAATGAAAAAAGAAAATTAGGTACCTTCCTTGGTTCGTTACACTTTGTTTTGACATAATTTCATTTCAAATGAACATGTACCTAACAATAGTGTCTAATAGCAAGGAAATGAGAAGGAAATGATTAATCCCAACTAAAGTAAATCTACATGAATGAATTAAGACGGGTGTTAAGCTTGTGATACTCTTCAATTTGAAATCAAAAGAGTTCAAGATCCCCCCATTTTAACTTGCATTTCAGCTTCCGCTTTATTATTTGCAATTAAGCAGTGATTTTGTGAGTTTTGAGTAACTTGTATTTCAGCTTGAGCTTTATTTGAAATTAAGAATCCTTTGTTATATCTGTCTTTCTTTATCTATGTTGTTTATGTCTTAATTTTGTAGATGTTTCATCCGTTTCAGATCCCTAAACCACCATTAGAACAAAAAACACTAAGTTAGTAGCTGTAAAATTATAGTTTACTTTATAAGTTCGCATCGCAACTTTATGGAATCAAATTAACATTCTTTATTACAGGACCTAGATGATGGATTTGACTATTAGTAGAAATGGAATCATGTAGGCAGGGGTGTAAGAGTAATGACTATGATAACATTGACATTAACAAATCAATCATAGTTTACTTAAGCATGATCAATCTAAAGACAGTATGCATGATGATGCAACACAGATTCTATTGTTTCTATGAAGGTTGTGCTTGTGATATCTAAATCTACTTCTAGATCTTTCATACTGTTCAGAGCCCTCGAAATCAACACCTCCTCGAACAGGTCTGATTTCTGAGTATCTCTGGAAAAGACAAGGAGATGCATTAAAATAAAAACCAACCGAAGATCCTGAATTATACTCCCTCCGTCCTAATTTGGATGCTAAAATAGAATTTTGCACAAAGATTAAGAAACACAATGACAATAGTTTTTTTTTCCACAATCACCCTAGGTTTGTATTTAAAGTTCCTAGTTTTTAGATGTCTAGGTTTTGTTGTTTAGTTGGAAAAATTCAAATTATAAGAAAATATATATATAGGGAAAAATATTTAAGAGTGTGTCTTGAAAATTGAAATACACAATTCTCCATGTTATGGTATGATTCCAAGTAAGGGGCAAATCAGGATAAAATGTGAAAAAATATGAAGTATAACAAGTATTCTAGGATTAAAAAAATCCCCAATTTTAGCATCTAAACTAGGACGGAGGGAGTAATTCACTAGAAGACTAATCGAAAGTTCCGATCAACCTACGTAAAGCAGCACCATAACTTCGATGAAAACTCAAATTCGATTCAACAGCAGCATCATTAGGTCTTCAATTCAACAAATCTGATTTATAATTTCTTCTTCGATTCTTCCATCAATTCATCACAAAATCAGAACCAACTTGAGTGATTAAAACGAGATCTATAAATGGAAATAGGTAAACATACCATCACTGATTGGAACAGGAGCAGGTGCTTGAGTTGGGAGGAAGAAGAAAACGAATTGGAGAAATAGTTTTTGTTTAGAAAAGAGTAAAACACAATTTCATGAATTATGGGTTTGGGAATAAATTTTCTGGTTGGGCGCCTGAACTTTTTTATCGGTGGGTTTCTCAGTAGGAAAGTGTGTAAGAATGGGTCTCCTTGTGGTTTCCACAAAAATTTACACAATGGCTACTCTCGTGCGACAGGCCTTGTATAGGTGTCAAGTTACCTCCCTTAGGCATCTCTCTGCATGCTCGTTCCCGAATCTCATTTAATTCCCTCACATAATTATGCTTTACTGATTTTATATAGTCGAATGTTAGTTGTTAAAACCTAGATCAAAAAGGTTAGGGATAGTATTAGCAGCACAAAATTTATGAAGAAATAGAACGGTTCCGCACTTAATAAACGTAGGCCGAGGAGCCATAGACTCAATCTTGTAGCGTGCATGGTGTAGTACTCCAATTTGCTATTGATATTTTCCTTGCATTTTCCACTTTTAGAGTGTAAAGAAAGTGTGAGAATATAAATATATTCTGATTGGGTGCAATGATTATGGAGATCTTAGACTAGGTAAGGGAAGATATGTTAGGGTTTACTTTAGGATTTTCACGTTACTATATATAAGATAAGATGTTTAGATAGACAGATCTATGAGAAGTGTTTCTTCCCTTCATCGCCATTTTATGCACATTTCTATTCTCTCTGGTTTCAAACTCCAAATTCGAAAAATATTTTAATAGGAGATATATATTTTTGGGAGGTCCGGTGAGTTTGGATAATGCAATCAAGAAACTCAGGGATCCACAAAGTGAGATGCTTTTACTTAGCAGTTGCACGGGCGTATCCAGACTTTACTTTGCAATGCGAACTACCAATCCTGCTGCTCTTCAACCTGCAACCGATCTTTTTGATGATCAGTTATTTCAATATCTGAGACTCTTGATTACTGGAGATGGTGCGGGTTTTGGTCCATTGCAGAAGAGACTAGCTACCTTACCTATCGTGAGATGGTGGACTTGGCATCTATACCATGGATGACACTCGTGCTTATTGTTATCTCGCTTCTCAGAGCCAGACCACTTCAGTGCAGAAAGTAATCCTTCGTAATTTATTTTCAACGGACAAAGGCTCAGCTTACCAGTTGGATTTTCAGACCTTCACCCAGGTATGTGGATTACCGTCTACGTACTGTTTCGATGATTCTTCCCCCCCCCTCTATGCATTCCTTGGCAGTAGTTTATTTCGATGTATTTAAGAAGCTAATCCCAGACCAATTTCCTATGTCTGAAAGAGATTCCATTTTATGGCAATGCAACCGTGTCAAGCATGCTCAAGATTATCTTTTGGCAGTTCCTATTAGTGGGCTTAACCAATGCCTTGGGCCTAGACAATTTAGAGCTGTGCTTTGTTATCGCCTTGGTATTCCTATGTTCGTTGATAATAGTCCTTGTCCAAGTTTTAACACACCTATGGACATATATGGTGACCATGCGCTCCATTGTGCTAAAGATATTGGGTACAAGTTTCGCCATGATGTAGTTCGTGATGTTGTCTTTGATATTTGTTACAAAGCCAATGTACATGCGCGTAAGGAGGCTTCCCTTGGTCTTTGATCTAATGATGGTAGAGATCTTAAGCCCGCTGATATTCTTGTTCTTAACTGGGAAAACGGGCAAGATGTTTGTATGGATGTCACAGGTGTTTCTCCGTTCACTGGTGATGGGGTTCGCTCTTTTGCTCCTAGGAAGGATATTCTTGGAGCCGTATCTCGCAAACGCGCCAAATATTTGGACAAGTGTGCTGCACATGGATATGGGTTAGGGGTTCTTGCCTTCTCTACTTTAGGGGAACTTGGCGAGGATACGTGTGTTTTTTTCAAGCGCTTACGGAACTGCCTGATGTGCAATGATGCTAGCAGCGGCTTAGGCAGTTTTATTTTTTATAGATTAGGCGTTGCAATTCAAAGGGGTGTTGGAGCCCATCTTGTAGCTCGGTTACCAACCTCAAGCTCTGTATGATTGATTTTTTATTTTGTCATTTATATTTTATATATATGGTTATATTTTTTTTTAGTTAGGAAAGATATATTTATTACATGTAGATTTGTTTTACTTCTACCTATTTATTCACAGGGAAACATGTTTTGTAACCCAAGCTTTTCAATAAGAATACTTCGATTAATATTCTCAACATTGTTGTTTAATATTTTCAGTTCCATTTTGATTTTTCTTCAATCAAGTATGGGTTGCGATGTTTATTTTGAATCCATATATAGAATGAAGTATGTCTTCATGTCATAATGACTTATCCTCTCGAAATTCATCATAAAGAATGTGGAGCTTAAGAGACGTAAGAGATCACTTCCGATGTTTTTTTAAGCCGGGAATGATCAACAATTGAGGCTTCTGAGTTTTCCCAGAGGTATATTTTGCTTCTTCCGGAGCATCTTTGATATTCCTATACATAAGTCCCTAATTCAGTGTTTGCCAATTTCTTTTTGAATTTAATTTCTTAAATTTGATTTTCTTAGATGTGGATTTGTATCTAAAAGGTTTATTTTTTGACAATTCTATTTTAAGCAATTAGCTAACTTACTGTTTTTTTTCTTCTTTTGGTAATGGTTTAGGAATCTATCTTTCAAAGGGAAATGAGGATCAAACATCATCGAAAGGAGGGAAAGATATCCTCAACAGGAAATGAAACAGTGGGAATAAAGACACCCTCAAAGGGAAAGAAACGGACAAAAATTAAGGATCTACAATTACAATTTTGAAGCCAAGAAGAAGCTGAAGTTGGAATTACTCAAAAGTCACAAAATCAGTGCATACAGATCAATATACGAATCTCAACGAGAAATGTGGGGAAGTGAGAAGACTTTTTATCATCTTGGCGGTCTTTGAATCCATTACTGGTATGAAGTTAAATTTGGATAAAAGTACCATGATTAGTGTGGGTGTCGAAGAGGTGATCGAAGCACTGTCCAAAGAGATTGGATGTAAGACGGAGAAGCTGCCTTTCAAATATTTAGGAATGCCAATTGGTGAACAATGGCGTAGTACTTCAGTATGGGAGTACGTTTTGAGAAGAATGGAGCAGAGGCTAGCAACTTGGAAGAAAAGAACTCTTAATAAATCAGGTAGACTTGTCCTAATCAAAAGTTGTCTCGCAAGTTTACCAATTTATTTCTTGTCCTTATTTCATTTGCCGGTGAGTGTGGAAAAACGAATGGTGAAGATTATGCGAAATTTCTTATGGGGTCCAGTCGAGGGAAGAAGATAGCTCATATGGGTTTATTGGAAAAAAGTGAGTTTTCCAATAGAGAACGGAGGCCTAGGTGTAAAATACCTTAGGATTACCAACAATGCTCTCTTAGTCAAGTGGATTTGGAGATTTTCAAGAAACAAACATAGTCTTTGGAGGAAGATTGTGAACCAAAAATTCAAGAGAAACAATAATTTGCTAATGCCGGATATTGATAATAATCCACAGTGTCGGAGTCAGTGGAAGAATGTGGTTAACTTGGTACCAGCTATTCATGACGGGGCTGTTTTTACGGTGAGAAACGGAAGGGGTATTCGGTTTTGGAAGGATAAATGGTTTGAAAGGGGTCGTTTGCAAGATATTTTTCCGGTTATCTTCAAAGCTTCAAAAAATAAGGAAGCTTCTATTGCTGAGATTATGGTTAACGGCAGATGGAAATGTGATTTCAAGAGGAGATTCAATGCAAATGAGAGACTTGAGTGGGATTTGTTATGTCGAGACGTCCCCGTTCCAACGTTGGAAGATGGTGATGACGAGGTGAACATCTTAGAGAATTTTAGCACTCACAGGTGCTATGAGTTCTTGTTGGGAGTTCAAGTTCGGTGCAACTTTGAAGGACATCTTTGGAAGCATCATATTCCTAACAAGGTAAATTTTATACTGTGGGCAGCCTTCCATGATTCTCTCCCTACTAGAGATATGTTGTCTCATAGAGGTATGCAAATTGAAAGTACCTTGTGCGTGTTGTGTGGAACGGAAGAAGAAACAACAAATCATTTGTTTATGCATTGCACCTTCTCTTTCTCAATATGGGACTACTTCATTAAAGCTTTCAAGATCTCATGGCCAATGCCGAGAACGCTGCTACAATTATTTGATGCTTGGGATACTAACGTTCTACAAGGAAAAGGTAAAGCCATTTGGAAAATTATCCATTATGCGATTTGGTGGATTTTGTGGAAGGAAAGAAATGGGAGAGTCTTTGGTGGGCATAGGAAAGACATTAATGAGATCATTGATCTAGTTAAACATTTAGTTGTTCTTTGGTCTTTTGATTCCGGAACTTTTAAATTTGTGCCTCTTAGCCTCTTTTGGAGCAATTGGGAAGCTCTCATGAGTGAGTGATTAGTATTGTATTTCTCCTTTTCTTATCAATATAACCTTCTTCTTCTAAAAAAAAAAAAAAAAAAAAAAACGAGAAATGTGGGGAACCTACACTATTTCTCGTGGACAACTCATACTTTGAATTGTAAGTAGTGCTGATCATGCGCATATTGAGGATTTTAATGTCTAAAGAGGATTTTTCCTTACAGGTCTACTTGCCTTGTTTCAACTAGTTTCATTTCAAGCTGAAGATGTGAGGGGTGAAGAGTAACATAAGATTGACTTGTGGAAGTTTAATTCACTAGAGATTAATCATTTGCTTCTCTCCGTTGAAAACTGTAGAATGGCATGCATTTCCATTTCCTGTGCATTATGTTAAAAAGAGCTTATCATAATTTTAATTCAGGTTTCTTTACAGTAATATGATAATAATATCCCGCTAGTAATTGTCTAATTGATCTTCATATCGTAGCATTCACCATACATCATCCTCTACCGTATACTTGTTTCTTATTTATTCTAGTGGCAGCTAGCTCCTATTCAAATCATTGCAAATGGATAACTGACCCTGAAAATGAGAAACACACTCCCATATAGAGTGCGTGGACAGGGTGAAAAGCTGTGATTCCCAATAATAGGGGAAACTACAAACCAGAATTGAATATGTCTACATTGCTGTGGCGCTATGATTTGACTTTATAGAAACTGAATTTTTATAAAGTAAAATTTTGAGTACTCCTATAAACAACAGTTTTTTTCGTCCCATTTCAAAACCACAGCCACCGATCATTGTTACATTTTCTCAGTACATTTCCTCTCCGAATCATTTAAACCCTATGAAAACAAAAACCTTCTTGGGAAATAAAACTAAAATAATGGCCCCTATTGGTTTGACAGTAAGAAATTCATACAATAAAGGTCATTTCCACACAAAGAGACTCAGTGATACACAAGCAAGGAGCAAATTTATAGAATTGGAGCGTTGTTAATTTTCTGTCGGTTTAAATTTTCTCCCACATCTCAATGTTTGTTTTTAAGAATATCAATTCTAATAGATATAATCCAACTTAATACTTTTTTGTTTTCCCATTTACTACTATCACTTCAAAGTTTCGGCCACATAATATATATAACATTTTCAAATATCCATACCTGAGAATTATAGGAAAAGAATAATTTTGTGATGAGGTATGCATAAAATGAACAAGGATACAAATTTTGTGAATACAAGTAAAAACATTTTTGACGTTTCTTGAGGAGACACTCATCCCGCAATAAAATTTTGTTACGACTCCCGCCTTGTGCGTATCAACAGAAAAAGAGAGAATACGTAGGCCTGGGGGATCATATACTCAATTTTGTAGAGTGCATAGTCTAATACTCCAATTTTCTATTAACACACCAACCAGGGTACTTGAATTTTCTACTTCAAGTGGAAAGAAAGTGTGAGAATATATATTCTGACGGGGTGTTATGATTATGTTTATACTAGATAAGGGAAGGGAAGACACGTTAAGGTTTAGTTTAGGATGTGCCTCACTATATATAAGATAAGATAGCTAGATATAGATCTATGAGAAGAAGAGGTGTCTCTCCCTTTCATCGCCGTTTTCACACATTTGTGTCTTTATCTGGTTTGAAACTCCTTGGAAAATTATTTTCAGTTTTATCTTGTTTTTTCTTCAGTCAAGTATGGGATTACGATGTCGAACTTGAATGCATCGAAGAATCAAGTATTTCTTCCTGTCATAATGATTTATCCTCTCAAAATTCATTATCAAGAAAATGGAGCCTAAGAGACCACTTCCGGTTTTCTACTTCCTCCCAGAAATTTGGAAGTCGGGGATGATCAGGAATTCAGGCTACCGAAATTTCCCGGAGGTATACATTGCTTCTTTTTTAGCATCTTTGATTCCCTTACTTTGATTTCTAGTCTAATTCTCTAATTCAATGCCGGTTTCTATATAAATTTTCTTAGATTTGATTTGTTTGGATCTGGATTTGTCTGGCACAATTAGGGGCGACCCATTTGTAATTAGGGCGACACAAAAGACAAAATAGGTTGAAAATACTTATATGCCCCTTCATAATAGGGAGGTTAATCCATAATCGGTAGTTTGGGGCAACTCTATATTCGGTAGTTATATGAATTATTTTGACTACCGATTATGGTAGATTTCGCCAAAGATTATACTGTATAATCGGAAGTCATGGTAACTTCATTTACTACCGATTATAGGCTCAACCAAATTTGAAAAATAGAGGATTTTGGCATAATATGATTTTGGGGCAACTTTATATTCGGTAGTCATATGAACTATCTTGACTACCGATTATGGTAGATTTCGCCAAAGATTATACTGTATAATCGGAAGTCATGATAACACTTCATTTACTACCGATTATAGGCTCAACCAAATTAGAAAAATAGAGGATTTTGGCATAATATGATTTTGGGGCAACTTTATATTCGGTAGTCATATGAACTATCTTGACTACCGATTATGGTAGATTTCGCCAAAGATTATACTGTATAATCGGAAGTCATGGTAACTTCATTTACTACCGATTATAGGCTCAACCAAATTCGAAAAATAAAGGATTTTGGCATAATATGATTTTGGGACAACTTTATATTCGGTAGTTATATGTGTTGGATATTTTCAATAATTTTTGCCGCTATTTGGTTGTACGTTTTGGTTAATGAATTTGAAAACCTATTCGGTTTTCCAGAAATTTTCACAAAACGTGTATGTTCCCATAGGGTTTCTTCATTATCGGAAGTCATGATAACTCTGATTTTGGGGCTACTCTATATTCGGTAGTTATACGAAGTATATTGACTACCGATTATGGTAGGATATTTTCAAAGAGAGCCACTGTATAATCGGAAGTCATGATAACTCTTCCTTTCTTACCGATTATAGGCTCAACCCAAATTCCAAAAAAAAAAAAAAGGATTTTTGCAAAATTTGATTTTGGGGCTACTCTATATTCGGAAGTTAAATAACCTAAATTCCCTACCGATTATGGTAGCATTTTTGCCAAAGGTTTACTGTATAATCGGGAGTCAATATAACTTTATTTACTACAGATTATAGGATAATCAAAATTCAAAATATTTAGGATTTTATTTTGGGGATATTGTATAATCGGAAGTCATACAAACTAAATTTACTCCCGATTATTGATTACCTACCGATTGTATAGTTATCTACCGATTGTAAAGGGTAGTTTGGTCATTAAAAAAATGCTCCGGAAATAACCTTCCGATTGTGAAATAACCTACCGATTATTTCCTATTTTGTCGTTTTGTGTTGCCCCTAATTCGGTTTTGGTCGCCCCTAATTGTGTAAGGTGGATTTGTATCCGAAGGATTTATTTTTAAACAGTTCTGTTTTCAGCTAATAGCTTAATGTTTTTTTTATCATTTTCCTAATGGTTTAGAAGCTTTCTTTCAAACGGAATTCAGAATCAAATATCGTCAAACGAGGAAGTGAAATCCTCAAAAAGGAAATGAAACAAAGGGAATAAAGACATCCAAAAGGGAACAAAAAGGACAAAAACTAAGAATATACAATTGCAATTTTGAAGCCAGAGAAGCTGAAATCGAAACTACTTAAAAGTCACAAAATTAGTGCTTACTGATCAAAATATGAATCTCAACAACAAATGTGTGCTGAATTGCTAATAACATAAAATTCACTCATGGAAATTTAATTTAGTAGAGATTAATCTTTTCCTTTTAATTTGCATTCCCTTCGCAATTTGTTAAAAAGAGCTTCTTTTGATCAAGTGTTTCCGGTTACATTTATTTTACAAATGTCGTTTGTTTTTTCACAAATATCCTTAATTGATATTGCCATCGCTGTATTTAACTCATGTTAACCAAAAATTGTGGGATCCCACCTTTCCATTACAGAAATATCACTAGCAATTGATCTGCATATTGTAGCTTTACCGTCTAACCATGTTAACCATTTTTAATAGATGCACCTCCTATTAAAAATGAAAAAAAAAGAAGGCCAACCTATGTAAATGTTGTTAAACTGACTTTATTTGCAAGAGAAAGTTGATTCTCTACCAACGAATGATTAACAAAATGAATGATATGGTCTGTGTTCTTTTCTGTTGAAAACCATGAGTTTTCTTCTCTGCCGTATTTTTTTTTTTTTTTTTGGGGATTGAGCGTTTGTTCCTATGAGTTGAGGTGAAGTTGTGATTCTCAGTTAGATACTCTTTCATCCACCATTCCTCTTAATAACAAAATAAATAAATGTGAACAAGGGAAACTACAAACCAAAATTGAATGTGTATTATGTATACATTGCTATGGCTATACAAAGCAGAAATATTAAGTCCAAAACGAGAATCAGTACAATTCTTCTTTGTTGCTTATCTTCTCCCTTAAAGGCCTTGACAAAATAAGCTCTCACGTTGAACGGTGATGAAACCCTCGCTTTTTATTGGCCAAAATAGGCTTTTTCTAATATAGTCGATATGGTGAGGACACTTGGCGTAACTCTATTGGCCGGAATATTAAAAATTGGGTTACACTTAGTTTACATTAAGTATTTAACCGTCCATCAGTAACACCGTCAATACAAAAAGTAGGTGAATAAACTTTTGTCAGAATTTTAATATAATTAATTTCAATTTCAAACGGTTTCCGAATTAAGTCGGGTTTCCCTTTTTTTTTTTTCTTTTTTTTTCTTTTTTGTAGAAATATACCTATAGAAATAGTTAATGAGATTATTATCCCCTACGTCTTCGCAATAAATTAAGGTTCTTAGCTATTTATTAGCAGTGGAACTGTATGCATTCATACAACGTGCCATTTTATATAAAGTACTATAATAGAGCTTCCACGAACTACACCGTTAAAATCCCTCATAGCACATATGGACCGGCTTATATTAAGCTAAAGAAAGCCATCCGCATCATACTATTATAGATATCTTCAAATTCTTAAAGATCCAGCTTATGAAAAATGAATGATAGGGCTATGTACCATGAGCGCCCTCAATTAAGTGATTTGATTAATGAATGTATCTTTTGATCAGTAAATTAAGTGATAGCTAATTTATATATGATTACGTCTTCACAAATTAGTATTTACCCCAAATTAGTGTACCAAGTTTAATACAATTGTATAAGAATCCGTTTCCCCATCAAATACCAAATCAAAAAGGTCGCTACGAGATGGGACGAAGTCCCGC
Source organism: Papaver bracteatum (assembly GCA_023529315.1). Taxonomy (NCBI): domain Eukaryota; kingdom Viridiplantae; phylum Streptophyta; class Magnoliopsida; order Ranunculales; family Papaveraceae; genus Papaver; species Papaver bracteatum. The sequence continues at coordinate 83,460 of JAJJWX010002913.1, forward strand.
GCTGCACATACCTAATTAAAAATCGCCGCGTGGGCAAAACCCTGCACACTTCAAGTCACAAACGCATCGCCACGGGGCGGGGCGAAGCCCCGCGCTCTTCAAATAAAAAATATGGTTTAAAAGAAATCCCGGTGCGTAGCACGGGCACAAGTCTAGTGTACTCTTAAAGGATGGTTTTCTTTTGTCCCACTCCCATTACAAAACTAGAACCGAAAAACTTCACCCTATTTTCACAGTAACTTCTTTCGATCAGAACATAAACCGTATTACAATAAGCCACCACTATTGATTTCACCCAAAGGAATTCCTAAAATAAATGTCATTTCCACCGAAAGAGATTCAACGATAAAGAGGCAAGGAGGAAAGTTATAGAATAGGTATGCCTTGAATTTTCTCTCCATTTCAATTTTCTCCCGCATCTCAATGTTTGTTTTATAGGATATCAATTTTAATCGATATAATTCAACTTAGTTGTTTTTTCTTTTCTTATTTACGGCCGTCACTTAAAATAGTAGGTCGACAACATTATGCATAACATTTACAAACATCTTTGCCTATCAAAAAGAATAATTTTGTGATTAGTCATTCGAAAAATGAACAAGGATACAAATTTTGTAAATACACATAAAAACATTTTTGATGTTCCTCGACGAGACACTTCAAGTGTAAAGAAAGTGTGAGAATATATATTTTGACTGGGTGCCTATGATTATGGAGCTCTTAGACTAGATAAGGGCAGATAGGTTAGCTAGGGTTTAGTTTAGGATGTGCCTCACTATAAATAAGACAAGACAGCTAGATAGATCTATGAGAAGAAGAGGTGTTTCTCCCTTTCATCGCCGTTTTCACACATTTGTGTCCTTATCTGGTTTGAAACTCCAAGTTGGAAAAAGGGAAACTACAAACATCTTTGCCTATCAAAAAGAATAATTTTGTGATTAGTCATGCGAAAAATGAACAAGGATACAAATTTTGTGAATACACATAAAAACATTTTTGATGTTCCTCAGACGAGACACTTCAAGTGTAAAGAAAGTGTGAGAATATATATTTTGACTGGGTGCCTATGATTATGGAGCTCTTAGACTAGATAAGGGCAGATAGGTTAGCAAGGGTTTAGAGCTTCTCCAATAGTGGTTTTGTGTGTTTCCTAGGTGGCAACCCAAACAAGACATCCTCATTCTAATTTCTCCTTAAATATAGGTGGGGAAAGCATTTCATCTCCAATGGTGTTGTTGGTAATTTTTTATGACTTAAATGCATTTTTTATTTTTAGTAAATTTTAAATTTTATTACACCTAAAGAAGGCTATTTAATATATTGGAATTAATTTTAGGAAGTAAAAGCTTACTAGGATAGCTTGACATTGTCAAGATGAATGTCTAAAACTTGACATTCACCTTGAAAATTTCCAACAAAAATTAAGCCATGTCATCTTCACATTGATTTACAAAGTTGGGTTGGAGAAGATTTTTAGGGAAAATGAATGTCTATCCTATGTGGACTTAGACATTTATCTTCACATACATTCCATTGGAAAAGCTCTTAGTTTAGGATGTGCCTCACTATAAATAAGATAAGACAGCTAGATAGATCTATGAGAAGAAGAGGTGTTTCTCCCTTTCATCGCCGTTTTCACACAGTTGTGTCCTTATCTAGTTTGAAACTCCAAGTTGGAAAATTATTTTCAGTTTCTCTTGGATTTGATGATAATTTCCTTGAGGAGAAATGTTCCTCTTGGCTAGAATATATATAAAATCATAATAATATCTTTTGTGTTTACCACCCAAATCAATGGAGATAATCTCCAAAAGCTTAATAAGGTAAGAGGATAATATGAAGTCTATTACACCCCCTTAGTTTGAGCGGGAGAGGAACAAACGCTAAGACTAGAACGAAAGCGAACAAATAGATGTCGAGGAATCCCCTTGGTAAAGATGTCAGCATTTTGGTTCTCAGAGGGAACATGTAAGACTTGAATGGCACTAATACGAACTCGTTCACGAACAAAATGTATATCAATCTCCACATGTTTGGTGCGTTGATGTTGAACAAGATCTCCAGACATATACATCGCACTTACATTGTCACAGTAAACAATAGTAGCACATCGTAGAGGTAGTCGTAGCTCTAAAAGAAGATTGCGAAGCCATGTTGTTTCAGCAACCGCATTTGCTATTCCACGATATTCAGCTTCAGCACTGGATCGAGAGACTGTGGCTTGACGCTTGGAGGACCAGGAGATGAGATTGTCACCAATAAAGACACAAAAACCAGATATCGATCGTCGAGAATCAGGACAACCGGCCCAGTCAGCATCAAAGTATGTTGTTAAGCCAGCGATAGAGGAGACCGAGAGAAACAATCCGTGGTTGATGGTGCCCTGAAGATAGCGAAGGATTCGCTTCACGGCATGTATGTGAGGCTCACGGGGATCATGCATAAATAGACATACCTGCTGAACTGCGTATGTAATTTCTGGCCGAGTAAAAGTGAGGTACTAAAGAGTAACCGATAGGCTTCTGCATAGAGTGGAATCCGAAAGTGTCGGGCTATAGGTAGCACTGATCTTGGAATCTGTGTCGACCGGAGTAGTCACTGGATTACATTTTTTCATGGAGGCACGCGCGATGATATCCTGTGCATATAATGACTGAGTCAAAAATAATCATGAGGATGAACGAGTAACAGTGATGCCCATAAAATGATGTAGTGGACCAAGGTTAGACATATCAAATTCTCTTCATCAAATCAATGAAGAGGCATAGGAGAGAATCAGTAGAGGCAGTCAGAATAATGTCATCAACATATAAAAGTAAGTATGATGTTTTGGATCCTGATTGATAAAAAAAAAGTGAGGGATCACATACACTACCACGGAAACCACAACTTGTGATAAACTTGGAAAATCTCTGAAACCACGCCCTGGGAGCTTGTTTGATGCCATAGAGAGATCTACTTAATCTACATACGTAATCATGGTGAGCAGGGTCAATAAATCCTGGAGGATGATGCATATAGACTGTCTCAGTAAGATCACCATGAAGAAAAGCGTTCTTGACATCTAGTTGATGTATGGGCCAAGATCGTGATGTAGCAATAGTGAGACCAGTACGAATAGTAGCAGGTTTAACAATCGGACTAAATGTTTCAAAACAGTCAATCCAACTTGTTGAGATTTTCCATTGGCAACAAGGCGAGCCTTGTAACGCTATAGGGATCCATCGGCATTATATTTATGATGAAACATCCACATAGAACGAATAACATGAGCGTTACAAGGTCGTGGTACAAGTAGATTGTCAAGCAGCATAGAGATCCATTCCCGGTTAATAAAGCCAGATGAGA
>JAJJWX010002914.1:0-349113 GCA_023529315.1 Papaver bracteatum
AAAGAACTGGACTTCATTAAGACTATTAAATCAACCTGTACTCATAACGGTACATATCAACACCCATTTTCACGATTTTGGATTGAAAATTTAAGTGTTGAAATGAATCACTTATCGGTAATTTGTTTTTACCTATTAAACCGACGAACTAATCATTTCCTAGCGGTCGGCCAGGTTCCCATTACCGGTGAATAAACGTCATTGAGGTTTCAATCCCTTGACAAAAAAGGATAAAGAAATTAGTCCATCTTGAGTAAAATCTCACCAGTAGCTTTAGTTCCCGTGTTTATTGTCATAAACACTATGACTCAAACTTTATAGTTAAATGGCCATCTTACAACCAAATTACCCACACTAATCTTTGGTTGTTAAGTCATTGGACTTAACAACCAAAAATCCTTACCAATTTTTGGTTCACCTAACGGATTTTGGTTCACCAAACAGAATATGGACCAAAACGCTTAACGGAATAGTGACCATTTAGTTAACAAATCTTAATATGGACTAAAATGTCTAACAGAATAAGGGCTTAAAAACAATAATATATGAAATCGTTTATTTAGTGAAAAGCCATTTTTATAAAAATGATGATAAATATTTTAAAACTTCATATCTTACAAACAGTACGTCGGATTTTTGTGAATTTTTTATATATTTGTGTAGATGTATTTTACTACAAACTACATCCAAAGGATAGAAATGCTAACCCATTTCGAATGAAAAGTAAACACTCAACCATAAACACAAGATATACGTGGTTCGGTATGATTACCTACGTCCACGGGGGTGAAAGGATGAATCTTATTGCTTTTTAGAGTTACAAAGGTATTCCTCTCGATGAGATTTCCTTACAAGATGCACTCACTACTTGCTAGAGTTCTCTCGAGTTTTCTCCTTCTCTCCGAAATTACAACCTACCTTCTTAGAATACAAGTCCCTCTATTTATAGGAGAGGTTACATACAACCAAGTTAGGGTGTTGGTCACTTTACATCTATTTGATGTTCTGTTGTCGGGACGATTTCTGCTGTCTCGTGTGGCCTATGTGACTTCATCCCCCTCCTGTTCTCTTATCTAAGCCGATCTTGTCTGGTGTTCCGCTGGCCCGATGTCGCTTATCTTGGTCGCCGCCCTTTTGATTGGCCGATGCGTCTCCTACTTTCTTATCCTTTTGACCATATCACCTCGTTTGACCCGCCCTGTCTTGTCTGTGTCATCTTTATCATAAGTCTAGATCAAGTCTTGTCCGATGTCTGCACGCCCGATCCACGTGGATCCTTAAATCTCGCGCCCCCTAATCTTCCTTCTATGCTTCGCGTTTCTTCGTATCTGAGTGTATCAGGCCTAGGATATCGCCACCTGGATCTGTGTATAATTTACACCTACATTTATGCCCCTTCTTCCGCTCATGTGGGAGACACGAGTGGGAGAACCTCGTTCTAACTGCCCACGTCTTCGGTCATGCCGTGAATTCCGTCATGCAGCGCCCCACTAACTCCACTTTATGACTGGTAACCGTCGACGTCGGTTATGGTTCTTCTCCTTTAAATAGCCCGCCTCTTTCTTCCTTCTTCTTCTCTGTCATTTTCTTTTTCTGTCCCGCAACTGTAGCTTTTCTCCCCGGATTCCTTTACTGCTTTGCGCTTCTGAAAAACCCTAACTTTCTTGATTTTTTCTTCCTCCAATTCCTCCTCACTAATCATCACAGTAGCTGTTTGTCGCCTTCTCCTTCTCTATCAAATACCAAGCTCTGCACTATCTCTGTTAATGGCTTCTTCTCCTTCCATGGCTGAGAAAAGGTCCATTGATGACGTTTTTTCTGAGTTCGACGACCCTTCGCTTGTTTCTTTGTTTTTGCTTGAGAGCCCCTCTAGGTATGATGATCGCGCGATGAGATCTATTTTTGCTGATAGCTCTTCTTCTATTTCGTGCAGGTCCGAGAAAAGGGTGGTGAAAGATCTCCCTGATGAGGAATTTATCGAGCAACTGAAGGAGAAGTATGATCTCCAAAATTACGAGGTGACCCTTCTCTCGGGCCGAAATGGTATGTTGAAGAAGGAGGACATGAAGAAATACGAGCAATCGGCCGATTGTGCGGTTATCACCCTGGGTCAACTAGAGCTAGGTCTTCGTCTCCCCCTATATAACCCTGATAGCCCTTTATATTATGAAATTTTTTCCCAGATCCGGCCTTCTCGCGCTTTAGCTCAATGGTCTGGCAATACTTTCCGAATTATGAACGAGTGGAGGGATCACCGCGATGGTCATGGTTCTGATGCGGATTGGTCGACCTACAATCCTGAGGACGCTCCAAAGTATTCGGTTGCTAATTTTCTTGTCAACTATCGAGCTGGTACTTCGACCTTGGGCGAGCTTGCTGGGTTTGCTTTTAGTCCCCATCAGGTCAAAACTATGCCCGAGGGTGTTTAGAGGATGATGCTGGATGCCGATCCCATCGGCCAACCCGGCAACAAGCGAGCCCGACATTCTAATGACCCGACATATCCCCGAGTTCCACTTCTCGTCCGAGGCCCGATCCTTCATGGTGACTTTCCGTCGCCTGCTTTTCCTTCTGAGCCCTATTCTTTATGGGTGGTTAACGATGACAAGGCTGATAAGGTAGGCGCTTTTCTTGATTTTTATCTTGTTAGCTTCGGGCGTTAGTTAGTCATTTGTCGTTGTTTGAGAATCTCAGGTCGGCTCTACCAAGAATATCGGATCTAAGAAGAGAGGCGATGGCGCAAGGGTTGAGGAAGACCAGGGGAAGGTAACAAACACAATGAGTTTCTTATAAGTACATGTACTTGCCCCTGTTTTTTGCCTTCACATGTTCTGACGAGACGCTTGCGCAGAAACACCCAAGGCACGATGATGATGTCACGGGCGATGTCGACCCTAATCCGCTTAGGCGTAATCCTTCCCGAGGCAAGCAAATTGCGAAGCCACCGCCAACAGTAAGCCCTATCATTAATCTTTCCGACGAGGATGAGCTGTTTGGAGAGGATGTATCGGGTGACAAAGGCGATGGACAGGGCATGGGTGACAAAGGCGATGGACAGGGCATGGGTGACCAACAGGAGCCCTCAGAGACGCCCGACACAGAGAAAGTCGTTGCTGATGTATTGGTAAAGCTTCCTTGTGTGCCCCGGATTGCTGAGGGATCGTCTTCGAGTGCTGAAACTTCTTTTACCGTCTCCGGGCCGATCATGAACTCCTTGGGCGCGCTTACTTCTACCAACTTTGGGCAGTTTACTGATGAAGAGATGTTGAATACTGTGCCCCGTTATGGCGACCTCGCCCTGACACTTGACACATTGGTGAGCGACTCTTTTCTGTATAATAATTCCCCACGTCCGATTTCTGTTCATAGTGTTACTTATGATGCAAACTCGTGTGTTTGTGCTAGATCATGAACCGCGTACGCTTGGATGCCGCCAATCGCCTTCGAGATCAGCAGATGATAGCGTTTCTTCAGCGTGAACTTCAGAATGAGAAAGGTCGTGCGAACGAGCTAGAGATCAAGCTTGCCGATGCCCAAGGTATATGGTTTCTCTTAACCTGTGTTGATTGAGTTTATCGTGCCAGTATCCTGAGTCGGGTGTCCTTCTTCCTAGACGAGGTGTCTAATATAGATAGAGACGCCACTTCAGAGTTTAGGATTATGAAGAGAAACTTGGACATTGAAAAGGATCTGGTGGAAAATCTCCGTCAACGACTGGCGAACATAGACGATAAAATAGACCGCTAAACTGAGGATATTGCAAGACTTGAGGATGATTTAGAACGATATCGCCGTTTCGATTATGACCCTGCCGAGATGGATAACTTGCGGGCTCACTTGGGGTCTTCTCAACTCCTTGCTGCTGAAAAATCTTCCTTAGCCACGAGTTTGGAGCAACGAATAGACGCACTACAGTTGAAGAATCGCGATCTTCATGAGGACCGTCGACGACTATTAAGGGATAAAGATTTAGTGGAGCGAGCTAACAGTGATTTGTTGGGCCGAGTAAGCGAATTTGATAAAGTAAGGGGCGACTTGGAGTGGAGTAGATCGCAGCTTATAGTACTCTAGATGTCGCGCAATCGTTTAATGGACGAGTGGAGTGAACATAAGAAGTATTGCCCCAGCAACGAGTTCAACGAGAAACATTATAACGAGTTAACCGTGAAGTTTTCCAAGGCCGAGGATGAGTTGTCCAAGTCGGTAGAGTCGCTTCAGTCGGTGTTGCCCGCCTTGTCAGGTCTCTTAGACGACGTGTTGGGGCCATTCTTTTAGATCTAGGTTGCGCTTTATTCTTGCCAAAACGTTAAATCGTACCCGATGAATAACATTGTATCTTTGTGATTTTGTAGCCGAGCAAAACCTTTCTCGGGCGCTGGATCTGGAGGTTCGCCGATTGAAGCAGGTCGAGGTCGAACTGGGTTCTAAGTTAGCTGACGCTGAGGAAAGCGCTTCCCAGATTACTCAACAACTCGAGACTGAACGTGCCGCCCATGTGGAGGAGTTAGACCAGAAAGTCGGGTCGGGTATCATGAAATGGGTGGAGAAAAAGCGGCTCGAGGTCGCGCAGAGGAAGGCCAGCGCAGCTCCTCCCAAGGTTTAATCTTTCTTTTTGCGGTGCTGTGTCACCATGTTGCCCCCTCCATCGGGTTGTAAACCGCTTTGAACACTTCTCCCCTTCTTTATTTTCGATACAATGCTCATCTGTTTTATTGGGGGTGCTGCATCACCGGTGTTATTTGTTTTATTTCTGTTAAACTATTCTTTCGCCTGGTTGTTCGACATTTGCCGTACGTTCTTGATAGTTGCCTGACGCAATCGAATTGTTCTTTATTTCGTATGTTATTCCTGCAATCATTTGCGTATGTTCTTAATAGTCGCTTGACGCAATCGAATTGTTCGTTGTTTCGTGTGTTATTCCTGCAACCATTGTTCAAGTAAGTCAGTATCCTAACCATTTCTGTCGAACACACCCAACAAGGAGGGTCATCGGGCCCTATGCCATGTCCTGATTGGGGTATCTCATCACTATCTCTTTGGATTCAGTGGAAGGGTACCATTCATCCTAGTTCTAAGCCCGATGTTCCCGAGCGGTTATCGACCAACCAATCTCGGGCAAGTGGACACGCCCACTTGTGATGGGGGTGACCTTTCAGATGTAAGTAGGTCACCTAGCTGAGAAGACCTCGCGTCTGAACAACCTTTGGAACTGGTTTCCAACCACCAGAACCCTTAGGCTACCTCGGCACTTTCACACTGCCACTTCCCCGAGTTCGAATAGCCAGGCGACTGTAAGGCACCTCGGCACTTCCACACTGGCGTTGCCCCGAGTACGAATGCCCATTCGAGTGTAAGTCACCTCGGCACTTCCACACTGGCATTGCCCCGAGTACGAATGACCATTCGAGTGTAAGTCACCTCGGCACTTCCACACTGGCATTGCCCCGAGTACGAATGACCATTAGTCGCTCACGTCCTATCTCATACCCCTCGCGGTTTCAAAGAGATAGGAGACATGCTAACTTACCGTTTTCCCGTATCTCCCGTCATGGATGGTAGAGTTTTAAGAATCGGATGTTCCATGGTTTGACCTCTGTTGTTCCATCGAGTCGCAGTAGTCGATACGATCCATCGCCCGCTTTAGATTCGATCGTATATGGTCCACCCACTTTGGTGCTAGCTTTCCGCCTTTTTTGTCGCGTTCCCATTCCGCCAGAAATTTCAATACCTGCTGCCCTAGGTTGAATTCTCTTGGTCGAACGCGCTTGTTGTATTCACGCTGTAACCGCCTTTGGTAGTTTTCCATCTTTTGTAGTGCTATCTCCCTTGTTTCTTCCAAGTCATCGAGCTTGGCTAAAATAAGATCGGGTGAAACATTTCGCCTCCAAGCCTCCGTTCTCGTGGTGGGAATCATTCCTTCCATTGGTAGAATCGCCTCGGTTCCATAAGTGAGCATGAACGGAGAGAATCCTGTATCTTCCCTTCGAGTGGTTCTGTATTCCCAGAGGACATTGTAAAGCTCCTCACACCAATTTCCATATTCTCCGTCTAGTTTTTTCTTCATGTTATCGGCGATTGTCTTATTGGTGATTTCAGCCTGCCCATTACACTGGGGGTAGATCGGGGTGGCCTTGCTCTTTCGGATGTTGTAAGTGTTGAATATAAGGTCGATATTCTCGCCTTGCAATTGTTTTCCATTATCAGAGACGATAGATGCAGGGACCCCAAAACGACAGATAATGTGCTCCCAAATGAATTTGAAGACATCTTTGTCCCGAATGTGCCTTAGTGGTGCCGCCTCTACCCACTTGGTAAAGTAGTCTGTGGCCACGATTAAGTATTTCCTTTGCCCCGTTCCTACATGTAGGGGCCCGACAATGTCTATACCCCACTTAGCAAAGGGCCACGGGATAATTATTGAGTTCAACAATACGCCTGGGGCATGAATTTTCTTCCCAAAACGCTGACATTCTTCACAAGATTTTGCCATTTGCTTTGCGTCTTCGTTCATGTACACCCAGAAGTAGCCCATGGTTTTTTCCTTAACCACCAAGCTTCTACCCGAGCTGTGATTTCCGGCCGCCCCGTAGTGTATCTCGTGTAGCATTATGTGGCCTTCTTCTCTGTTTAAACATCGTAGGAGCGGACCTAGGTAGGATTTCCGATATAAGATCCCTTCCCTTAACTCGTACGCGCCCGCTTTTCTTTTGATTTTGTTCATATCAGGCCGACTCTTAGGTAGCTCACCCGTCTCTAAGTATTGATGTATTGGCTTTCTCCAGTCGCCCTCTTTGTATTTATCGGCTGTATTAACGGACACCTCGACCCGTACTTCTGGTATATCTGGGATAGATGGGAGAAGAAGCCTCATGACACGTATTCCTTCGATTCTTGGGTCTACTAGTTGTGAGGCGATGTATGATAGAGCGTCCAAGTGCATGTTATCCTTTCGGCAGATATGGCGGAATTTAATGTCTGGTATTTGCTTGATGTAAAATTGGGCGAGCTCCCAATATTTTTGCAGCACGGGATCGTGTGTAGCGTATTGGCCCGTAATTTGCCGGATCACGAGCTGTGAGTCACTAGTTAGTCGTACCTCGTTCAGCCCCATTTCCACAATTATTCGTAAGGCATGAATCACCGCTTCATACTCGGTGACGTTGTTTGTAGCTTTGAATTCGAGCCTAAACGAATGCACGATCTTCATCCCCTTTGGAGTGGTAAATACTATCCCGAGGCCCGATCCGTCTTTGTTTGATGCCCCATCGACAAACACTTCCCATCGCGTTGGACTATTAGTTGCTAGTAGGTCCGCTGGTTCCTCCTATTCTTCGACCATTCCCGGTATATCTTACACCTCGTCCTCATCACTGAGAGGGAAATCTGCTAAGAAATCAGCCACTACCTGCCCTTTGATCGCAGTTCTTGTTTCGTACACTACGTCATATTGTTTAATCATTGCCCCCCACTTGGAGATCCTCCCCGATCACCCAGCATTATCTAAGACTGCTTCGATAGGCGATTTTGTGAGCACCCATATTCGATGAGCTTGAAAGTACGTTCGTAGTTTGGAGGCAGCGAAAGCTAATGCGAGCACCATCTGCTCCATCCTGGTGTAGTTTTTCTCAGCCGGGCTTAGTGTTTTGCTAGAAAAATATACCGGCTTTTCCACACCTACTTCTGCTTTGACCAATACCGCACTAATGGCATAGGGTGTCGCGCCTAAGTATAGGGTCAGAGTTTCTGACGGCTCAGGCCTTTGGAGAACCGGGAGGCTGTCCAGATGTGACTTGATGTTCTGAAATGCTTCTTCGATGGCGTCTGTCCGTCGGAATTTTTCTCCTTTCTTCAAGATATCGTAAAAAGCCTTGCATTTGTCCGATGAACGTGACACAAATCGCCCTAACGCGGCTATGCAACCGTTTAGTTTCTACACATCTTTCACCGTTGCGGGAGATGGCATATCGAGGACAGCTCGCACCTTCTCGGGGTATGCCTCTATTCCCCTAGGGGTGATGATGTAGCCTAAGAACTTCCCCGACGTAACCCAGAAATCGCACTTGGCAGGATTGATCTTCATCTTATGTTTCCTCATTGTTTGGAAAATCTCTTGAAGGTCTCGGACGTGGTTTTTCGATTTACGACTCTTGACTAACATGTCATCCACATAAACCTCTATGGTATCGTGAATCTTATCTTCAAACATGTCGCCTACCAACCTCTGGTATGTAGCCCCCGCATTTCTTAGTCCGAATGGCATCTTGGTGTAGCAATACAATCCTCTGGGTGTGAAGAAGGAGGTGTGTTCCTGGTCCTCGGGGGCCAATGGTATTTGGTTGTAGCCCATATACCCATCCATCAACGTCATCACCTCGTACCCGACTATTGATTCTACCAATTGATCAATGCTGGGAAGTGGGAAGCTATATTTTGGGCAAGCCTTGTTCAAGTCGCTGAAATCGATGCATATTCTGACCCCTCCTTTATTTTTTGGTACCACAACCATGTTAGATATCCATTGTGGGTAGTGGGACTTCCTTATTATCCCAGATTCTTGTAGCTTCTTTAGCTCGACCTCGATCGCCGCTTGTAACTCCGGCGCGATACGCCTCATTTTCTGCCTGACTGGTTTAAATCTCGGATCAATCTTTAAGTGGTGACAGCAGACATTCGGTTCAATACCCTCCTAATCGCGCACTTCCCAGGCGAATGCGTCCAGGTTTTCTTTTAGTAACGTCGTGAGTTGGTGTGCTTGTTCGTCCGATAGCAACTCCCCAATCCTTACTATCTTGGGTTCTTCTATCGTTCCCAAGTTTACTTCTCGAGTTGGCTCGACTGTTGAGAAGTTTGATTTGGTCTCCCGATATGGGGAAGCCTCCTTTGATTGCTATAACGGGTCTTGATCCTTGGTCTCATATGCCATGACAGCTTTTGAAATCACTGCCTCCAATTCTCTTGCCGCCTGGACTTACCTTGCTTTGTTCTAATCTTGCCTTTGCCGAGCTCTCCGTCCTTCATTAATTTCTATGTCGGCTTTCACGCACTGTCGCGCCGTTTGGGAGTCGCCTACCACCTCCGCTATTCCCTTGCAAGTCGGGAATCTCAATCTCTGATGGTATGCTGAAGCTACCCCCTTAATCCCCGCAATCCACGGACGTCCGATGATGGCTTCGTATGGTGAGGCAACATCGACTACGCAAAAAGTGGTTAGCGTATCGAGGTAGCCTCCACTGTCTGAAACTCTTAAGTCACCTCGCCCTTGGGTATAGTTACTGTACCGTTGAAGCCATATATGCGATATGTTGACGAGACGAGTAGGTCGTCCGATAATTTCATCCTTCTGAACGTATCGTAGAATAACACCTCGACCGAACTCCCACTGTCCACCAAGATTCTTCTTACGCCCCAATCCTAAATTTGTAGAGTGAGGACCAGGGGATCACTGTGTGCTTGCCCATTAGCCGGGACGTCCTTGGCCGAGAACGAAACTGGTTGCACCATCCAAGGTTCCATAGGTAAAATTTTGGCTACGCTAAATATCTCATCACCATTATGGTCCCTCTTATGGATTCTTGAGGTAATTACCGGTCCGAGAGCATAGCGCTGATTAGCTGAATGTGATATGGTACTCACAAACTGGGTTGTCCTGTCAATTCGGACTTGATGGATTGGTACGTCGGGCGCCTCTATTGGCCGAGGTGGGTGTCGGACATACTGCCTCAAATATCCATCTCGGATGAGATGCTGAACAATGTCTTTTACCTCCCGGAAGTTGTTAGTAGAATGACCCCTATACTGATGGTAGCGGCAGTACTCGGGGTGATCTCTGGTCTCTGGAAATTGGACTCCCCTTGACGTTGGGTAGTTTATGTCATTTCTCTTCTCGACTTCTTTGAAAACTTCCTCCAAAGGGGCACTGAGGGGGGTATACGATCGGGCTTCCTGTCTCGGCTTCTTGCCTTTGGCCATCCATTATTTCCTCTCGTTGCTTCTTGGAGGAGGGTCCGATCTTTTTTCTGATCGTCTCATGGTATCGTTCGTGGATGCTTTGACTTCGACACCAGCTTCTGCGCTTGCTTCTTGTATTCCTCTATCTCTCGACTCGGCCTGAACTTCTTCCAGAGCGATATAATGTTCCTGTAGTTTTCTCATTTCCTTTAAGGTCTTTGGTTTCTCAGAGAACATAGCAATCCAGATGGGGTCCGTCCTTCCTAAGGAATTTTCGAACCCGAAGATGGCCTGATCAACCGGTACCTTCCCGATTTCGGTACATAGTTTCCTCCACCTATCTGTCAAGGTCCTAAATGGTTCCATAAACCTTCGGGCGAGGGAATACAGCTTGTTCATTCTTGGCCGAGGTCGGTTGTTATGCATGTAGGTCTCCAGGAAAGCCTCGACCAGCGCTTCGTACCCGTTTATCGATCCAGGCGCGAGCGAGTAAAACCAATCTCGTGCTTCACCCTCCATACTAGCCGGAAAGAATTTGCACATAACCACCGGGTTACTCCTCCATTGTATCAGTGACATGGTGTACATTTTTAGATGCTCGGTTGCGTCCCCCGTACCATCGAACTTGGGAGAGAATGCAGGCAACGTGCACTTGGGTGGGAACGGCATGTGCTCGAGTTCTTAAGAAAAAGGAGTCTTCTCGGCCTCGCTCATAATCTCTTCCAGCTTATTCTCTTCGTTTCCGCCCGAAAGTTCTTTTATTTTTGCTTCCAACTCCCTGAGTTTATCCTCGGTTTCCTGATTCTGTCGTCTGTTCATTCCTCGCATGTCCTCGTCGGTGGACGAGTCCTCGGGCGGTCTGTACCTCTGAGTGGGAGGCCTTGGAGGTAAGGGTGGTTGTCCTGGCTGATCGGGATGATTAATGTGACCCGGCCCGATCAGGGGTGGCGAATGTTTGGATCGGCCGTGATAACCCGATGTTCCTCGGCTGGAAGACCCTCTCGATCTAGTCCGTTGGTTCCTCAACTGATAGTTTTCAAACTCCAAGGCTAGGTTCCGCTGCTGGAGTTCCCTTAATGCCGCTTCTTGTCTCCTCTGACTCTCCAAAATGGCCAACAGCGTTGGGTCCGTGCTTTCGTGACTGGAATGTCCATTAGGTTGGTGTGGCCGATGCGGTAATGGTGCAGATGTGGGTGGTGGGGGTAGTATCGGGTTAGTTACGCGATCGACTGTGTGAATATCCGTTGGGCCGATGTCGCTTGCTGCTGCTCGCCCCAGTTGAATCTGCCTAAGACGCTCTTGTTCCCTTCCCAAAGCTTCTTGGTGCTCATCTTGTCGCCTCGTCCTTTGCCTTTGAGCTTGCGCTGCGAGTGCTTCTTCCTCATCTTCCGTGTCCGATGTTGTGAGTCCGTCCACTTGGTCAACCCTTCTTTGAGTCAATATGACTTGATCCAATGGTAAGGTGTGGTCGTCTCGCGCCAAGTCCACCTCCTCGTCTACAACCGGCATCCCTTGTGCAGCTGCATGAGATTCCTCGGGCAGTGGTTGCCGATAATATTCTCGCCTTAATGTCGTTATCCCTACCTGCATGCTGCTGCTAGTAACTGTACGATTCCTCAACATTCTTATCGTCCCTGAAGTGCTAGCCATTAGTCACGTCGTGTGACAAGCCGAGTATCGCCCGTCCCTACGTCAGCAAATGCGAAAAAGACCCCTTACTTTGATCTGACTTACTAATACAAAATTCATACAAAAAGGGTAAGAAGTTCGACATTACGACTACTGTCACTGTGTAAGGCCTATTCCAGTCGTTGGGTAGGTTCTTTCCCTCTACCCTATGTTGTTTCTTACGCTGAGTCAGTGGTTGTCCTTACTCTCTTGTCGCTATCACTCCGTACGATGTCGCTCTCTGTACTCGACCTATGCATTTAAGTTAGTTTTGTCCTTTATCCTACATGCTCCAAATCATTGACCTCATGCGTATGATGCTAAGAAAAAGGTACGGCAAGTAATCCTTAAAATTAAATCAGACTTGTACGAACTTCGCCTTTTCAAAATATAATTATGAACTCTCCGATGACGACTTGTACTACACCACCGGTTAAACGGATCTATCAGGTCGACAATTTATCACACGATGAAACAGCTGCTAATGCAAGTTTTTGGTTATTCCGATTACCCAACTTCGCACCTAGACTAAAAACAATTCCCTTAACGCTAACAATTATGCAATTCGCGTAAAACTAACAAGAACAAACAGTCGTCCTTTCAACAGGTTCTTCACATAGCTTCAAACCCGAACTATCAATCACTGACGAGCTCGTGAAGTTTTCCTGCTGATCAAACTGTTGAAGCCGCTAAGAAAATGTTGCTATTATTCTAACTATGAAGTAAACGACTCAAAACGACCATGATTTCAACCAACAGAGTTCATCGTAGCTTCAACTCCAACACGTTAATCGTGTATTTAGGAACTGTTGATCGTCTCTGAAGGTTTTAATGGCAAGGTATCAGAAGATCTTAGTCGGATCCCCTTAGTTGGCGCCCGAATGTATATGTATTTTACTACAAACTACATCCAAAGGATAGAAATGCTAAACTATTTCGAATGAAAAGTAAACACTCAACCATAAACACAAGATATACGTGGTTCGGTATGATTACATACGTCCACGGGGGTGAAAGGATGAATCTTATTGCTTTTTAGAGTTACAAAGGTATTCCTCTCGATGAGATTTCCTTAAAAGATGCACTCACTACATGCTAGAGTTCTCTCGAGTTTTCTCCTTCTCTCCGAAATTACAACCTACCTTCTTAGAATACAAGTCCCTCTATTTATAGGAGAGGTTACATACAACCAAGTCAGGGTGTTGGTCACTTTACATCTATTTGATGTTCTGTTGTCGGGCCGATTTCTGCTGTCTCGTGTGGCCGATGTGACTTCATCCCCCGCCTGTTCTCTTATCTAATCCGATATTGTCTGGTGTTCCGCTGGCCCGATGTCGCTTATCTTGGTCGCCGCCCTTTTGATTGGCCGATGCGTCTCCTACTTTCTTATCCTTTTGACCATATCACCTCGTTTGACCCGCCCTGTCTTGTCTGTGTCAGCTTTATCAGAAGTCCAGATCAAGTCTTGTTCAATGTCTGCACGCCCGATCCACGTGGCTCCTTAAATCTCGCGCCCCCTAATCTTCCTTTTATGCTTCGCGTTTCTTCGTATCTGAGTGTATCAGGCCTAGGATATCGCCACCTGGATCTGTGTATAATTTACACCTACAATTTGGAAAGCTCTTTGAATTACCTACGCAATGAGCATAAACAACCATATCAAATTTTTATTTTTTAATATATTTGTATTTCTTAAAAAAAAAATATTTAGCTATAATTTAAAGGTAAAAAGCCTATATACTTTTTAGTTTTTACATGTTGGCTAAATGATGCTCAAACACTTCATTAATATACTATAAAATTAGTTATAGATTTTAGTTTTGGATATGAAAAGAACTACTTTTTCAAAAATAGAAGGAAAAATTAAGAAAAAGTAATGTTACCGATGCACGTGCTCACTACTTGTGCTCATTAAAATAAATAAAAACAAAGAAGATAAAAATATGCAAAAATGAGTAAAAATGAAGTGGAAGCTGCCGTCGGGCACAAAAGGGATATGCAAACTCCCATATCAAGTACCAACTAAGCTTGCACATCAAAAGTCGTACCCTTCATACGGGTTAAAAAAATTCGTAACCCAAGTCGAACATGACAATAAGTGGCACCCATGACTTTATACAAAGGTGACTTTCAACATTCAAAAGATGGAAAACTTAATCATCCTTTAGAGTTTCCCCAATGGCATGTGTGTGGACATAAATGTCAAAATTCACCTAGGATAGATATCCCATTTTTTCTAAAATCATTCTCCAACCATGATGTCTTGAGACAATGTATAAATGACTTTGGGTCCTAGTTAGTAATTCTCTGAATCATTCTCGAATGATTCGTGAACGCATCCGAACTGACCGAATCCGAATGATACTTCCGAACTGTTTGAACTTCGAACCTAGTTCGCAGATTATATGGACCTCACAAATGATTCGTGAACGTATCCGAACTGACCGAATCCGAATGATATTTCCGAACTAGAACTCCCATAGGTAACTATCTGACTAGAGTTTTGTTGATTGGTTGTTGTTTAATTTAGTATATACTTTATATTTAAAAATAATTATTTAGTTAAATTTTTATATTGGTCGTTGTTTAACCAGTGTTTTATGTGTTGATTTTTGTTTAAAAGTCTATAAAATCGTTTTATGAGTATCTAATCATGTGGTAGAGTTAAATGGGTGCTTCTCTCAACTATTGCGCTATATATATATATCCTTTGATGACATTCATACAAGTATTGTGGGTATACATCTTTCACTATAGTCAACATATGCACACTTCACTTTTCTATTTCCATTTTCTTATCTATCCATATGATTTCAGTATGCGAGTGTTGTGAAAAACGTTGCAACAAGTATGATGACTATCTTAGTAGAGTATTGCAATCAGGAATTGAATGTCACACGTAAGTAATTTATTATATGTGATGATTGGAATGTGTGTAGGATGTTTGCAGCTAAAGAACTTATGTAGGATGATTATCTTATTAGTGCAAACTTCATGTCTATCCTTTGTGGTTCTTTCAAGGCAAGAAATTGGAGTTGGTTTTGTGGGTATACCTCTTGTAAACCATCATGAGACTATAACTCGTCCACTAGGGACACCTAGTAGTTTTAAAGGCATGTTGCATTAGTTAAGTGCAACCATTTTCTCAACGACATGGAGTTGCTTTATTTAGGAATATTTTATTTTAGTTTTCTCGAGGACTAGAAAAATCTAAGTGTGGGGGAACTTGATAAGTGCACAATTCATATGATTTTAGTGTCCATTCCATACTTTTTTTAGCTATTATTCTTGCATGTATTCGTATTATTACTATTGTTTTATCTTATTTTCCTCTAATAGGTGAATCATCCAAAAAGGAGATACAAAGTTCTAAAAATATCTAGGAAGATAAGTATTCCAAGTATCCAAGTACAAGAGAAGTTGAAGAAGTGCGATGAAAAGGAGCAAAACGCTCAAAATCAAGAGACGAGCAAATGACCGATCTTAACTCATTCAAATTAAGGATTTATCATTATCATCTTGAATATAATTGAAATATAAAAATAATGCAAAAAGAATGAGGTCATTCCGAGTTCGGATGAAGAAGTTGTGACCACAACGAGCTTTTATCGAATACCGAAGACAATAAAGTATGCAAACGGGTACGCATACCTTAGTTCCGAAAATTTCTGCTGGAATTTGAGGTACGCATACCGGTACGCATACTTAACAAGTATAAAAACGTGTATGCATACTTGTGAAGGCCTAAGGTCACGTTTGGGGTCGTTATTTCGGGTCGGGTTCTTGAACCGAACTAGATACTTGATGGCCAAGCAATATAAACCTATAAAAAGGTATTAGGTCATGTAAATTCATATCTAAAGATCGATAATCTCATATCACAACCTAGGGTTTACTCCTTTAGGGGGAAACCACCATTATTCATCTTCTTTGTAATATGAGTAGATAAATCCTTTGTTGATTAAGGATGCATTCAATGTTCTAAGCATGAAGCTTTATTATTAGTACAAACCATCATCGTGTGTTTTCACTATTTCTAGGGTTTATGATTGATTGATTAGATTGTTTGGAGTGCACGCTAGATTAATCTATTGATCATTCTATTTCTAGTAAAGGGTTGGGATATCCGTGTAATTGTTGAATAACCCTTACACAAGTAGAGAACATGATACTTCGCAGAGGGATTCTGTGGAGCAATCGTTTGTGAAGACAAAACTAGTAAGTGGACCTTGCACTAAGAGTCTAACTGTTAATATTAACCTAAGTTCACATAACTTAAGGCTTTCAATTCGGTTACACCTTGAGTGTACTACTACTTGGTGGTTCAGTTGGATATAACTTGATATGCGAGCGTTTCGGTATCCGATTACATAAGGAACTTTGGGGATAACACTGCTCTAGCTGTTATTCTACGGTTAGTGATGAATGGTTCTTACGAATGATGGAAAAATATATTAATCCATCTATCACTTGGTAACGACAAAGGATTCCTTAATCATCATTTTCTTCTTTATTGTCTTTCTATTTATCTTAAAACCAACCCCCCCCCCTCTTTGTTATTTACTTTATTTTGTTGATCAAGTAACCTATCAATTACACAACTCTCTATGGGATCGATCTCTTACTACCGCTATGTTACCAGTTAATTTTTGAAAATATATTTATTAATTTGTTGTGCCTATGACAGCTCATATAAATTTTGGCGCCGCTGCCGGGGAGCATTTTCTAATTGATTTGTTATTTGCTTAGCTTGTTTTTATTTTATTTTTAGATTTTTGTTTTGATATTTTCTTTCTTGTGAGTCGTCATGTTTCCTTACGGAAATAACATATACGGAGCACAAGATTACACATACAAAAGTGGTAATCAGTATGGTTTTGAATCTCAATCTTATGATAACTACCAAACGTCCTATGGGTATAGTCAAAACCAATATTTTGGATATGATCAATATCCCACTGAACCTTAAGGATATTCTCATACATGTCAACAACCTTATGACAAGCATGTAAGTGAGCAATCACAAGGATGGGAGGATAGTTATGCTCTTGATAAGAAAATTTCTAGTTTTACAGAATCATGTCTTATACTGGTACAACAGGGGCTCCAGACCACGGAACCGAAACGTGAGAAACTCCAAGAAATTCAAAGGAATGTGGACAACTTAAAGATAAAAATTGCTCAACTCAGGGAGACAAGGAATGAAGAACAAGCTTGGCCTCTTAACCAAACCAATTATAAAATTTCTGAAGTCGAAAACAAATATTTTGAAGATGATCAACCTTTGGAAATTTCTTGTCACAATGCTAAAATTATTCCAGCTCCGGATCTTTATAATGACCATTCACCTATTCAAAAGGAGGAGCCTTGGTATGACCGAACCATTGTTATAAATGGTGTAACATACTCAAATGCATATCAACTATACAATGAATATACAGATTAAAATGTCTTTAGGCCGGTTGATTTGCAAGAAGAAGACCCGATTATCTCTTTATCGTAGGATCATAAGGAAGACCCTAGGATTTGTAGCAATGAACTAGAAATTTTTGGGTAGGATTCCAATTCCGATGATGAGAGTATTGAAGAGATGGAAGTTGAAAATGAAATCAAATTTATTAAAGTCGTGGAAGACCCAATTGAGCTAGATAATAATAGTTCGATAGAGGACCACGATATACTTGAGGTAAATAATTCATTGTTAATTAAGAAAGATGAGGATCACATACAAGGTTTGTATAATCCTTTGCATAATTATATATCTATTGATACTTTTCCTCCAATTGAAGTAGCTTCTCAAAGAGTTGTTAACCCAACTTTTAGGAAAATACCTCTCCTAGGATTGGAGTTGTGTGCTTCTAAAGTTTTAAAGGACTATTTTCCTTCTAAGTATGCACCATTTGATGTGTTCGATTCGAGTATTGTGCAGGTTCATCAAGGCGAGGAACCTTTTGAATTTCCCGAATTCTATGTTCTTTATCCACTTCCGAGTATAGAAAGAACTAAGTGTGGGGGAAACTTCAATAAAGTGATATCTTCAATATTTATATCTTGTACTAATGCTTTTGTGAAGCTGTTATTTGAATTGCATATTGTTATTTAGAAAGATTACCTAGGGGTTTAAATGCATGTTGCATTAGCTAAGTGCAACCGTTTTCTCAACGACATGGAGTTGTTGTGTTTAGGAATATTTTATTTTAGTTTGCTCGAGGATAAGCAAAATATAAGTGTGGGGGAACTTGATAAGGGTGTTAGAGCATTTCTCGACCGAACTCTCATGCGTTGCTATCTCAAGCATGTTTGTCAATATTAGTGATCAAAACTATACGTCTTTATTTCTAGTTTACTTATGACTAAGTCTCGGTCTAGGATAGTTAAGTATACTTGAGATCCAAACTCCATGGCGATTATCTTATGAAGACGAAGAACTACTCAAGGAACTAGTGGAAATTCATCCTACCAAAAAGGTTTGTGGATACTGGAACTTATCTAGCACTCAAAAGTATATCTATCTCCTACTCTTGAGACAACAGTCGTATAAGTATGATAGTTTTCATACATACACATTTGTTATTCCAATCCGAGTTTACTCTCCTATATTTTTCTCGAAATATGTATTGGTAATCTTTCGCTTTAACTGCGTTTCATCTTTACCCGTGACTAAAGTCATGATGACATTTCAATCTTGAAAATAGCTTTGATAATGATAGTCGATTCTTTATATCTAACGACTATTACAACATCATAGAAGAATGTTTCAATGATTGAAATGTAGAGTTGAGATTACGTTACCACCTATGGATATAAGCATATATAGTGTGTTCGCACATTAGTATATAAATCCATGTACCGGAAACCAAGTGTGTGCATATGTGTGCATGCGGTATTGGTGAAGGAGACATGTTGGGTACGCGTACTAGCGGGAGTTCACGTCCGTGAATTTCTGTTGAGTCTGGAGCTTACGAACTTACAAACTAGTCACCTTCGGTACGCGTACCCAGGGAAGTATTCCATCAGAAAATTTCTGCTGGGTTATCAAACCCAGCACCGGTAAAGCTAGAGTACGCATACCCGTACACGTACCTAAGATGGTTATATCTCAAATCGGTTATCTCATGAACTTAAACAATAAATCAATAAGGAATGCAATCTTTGCAAACTGTGGAAATGTTGTTCATGAATTGATTCAAGTAAATCAAACCGATTTTGTTTCAATTGTGTCTTGTGTAGTTACATAAGATTTCCTTGCAATTGAACAACTCTTAAACTAGTTCTTATGAGTCATTTTAACTAGTTATGAGAAAGATGAATATAGTTGATATGAAAGTGCTCATATGGCTAACCATTGGTTAACTATTCGTATACCAACCAAATGTACACGTTTAGGTACGGTTACTCAAACCGAAATGAAATACATTTCATTTGTGTGTATGGAAAGCTAACTTTTGATCTAACGGTTAAAAGATATTAGCTTGGATAAATAACGTTTTTCATCCAATGGTGAATATTGAATCCTTTGTTACCAAGGTAACTTAGATTGCAAACCATGTTTTGAAAACTATATAAAGGAGACACTTAGCAACTGGAAAAATGAATCCCCATACCTCCTGTGTGATACTAGCTGGTTTGCTAGAGTCGATTCTCCTTTAATCGTCGGTTTCTTTTCAAGACCCTGTCGATTAACGACTGGAAGACTTCATTGGGATTGTGAAGCCAGACAAAACTACTTCTCTTATAGATGAGCGATATGTTCTTTCCATTTTCTATTATACGAGATCAATTAAATAATTGGCTTGATATTATATCTCCGATAAGGCGAGATAAAAAGAAATCACAAACATCTTCGTCTCATCGTTTGTGATTCCGCAATATCTAGTTTCGCTACCATATGATTTATATTATTGTGAGGTGATCAATAATTCTAGGCTGTTTTCGGGAATATAAGTCTGGGTTATTGAATGTTCCTGTTCACCTTGATTTTATCAAAAGACGAAACAAAACTCATAGATTTATCTATAGGGGACATATTTATCTATTATCATAGACTTTTCTATGTGATACAGATTTTTTTATTCAAGTCTTCGACTTTAGGTCGTAGCAACTCTTGGTTGTGGGTGAGATCAGCTAAGGGAATCAAGTGCATAGTATCATGATGGGATCAAAGATGTAAGGAGCGCAGCTGTACCTTGAATCAGTGTGATATTGATTAGGGTTAAACTACTGTCCAGACCAAAGTTAGTTTGTAGTAGGCTAGTGTATGTAGCTGCTTAATACATTATGGTGTTCAATCTGGACTAGGTCCCGGGGTTTTTCTGCATTTGCGGTTTCCTCGTTAACAAAATTTGTGTTGTCTGTGTTATTTTTATTCCGCATTATATTTTGTTGTATAATTAAAATATCACAGGTTGTGCGTTGTATCGATCAATTGTGAAATCCAATCTTTGGTTGTTGATTGAAAATTGATTGATCTTTGGATATTGGTTTTTGATACCATCCAAGTTTATATCTTCTTTTTTTTTATAAAGACTCGCAGATTTCTATTTGCTTGAGTATATATCAAATCGAGAGATAGAGATATTAACTACTTGATATACTTTTTATTAAGATTGAATCTGACTGTTTAGTTGATTCTCTTAAAAGTATATTAGAGTTAGTCCATACATATTTATAATCGAAATCTTGGGTGAGGTTGTTAGACTCCCGCTTTTTCAATTGGTATCAGAGAAGGAAAACACGTTTAAATACCTTATCAGTCTGTGTTTATTGCGATATGACTCTATGGGCAGAGGTTCTATCTCTATTAACGTACCACCAGTCTTCGATGGCTCAAATTACTTATGGTGGAAAATTGCTATGCGAACTTTTCTTCAAGCGCGTGATTTTCAATCATGGGTATATGTTGTTAATGGCTATGATGCTCCCGTTGTTGCATTAGGTAACGTTAATGTTCCAAAAAATATTGGCAAATACGATGCTGCTGAGATACTTTATGCTAAGAAAAACTCCGACGGTTTGAATGCCATCACCCCAAATCTTCAGTACCATGTGTCAAATTGCACTAGGTCTAAAGATGCGTGGGATATCTTAGAAACCGTATTTGAAGGTATTACTAGTGAAAAGGAAGCCAGGTTTCAAAACCTAAATTCTGATTGGGAAAACCTTCGTCTGGCAGATGAAGATTCATTTGATGAGTTTAATCACAAAGTGTCTGAAATTGTTAATGCATCCATTTCATTGGGTAAGACTATTCCTGAAAAGGACATTGTGATGAAAATTATCAGATCGTTTCCATCTAGATATGATTCTAAGAAGCATGCCATCGTAAAGGGAAATAACCTTGATAATATCTTCAGAAATACGTTGGTTGGGAAGCTTAAGATCTTTGATCATGAACATTCATCCAAATCTAAGGATGTTGTGTTCAAAGCACTGAAATACACAATATTACTTGATAAAAGTAAAAATATGTATATCTCTGAAGATGATCACTCTGAGACATATTCATCAGATGAATATATTGACAAATCAGTATCGATGATCACAAGACAGTTTAAAGACCTTCTTTTGTAGATAAGTAAACGGTTCACCAGAGTTAAGCCAAAAGCATCAGTAAAACCTTATAATCGTATTCCTCTTAAAAACAGGGACACAGATGAAACTGATGACGAGGATATGCCTTAGTGCTTTAGGTGTATAGGTTTTGGTCATTTTGAAAATGCGTGCCCAAATCGTAGAAAATACACTGGGAACAAAGGTCTTGTTACGACACTTGATGAGATGTATGACAATTATGATGAAGACAAAAAATCAAGTGTTGCTCTTCTGTGTGAAAATATTGATTTTGATAATTGTAGCAATACATATATGAATCTTGATAATATTTTAGAAGAGAACCCAATCAAGATGGAGGATTCAATTGACCCTTCTTTGGAAACTCCATGTTTAATGTTTCAGGACCTACTGTGTGCCTAGCAGCTTGCGCCTCACGAATGCCTGATCCATTCCTTGCATTGACATGATCCTATTGTTCTCTCAAGGTTCATGAACTTTTAAAGTATTTCAAGTACAACCACAAGATGAGATATGTTAACAAGCTTCAAAGAAGAGCAGATCGTCTAGCTACCAAGCTTAAACTAGCGGAGAAAATAACTGAGGTATGTAAGATCTTATCTTCTTCAAAGAAAGTAGTTTCCAATGATAGATTTAGACCAGTAGAAAAGAAAACATGGTCTGAACATAAGAAAGGAAAGGTTCCATGAATTCCAACCAAAAGGATCATGGTGGAAAGATTGTTGTTCACCACAACACAACTTGATTATGTTGTCTTTGTGCATCTTGTCTCATGTGCCTGTTTAAAAGAGACAAGATCTTTCACACCTCATGCTTTAAAATAAATTTTTTTTGTTTTGTTTTCTAGCTTTGTGTTGTTTGGTTGTGAAATTCCTTCAAATCACTGTTGATATTGAAAATGACTTATTTTTCCAAAAGAAGAGGGTTATTATCAACAATTTCACTCTTTATAGGGTTGTGAGTTGTGCGCACACAAACCTTTTTATAGGTTTAAGAAACCCTACATTCCTTTTTCCGTTTCTGATACTTTTTATATCTTAAGACTACTTGTTGAGGTTTGGTTGCGAATTCCTCTCACAAAACCGTTCTTACATAGAAACTCCAAGTATCATGTCTTCTGATGGAAAATATATCAATATGATTGTTAAGCCATCAATCACTAAGGAAAATGAGAAATCTCTAGTGCCTCCAACCTTGAAAAGAAAAAGAAGGAATATGAGGATGCCAAAAGTTGTTCCTTCAAATTCTCAGAAGTTTTCTGATGTTCTTGAAGAGTTGAAGCAGGCAAGAAAAGATATTCAACAAATAAAGTCTTGTGTTTTAATATCATTGGAAATTATGAAGGCCCTGGTTCGACATCACCAGCCAAGAAGGTTTATTGGTATTGACTCCTTCCTCCATAAACCACATGTCCCAATGGCTGTTGACGACAAGGAGTTCGGGGACGACAAGGAATTTTTCAAAGATCTTAATGTCTAGGAAGTCTTCTTATGAGAATTTAACTCTTGTGTTTGAAGAAGAATAACTAGAGTTTGGAATAGCCATTATTGTGATTACACTATGTCCAACGTGCTCATCTTTTTGTTTTTAAATTTATTTATTTAAACACTAAAATTGTTTGAAAGATAATTTTTTAAGTATTAATCTTGATGGTTTTATATATTTCAGTATATTATGGGATATATGTGTTTGCTTCCGTAAACTATTATTGTCCCATACGATGTCAAAAGTTATCTCTTTTATATGTCGATATGCAAGTATTGATACAAGATCGATGAACTTTTGACAAACAAAAGTTAAGCCTATTATGTCAATTCATTGATGGAAGATAGGTTAAAATATTTTGCTTACAAGGATTATATATACTGTATGTCATTGTGCAAATAGTGATGAAAAATAGAATGAATCCTTGTCTATGCCGTAGTATTGATCTTTCCCTGATCCATATTTTTTGTGTACTGCAATTCTCCATAAGTTTTCTTGTGTTGAGCATAAAATGATTGAGTTAATCATTCTTTTATGGTTAACATAGTCGTAGCTCCGTAAGTTCTCTTATGTCGAGCATGTTCAATTAAATTGATCACTTTTGTGTTTAATTTGATTGAGTATTCCGATTAAATTAATCATGGGTTTTCTTGTGGTTAGTTTAATTGAGAATTTTGGATATAGAAAATCATTTCTTATGTTTTTTGGTGTCCAATAAAATCCTTCTCTTCTCGTAAAAGTTAGGTCGCTCTTGTTGTTCTCTCATGAGTGACATCAAATGGGGAAGAGTTCTTTTGAACTTGCGCTTAATTTCCATATCTTTGTGGGGTGTGCGGCTGTGGAATATTTTAGGGGTTATCTTGTATCTTTATAAACTCCTTGATGAATGCATTTAACTTCGGATTTATGATTGCATCTAAACAAGTTGATATGTCCTTTTATTTGGTCTTGAAGTGTCTCCGTGAAAATTTCATTAGGATCTCGTTTTCGAACCTTTTCCAATTTTATTGACAAAAAGGGGGAGAATTAATATGTAGTTCACACTACAAATATATATGGTTTTCGGATCATCATGTAAGGAGGAGTGGTTTTCGTGTAGAGATGGGAGTATTGACTAAGGGGGAGTGATACATATCACCATAGTATTATTGTCGAAGTTGTGATATAAGAACTTTGATGCCGTGTAATAATACTATGACATTGTATAACAATGATCGAGAGGTTTTGTTTTCTCATTGTATAGCTATGGGACTTCAACAACTATGATACTGAACTGAACATTTATGGAATCATGGGAGTACTTGGAAAATTACTAAGTTTTCGAGTAATGTTGAAGCACCAAGGAGATCAAGCATATGGACGAGAAGCTACAATGTTTTATCTATTTTGTAATCCATATGTATTGATAGTTTTGTCACTAAAATTGACAAAGGGGGAGATTGTTAGAGCATTGCTCGGTCGAACTCGCATGCGTTTCTATCTCAAGAATGTTTGTCAATATTAGTGATCAAAACTATACGTCTTGATTTCTAGTTTACTTATGACTAAGTCTCGGTCTAGGATAGTTAAGTATAGTTAAGCTCTAGACTCCATGGCGATTATCTTATGAAGACGAAGAACTACTCAAGGAACCAGTGGAACTTCATCTGGACAAAAAGGTATGTGGAGACTTGAACTTATATAGCACTCAAAAGTCGATATGTCTCCTACTCTTGAGACACCAGTCGTATAAGTATGATAGTTTTCATACATACAAATTTGCTATTTTGAGTCGAGTTTACTCGCCTATATTTTTCTCGAAATATGTGTTGGTCAGCTTTCGCTTTAACCACGTTTCATATTTACCCGTGACTAAAGTCATGATGACGTTTCAATCTTGAAAATAGCTTTGATGATGATAGTCGATTCTTTATGTCTAACGACTATTACAACATCATATAAGAATGTTTCAATGATTGAAATGTAGAGTTGAGATTACGTAACCACCTATGGATATAAGCATATATAGTGTGTTCGCACATTTGTGTATAAATCCATGTACCGGAAACCAACTGCGTGCATATGTGTGCATGCGGTATTGGTGAAGGAGACAGGTTGGGTACGCGTACCCGTGCGCGTACTGCCGGGAGTTCACGCCCGTGAATTTATGCTGATTTTGGAGTTTACGAACTTACAAACATATCACCTTAGGTACGCGAACCCACGGACGTTTTCCATCCGAAAGTTTCTGCTGGGTTTTCAAACCCAATTCTGGTAAAGCTAGAGTACGCATACCCGTATGCGTACCTAAGCTAGTTATATCTCAAATCGGTTATCTCATGAACTTAAACAATAAACACTACACCAAATCCTGGATTTTTTCACTGGGCATATCTGTTACTAAAAAATTTTGTAACACATATATGCCGTTAGAGAAACGCTGTGATATTAATTGTTATCTTTTTTTGTAACAATTTCTGATGTGACAAAATTTGATTACAATCACATTTATAAACTGTTACAATAATTAATAGTAACAGTTAACTTAATTTTACAATCAGCGACACATGGCTCATTTGTCACAATAATTGTAACAGATTTAATTGTTATTCTAACTTTGCAACAATTCGGTGATGACACGTGTCTTACATCGCCACGTAGGCAACAATTAAGTTTTTCCACGTGTCACTTTTTCTTACGACTACAATAACACATATAAGTGTTGCATATTTTTTGCAACAAATTCCCAATGGACACCTGTCATCTTTTTGTCACAATTACTGTAACGTTTAAACTGTTACTCTCATTTGTAACAACATTAAGAAGATGACACGTGTTTTTATCTTCACAGTTTTGTTCACAGTTAAAACTCTGACAACTTTAAATTACAATTAAAAAAAATGGATAGTCTAGGTCATTCTCATGGACCTGACCTTCCAGTTTATAGGCCTGCAACATAATTTATCTTGAAACACAGGCCTGCAATAAAATGAAACCTGAAATACAAGCTTGTAACATGTTCTTCAATGCACAATTCATATATTCTCAGTCTGCAAACCATCCACATTCATATATTCTCTAATCTCTTCATACCTATTTCACACAAATACTTCATACTGCAATTTCTCCAAAGACTGGCAACTATCCATCATTATCAGCACTTCTTCATCATCCTCAGTGTCCAATACAGTTAATCTGTGATATTTCAATTAATCTGGCTTGGCTGAATGCGCTCCAAGGGAGGTAGATCATCGTCTTAACTCAAGTTAACTTCCTCATTGACAGTGGTCATTCCTCCAGCTGGTGCTCGCGGTCCCTCGGGTTGGTGCTGTTGGTTTCTCTCTTGTCTTGATTCTGTCACTCCTTCCTGCATGTTGTTGCCTACTACCGTTCGGTTCCTCAGAATTCTCCCCATTCCTGAAGTACTAGCCATCGGGTCGGGTATGTTGTTTTCTCCGAGATTCATCCATCCCAACCTACGTCAGAAAAATGCACAACACCTCACTTTGAACTGTTTTCGAAAGGTTTTATGAAGTACGATAAAAAAGAGAAAAGGTTCTGATACTTCAGACATTGTTCAGACTAGTACGATTCTCTCTACTTTGTCGTGCTGATCTCAACACTTTTAAACCAATTGACTGCCAAAACATTTTGGAAAGTACTTCATGGTCTGTCGCTTTCAGTAATTCGCCTATGCATTAATCATTATTTTTCATACATTCCTTGCAGCAGAAATCATTAACTATCCGTACAACTGGCCATAAAGGCTTTTGCTTAATCAAGTTTCAACGCAATGACTCTATTCAATTATACTGGAGGCCCGATCAACGACTTGAAAGGCGGAATAAGACGATTTTCTACTATTCTCTATGGCCTTTCCTCAAGATTTCACAAGGTTGGTTTTACCCTGGAATCTTTCGGATTTTCCATTATGATGATGTTTTGACGTTCAACAACAAGACCAAAGTAAGATTATTAACTAATTACATACTAGATTCTCTTCAATCATTACTTTCATAACCAAACCCAATGATTTTGAGTCGATCAGCCGGTATAAATGTTGTATTCAAAGTTTTATGAAATCCATGACTCAAAATAATAATAGCCAACGAGGTGAAGTGTCGTTTTAGCTACTACGAAGCATCAAGGATGCTATTTGGGAGCTTTTTGAATCTAACAATTCGTTTTAGCAATAAAAATTAAAAACGAACAACATCATTAAGCAAAACTCAACACCGAGATCAAAAGAAGTTTTCTTATATCAAAGAGTTTTCAAAACAATGAAATTTAATTTTCGTAAAAACAACTATCTACAAGCTCTATCTACTGATGCGTCTAACCAAAAGAGTTCTTCCTTTAGCTTCAACTAACACACAAGGTGATTTAGGAACTTTGGATCTCTCTCTTTTGGTGACTGATTTCAAGGTATCCGAAGATGTTATACGGTCCCTTAGTCGGCGCTAGAATGTAGATGTATAAAATCCTACTACCACATCCAATGAACTCAAATGCATAAACAGTAAGTAAACAAGCAAGGGATGAACAAGAACACAAAATATACATGGTTCGGCATGATTACCTACGTCCACGGGGATGAAAGGATTATTTTATTAATCAACTCAAGGTTACAAGGGATGATTCTTACTTGCCAACAATATCTCTCCACAATATTCTTAGTGTTCTCTCCTCTCTCACTTATTGCTTGCCTTCAACTCTACAAAGCCCTCTATTTATAGGATAAGGTGTTGATACATCCAAATTACAATGTGGGTCACGGTACATATTTTTAGATATTCTAGTCGGGTTATGGATGGTGTCATCCCGAGAAGTCAGCACAATATTGATAATAGTGGCTCCCGATCCCGATACCCTTTCGCCCGATGTTGGATGCTTACTGCTGTTGATCCAATGTCGTCTTTCCATCCATGGCCGATATTGTTGACTCTGATTTCTTATTTGACTGGACTCTTCTTATCTTCTCAGCTACCTTGTCAGGGCATTTATTATTGTCTTTCCATCACATCCGAGCCTTACCCTCACACGTGATGCCTCTTTCTTCGCGCCTGACTTTATGGAGATCATTTGGTGCTTCGCTCCTTCCTTGTCATTGGTACAACATATTGCTTAGGATTTCTCCACCTAGGCCTGTGGATTATCTACGCCTACAGTGATAAAGGTAGGTTTAGACAAGAATTTTACTATGAAGATGAGCATGATAATTACCAGCATGCAAAAATAAATTATTACTTCACTCACAAGACACTATAGAAAATAGAACATGGTAGATCTAATGCGAAAATCGACTGGCAGATAAGGATATCATGATAGGGTATTTGGTTTGGAAGGTGAGAAGTTTCATTCGAACCCATTGCCATTTTATGAAGATTTTATATACGCAAACCCTTCCCTCCTTGATCGACCTAAATTGCTTGGAGGTAATAATAATTTGTATCTGTCTTTTGCGAGCTTCTGACGCTTACATCACGGAGATATGGGTATACAAGAGAGACAATATTAATAGTGAAAACTACAGGGAGACCCATTCTCCCAGAGTTTTCCACTGTCAAACCCACGGAAAAAAAAACAAAAGGGGCGCACCCAATTTTCCACCAAAAATTACTCGCTCGCCCATAGTTTCTAAAATTATACTTTCGTTCATATTTCAGATACGAGAACGAGTTCATCAGTGGCTGATATTAATCGATTATCATTAGTGTTTGGTTCAGATGAGAACAGATGTTGGGGGATATTAATCGATTATCTTTGATCTGAAATTCAGATGAGAATCAGTTCATCAGTGGCTGATTGCAGTGGGTTTTGACATTCTTTTGCTATTGAAGGTTTTGCTTCCGGTGCTGTTCATTTTCCTTGTAATTCATGGGTTCAATCCACTAAATATCATCCTGACAAAAGAATTTTCTTCTCAAATATGGTAAGAATTTTCAGTCAACTTTTTTGATTTTTTTTGAGATTTTGTTTGATGAATTCAAGGTTTCAAAGGTCAAACAAAGATCAACTGTTTGATAAAAGTCCTCACAGTTGAAAAGTTTGAACAAGCTTTTATTAAAATGTATTTTGTACCTTACACTGAAAATCATTGACTATATCATTAGTGTTTGATGAATTTGAGCTTTATCATGAGTTAGTAATTATTACTTTGTGTATGATATACGAGGTTACATGAACTCGTGATAACTAGTTAAGGACCATTTGTTTTGTATTGAACAGTTGTATCTTCCATACGAAACACCAGAAGGAATGAAAGAACTAAGAGAGAAGGAGCTTGAAGCACTTAGGGGAGATGGGACAGGAGTTAGAAAATTATCTGATAGGATATACGATTTTGCTATGTATAATGACTTGGGTAATCCAGATTTGGGAATTGATCTTGCTAGACCGGAGTTTGGTGGTGAATCAATTCCGTATCCTAGAAGATGCAGAACAGGGTGTCTTCCGACCGATACCGGTTAGTTTTCTGTTCTTTCGCGTCAATTTCTTTAAGTTGCAATTGGTACAAACTTTGTCCGGTTTAAACTGTTTGAGAATAGTAATATTGACATTTGATATTTCTAGTACTGCTTCTAATGGTAATTTATGTATGACCGTTACTTTAATACCGTAAAAAGTAACCAGGAAAATTGTCTTTTGTGATAGGGGAATTAATGCAAGAGTTTCCAAAGGAGTTGTGGTGAAACAAGCCGGTGGAATTGGAATGGTTTTAGCCAATACAGCTGCCAATGGCAAAAGTTGCTGATGGATAACCTGTTATACAGCTATGAAAATAGATGCATAACCTGTTATGCATCTTGAAAATTTGTTGCATAACTTGTTATGCAGTACAGAGAATAGTTGTATAACACGTTATGCAACAACTTTTTGTTAGTATTGAAACCAACAAAAAAAAAGGTTGCATAACACGTTATGCACCTATAATAATATCTGCATAACATGTTATGCAGTCAAGAAAATGGATGCATAACCTGTTATGCATCCGAAAATATGACTGTATAATGCGTTATGCATCGAGAAAATTGCTGCAGAATCTTTTATGCATCGAGAAAATAGATGCATAACATGATATGCATCCGTAAATATGGATGCATACTGCATTATGCATTAATTTTTTTTATGTACGCACTAAAATCGACCAAAACAATGGTTAGATAACTTGTTATAGATGCATAACTTTGTTATCCAAATGCATAATTTGTTATGCAGTCGAGAAAATGGTTGCATAATTCGTTATGCGTCTGTAGAATGTGTTATGCATCGTTTTTGGTGACTGCATAATGGTTATGTATCAAGTTTTCGAAAAAAAATTCCTAAAATGAGGATCACCTCCGATTTTTTCATGAAAAACAAAAATTTGATATTCTTGTTTGTACTCGTTGCGTAGCTCTTTTAAAAATATTTCCAACGATATAAAATTTGTAAAATTCTAAGGCGCGGATTTTTAGATATGTTATGTCCAAGTTGCGCTTCCAATTATACCCCTGAAAAATTAGGCTGCATAACGAGTTATGCCTGAAAAGATAGTATGCATAACGAGTTATGTATTGATTCCCTAATAATTTCATATAATTATGGGTGTGACAATACCAAAAATTAATTGTGGGTTTAACAACGAGAATATTATTTTTTTTGGGTCTCCCCCTAATTTCCCCTTAATATCTGGAGGCACGAAAGAGTGTAATTTGAAGTTCGTCATGCTGGGTTCAGGAGTTCAGTATACAACATCAGAGGAATGATAATTCACATTACTTATGATTATGAGCCATCCGCAATCACAAAGAACAATGAAGTACTACTATGGTCCTGCCGCAGCATACCTTCTCGCACCAGACTCTACTTATGAAAAACTTCAACCTTAAAGATACTCTGGGATGATAATGCAAAGGGTCGGGAATACATTGCGGCAAGTCCTCACACGCAGAGCCTTGTTTCTTTGAAAGATTTGGGAGAGACTGATGTTATTAATTTATTTGAAATATTTTGAGATATAACCGTTACAGAAAGATTCTTGCAAATGATGTTACCCCAGTACCTGCAACCAAAGACTAGAAAGGTTAAATATGAAGGAGAAGATATGTTTTCGAAAAAACAGCCAGATCAATAGGTGCTAACATCGAAGAATCGTTACTCAATGATCATCCAAAACAAGTAAGATCATACCCGCTTTTATGTTTCGTTTACGCGTAGGTGACAATCTAGTAGTTTACGTGCATGCTCTCATTGGTTTGGTGCTCTCATTTTTTGTTATTACTTCCAGGAACAACAATGTTTGAACTATTAATTATCTGCCTCACAAACAAGTCACGCTAGCTAATCTCAATTATGTCTTTATATATACTTATGAAATTCAACCTGCAGAGCCTATGTGTGTGCTTACCTCTGAATAGAATGATGGTGCCAAACCTGCCAAAGTTAAGGCACAATCTCATATAGGCCATGTCAAGTTTTAGATTTAAATTGTTCTTGAGTATTACAATGATGTTTGCCTTCATTTTCTGCTCTCCATTCCGTTGCTTCTTCTGTGTTTCTACAAATAAAACTGTAGATATTGATTGTCAGTAGAGCAGTTACCCGTCCTATAAGAAAATTGTGTCTCGTACAATAAACAAATTCAAACCTAATGTACAATGACAAGTCATGAAGAGCTAGATTCGCAATGAAGAGTCGACCCTTAGTATTTTTGGACCCAACACGCTCTAGACGTTTGGGCGGGTTCTTTCTCTTTCGAATAAATACACAGCTCCCCTACTATATCCTTATTCTCTGTCGAAGTTTCATAGGGAACTTGTAAAACAAGTGCTTCTTTTTAGTAACAAAAATACCATGAATCCAAAGATGTGTAACCGATGACGAACGGGGGAAAATGAATTTGAATATCCCAAAAGAATGACTCTGAAATTTGCATGACAAACAATTAACAACCGACCGCGCAACCAAATTTTGTTAGAGTTCGTTTGATTCGCAAAGTTGTAGCTTCTAGGTTTGAACCATGAGCGGTATTTTGTATCATGGAGAACATAGAAATTTCGGACAACATATCGATTTGTATCATTGTTTGCCCACGAGGTCGCCATTATCTACTATTCCTTTTTGCTGCCTTGCACCATACATGTAAATATATATAATCCTCCTGGTCGCAACCTTGACCACCCATAACTTCTGTTTAAGGTACGACCTCACCATCTATGGCCGTTCTGTGTACCATCTTGCTCGATTCCATCCCCTATAGAAGCGGACCTTCCATCCTGCTTGATTATCCATCCCCGGCAATAGTAACCTTACATATTGCAGGGGATGGAATTAACAACCAGGACGGAAGGTACAAGCTAAGAAAAACTTGAACGGTGCAGCTTTCTTAAATTCTTTTTCATTCTTCCACTCCTCTACAAAGTGTTGGAAAACCACCGGTTTTTTATGTGAATAAAATTTTTACTATAAAACTGTTTTTCAAAATAATGAAAATACCTTCCAAATTTATCTCTTAGTTTTATAGGGTAAGTTTTTATCTTACATATATATATGGAATTGCACTAGGGTTTTTAAAATGTAGAGAAAAACCTATCTCTTGTTTTCACCGGTGTTATGTACTTCTTCTTCGTTTTCTTTGTTTGATACGAGGGTTTTAAGTGCTAACGAATCATGAGTTTTTCCGCTGCCAAGTTCTAAAAGGACAAGTTTGAATGTGCTATTCAAACTTGTTAAGATTGTTGTATCTTGGAGGAAGATGTACCCGTAGGGCTATATCATCATCTTTTCAGAGGGTTTTCCGTTGGGCATTCTTGTCTTAAGTATGTTCAAGGCATCACCAGTTGACTAAGGAGAAGATACGAAAATCAGATAAGTGCCTCTTATATTATTTAATTGTTTGATCAATTTTAATTGTTATTCTCCAACAATCTTAAGACAAGAAATTTTAATAACAGTTAAAATTGGGAATTAGGTTCAATAACTAAGACCAGTAAAGCTGGGTATCGGACTTGATTTTTACAAATCTAAGAATTTTTTTTAAAACCCTAAGAAGAACATATCTTTGCCACGTACCTGTATACAGTGGGTGATTATCACCTCATTAATAATGGGAAGTTTGATAGAGATTAAGCATTCCGGCCGAATCCCTGTTTCGACAATTATTATCTAACGTGTTAGTATATGATTAGATTGAATCTTAATATCACCTTAGTGCTGTTTGGTCGTGACGAATCCATAATTGATTAGTTTGTATCAGGAAAACATGGAATCAATCTAGAGCTGAAACTTTATGTATCTAGTCTACTGGACAAAGGATTAATTCATAACCATTATTGATATATTCAAGTATGTGATATGTAAAGTCTGTCTTAGAGATTGTTCATCCCTTTATCCCTTGGCACACTAATAATAACACGTGATATCATGAGATAAAGTGGAAGCTAAAATCTATGTCACGTAGTTGATTGAAACCATAATTTTAACTTGTATTGGTTGATTGGTGTTTCATAAATCCAGTTTCTGATCAGTCTCATGATCTAATCAGGTGTTTGATTTTTGATCAGCAGAAAGCTACCATGTATGGTACCTTCACAAGTGTATCAAATTTCGACTTGATACTAGGGAATAAAGATGACAGCAGCAAACTATTATCTAGTCCAGTACCTACACGAGGGTTCCAACTTGATACGACGCACGCTAAAGCACTGACAAGTGAATACCGGAAGTTGACAATTGAATACCGGAAGTAATAGGCGTTTGCGCAAGGAATAGGTCATTGTCTTCTTTTCATCAGTATGAATCTACTCAGGTACAGAACCTAGAGTCGTTCTAGAACTTAGAGTCGTTCTACTCTGCCTTAACCAAATGAAGGAATAGTTGATACAAGAGGTGATTATTTCTCTGAAATTGAATCGGAAGAGTTTACATATCTGTATAAAGCATTGCCAGGCATCAGGATGTAAGAGTTCTACTTGGATCTAGCAGAATGTTTTGTATGTTATCTTTTAGTGGGGTACAACTCTATTTCAGTTGCTCATCAGAAGCACATTCTCCTTGCTCATTCTTGATGTGGGAGCCTTGGGTTAAGAAATATCATGCTGAATCAGAGACCGTTGACTGGATTACAGTCCAGCCAAAGTCCTGCCCAAAGTGCTATAAAGAGGCTGTATCCGATCAGTTGTATATGCGGAAATCATTTTTTTTTCTTTCTTGCAATTTGGTAATTGGTTGTCTAGCGGTGCTACTGGAAACTATTGAGGAGGACTGGAGGAGGTGTTCAGTGTGTAGTTGGTTTGTTGTTTTTAAGGGTGTTCTCTAAACAGTAAACTATGTTTTTTTTTAACTCATCCTGCACTTAGTGATCTATTAAACGACGACGACTAGAAGATATGTAAGTATATAAATCATAAAGATGTGGAATCTGGATATTCGATTACCATTCTTGAATGGCTATGCTAGGTGGCACAAAAGACTGCATATAAGAATGACGTAATGTCTAAGGATAATATGCATGATTAGAAACTCCTATTGAATTACTGGGACTCAGGGAACATTAAATGCCGGATGCATTGTGTATTATACTGTGTGCAACAGTCACGTAAGTGGTGGGTGGAACTTCCGTGTTGTTCACTTTCGTATCAATCTCTCCATCTAGTAAAAGTCAGGTAAAGAATCTATGCGCAAAGATGAGGCGATGGATGCGGGAACTAGAGTACTAGATTGTGTAAATCAGAGTGCGTTCTCCATCAGCAAAATCATGCAAGTACTACGGAACTCAACGGTATGAGCGAGTTAATATGCAGTTTCATAATCTTGCAAAGGGGATGAGCGTCATCTCATCATGAGTAATTGTTGTACTTGTTGTCGATCTTCCCTTGCGCAAAGCACGAGGTAAGTCTTAAATATTCTTAAGAGAAGTATTTAAGTGTGGGGGATAAGATTTATGATCTTTTATTTAGTACAACTCATTTATGAGATGTTTAGAAGTTAGCACTACTCAGTCCAAAAGATTTTGAAAAACATGATTCTGATGGTGTCGATCTTGCAAGAGGAACCTAGAAATTTCCCCTAGAAAACCATGTTTGACTCTCTTTGTAATTATGAAGTAGTTAGGAAGTCGGTATTGAGGCTTGACTTAGAGAGTATTGTTGAAGTCGAAATTTAGACTAATATTTTGAGACGTATAAACTCTTGTAGAGTGAGTTCTGGACAGTAGATATGTGATTATGGTCTATTTCAGGTAGGCATGGTCCAGAAAAATAAGTAATATGGAGATTACTAAGCATGTTTTCAGATTTCAGTAAAATCACATTGCTTTATGTATTAATTATGTGTAACTATCTAAATGGTACATAACTAGATGTTGAGAAAGTATCTTTGAAAGGTTAATCAGATGTGGGACAAACTACAAGGTTTGGATAAAATGAAGTGTGCCTGATGTAACCTGATTTTACACATATATTTGTATAATCATAGATACTAATCTTATTGATTGCCTCTATTATGGTATATCTTGTGATATGATAAACATGTTTTACATCTACTAATAAATCGGAGTTGCTTAAGATTTGACAGGAAACTAATATGCGGGTGACGTGGTCTAAAGGATCAGTAGGTAACCAAAATAAATTTTGAGAATATAGTTTCTGTCTAACGTGTTTAGTATGTGTTGTAAAACAGATGTGCATGTCCACGTTTACCCTGAGAAATCACATGGATGCTCTAACTAGAGGACCAGAGATTGGAATGCATGAGGTACATATTTAATTCAAATATGTGATATATATTGCACTAACCTTAAAATTGAGGAAGTTGTAATGAATGTACTAGTGAATAGTACATGTATTTTTTTTTTAAGCTTTACAACCACTTATGAAATATTTGATATTTACGATTTGACTGAAAGACCAAGTTAGTTCATATGATATAAAGGATCAACGGGAACCAGAAGAAATTCTGAAGGAGATGGTCTTTGTCAAACTCGATACGTTTAATGTGTGTTGTAAATGTGCAGTATAGCAGGTGTATACAAACACACTAGTATCTCAAAAGAATTACTGGGAGGTATATCTTAAATTATGTATGTGATACATATTGTACTTACCTTAAGAGATGTTGTTGTTTCAGGCTATGGAAAAATATTATCTTATGTGCGTACCCTCTTAAGGAGTGTCTATCTAAGGAAGTCCTTAAAATAGACATGATGAAATTGATTTTTTGAGAAATCAATGTTCGTGTGCTTTAATTCAAGCAGGAGAGGAAGCCGAATGGCTATTAATATGCTTCTTAAAAGATATTCCTCTGTGACCGAAGCCTGTGGCCATCATTGCAGAAACTCAATTGACTATGTGAGTCTAAAGTAAATGAGCAATGACAAAGTCTAGACATACTCAGAGAAGTCTAATTCGGTAAGAAAACTATACTCTCTAATGAAGTAATTTTAGTTGATTCATGAAAGTCAAAAAGAGAGTCTCAGTGGACATCTGAAGTCAAAAGAGAACCTCATGGACTTAGTGAAGTCAACAGAAAAACTAGTGATCCTTTGACGAAAGGATAATCTAGAGAGATAGTTTGAAATTATACATCGAGGGGGATGGGACTTAAGCTCATAAAATAAACTTGACATGAAGGATACTCAACCTTGCTGACTGGAGATCCCAAGAACAAGGTTTCGAATGAGACAACTAATTCATGGTGGGTAAAGGTAAACACTATCAGAGAATTATATTCTCTGTCCCTTCCCTATGGTGTAGATGTGATAGTGTGACTGCATGTGAAGGATGACTTTTAATAAGTCTTAATGAGTTCTATAGTTTCAATTTTAAATTGAAATGGAGTGTAGCAGTGAACACTCTTGATGGAACTCACCTATCTGAATGAGGAAGTGGGTCGCTTCCTATGAGAATATGAGCTGATTCTCTAGAGCATTCTGAGAAACAAGACGTCCAGGGCCAAAATGGACACAACGGCGGAGCTTGGCAGCAACCTCGGAGATATCATGTGTGGTTGTTATCGCGAGTTACACCAAATGTTAGACAGTTCAAGACCTTATAGACACTGGCTAACAAGTAATTCCGGTAATCTCTCACTAAGCAAAGGTTCAAGACCTAATGGACACCTATGCCTATTCATGATATTTCCTGTTTTTCGTGTTTTATCGTATTTTCATTCATGTGGGGGATTGTTGGAAAACCACCGGTTTTTTATGTGAATAAAATTTTTACTATAAAACGGTTTTTCAAAATAATGAAAATACCTTCCAAATTTATCTCTTAGTTTTATTGGGTAAGTTTTTATCTTACATATATATATGGAATTGCACTAGGGTTTTTAAAATGTAGAGAAAAACCTATCTCTTGTTTTCACCGGTGTTATGTACTTCTTCTTCGTTTTCTTTGTTTGATACGAGGGTTTTAAGTGCTAACGAATCATGAGTTTTTCCGCTGCCAAGTTCTAAAAGGACAAGTTTGAATGTGCTATTCAAACTTGTTAAGATTGTTGTATCTTGGAGGCAGATGTACCCGTAGGGCTATAGCATCATCTTTTCAGAGTGTAGCCGGGCATTCTTGTCTTAAGGACAGTATGTTGAACATGCGCCTCAATCTACCATTACCAGTTTCTTCTTATATGATGTTTAACAGGATGTTCAAGGCATCACCAGTTGACTAAGGAGAAGATACGAAAATCAGATAAGTGCCTCTTATATTATTTAATTGTTTGATCAATTTTAATTGTTATTCTCAAACACAAAGTGCAAACATAACTTATTTGAATGAGTATATAAAGGGATCAACAAGGAGATGGAGAAGGGACTGTAATAATGGGATCTTCATCAAGTGTCACCTATCCATGCCCTCCCTTTTTTCAGATGGATGAAAATATGGGTGGAAATGAAATACGCGCAAGAGTAATATAAGGAAAACCGTTCAGACCTGGAAAACAGTGAACCATTTCGCGTGGACACAGAAATACATCTTTGATTCTTTGTGTGATTAAGAAGGTGGAAATGCAAAGTCTGCTTGTTTGGGGTTTGGTGGAACTGTTACTGCCCCCAATATATGGTTCGAATAGACAAAAAAAAAATATACAAAAAAAAATTCTACCGATATTATATTGTCACCTTACCTTTAAGTTTTGCATCACTATACTATTACATACACGATTACAATTATACCTCCTTATACTTTTAAAGTGGACTAAAGTGTTTGGCCCTTCTCTTTCACTCTAGTGGCCCTGAGTTTGAAAAGGCTTTAAAGAAAAACCTATTTTGAGGCAGACCAAAATGTATTGAGGCATACTCAAGGTTCGGCTGACAACCTATGTTTTTGCCTAGGTTCGGATGATAACTCAAGGTCCGTCTGATAACTTTTCAGCCAAACTTAGACAAATGTATGCCTCAAAACATTTTGGTCTGCCTCAAATTATCCCACTTGAGAAAGAGGGCCTTGGGGAAAATAAGAAGGTTCATTTGAGTAAGGGTTGTGTTAACCGGCGTGATGGTGTACGACAGTGTCCTAATTTCTATTAGCACCAAGATCCCGAGGCCTGAGCATAGGATTGTGCATAGTAACTTCGAGACGCATGCACCGATCTATACTGTTCCTTTTACATTTGATGCCGGTACTTCTTCAAAACCAAGGGAAAACAATTACGATATCTCACCAGCACTAGAGATTTCTTTTTAAAAATAGAAGATTGGTCATATACCACAAACCTCCCTTTGTCGATGGATCACCAAGCATCAGGGGAGATGCATCCACGGCATATAGAGACCCCCTCTTTCTGGGAATGAAATTTCACTAGAATGGGGATCAATTCCACATGAACTACAATGGATGTCTTCTAAAACTTCCGTCACAAAAGTGAATATGAATGAACTTGTTGGTTCTTCTTTATCAAGGGAGCTTGTAGATAGCAAGAGCCTATGTTGAACAACCTATTCTACCAAGGAAAGGCACAAGAAGTAAAATCATTGCATCCTTAGAAATGTTATTTGGTAGGAGATGATTATTTCTGGTCCAAAGAAACTAAGGATACTAATAAACACATCGAGACCCCAATTGGAGAGGCTGAGATAACTGAGGTTGATAAAAAAAAAAAAAAAAAAAAAAAAGGACCAGATCAGTCGAAGGTAAGGGGGGCTTCCTTCGAAGTGCATGTTGCAAGTCTCAAACAGTGGGTTGGTGCGAGTAAGCCAAAAGTAGATGAGAAACCAGCAATGGGAGATTGTAAGAATGGCAATGCATGTCAGTTGTGTGCAGTAGAGATACTTTTTTGGTGATAGGCAGCTGTTTCTTTTGTGGAAAAGTTTTCAAGAAGACTGTAGTATGTGTCTTGAATACGGTTTAGTATTCAGTTGGGTTGATCCATTTGCCCGACCCGTTTGCCCGTTTACCTTTTGTGCAAGAGAAGGCATCAGGAGACAAGTCTTTTTTTGTGTAAGGGAAGACATATCTTTTTGTACAAGGGAAGTCATACCTTTTGGTCAAGAGAAGGCATACATTTTGTGCAAGATAAGGCATACCTTTTGTGCAAGAGAAGGTATCAGGAGATATAAGTATTCTTCTCATCCTCTTGTTTTAGTAAGAGAGACATATGTAACTAAGAGAGAGTGTGAGGCAGTGTAGGCTTAATCTTGAGAGGGGGTTTTGAATCATACTCTTGTAATCTTGTTTGAATCATAGTGAAATCGTTATCGTCGTCTTCCAAAGTGGATGTAGATCATCTTGATCGAACCACTATAAATCCTTGTGTTGTGTGTGCTTCTTTTATTTTTTGATTTCATTTCTATTTCAATTCTTGATTGATTGTGCTTGGAAGTGCCATTGGTTCTAAGAAATTGGTATCAGAGCTCCGGGTGGAAGCGATCTACGATGGCGGCAAAGTATGAGATTGAGAAATTTGATGGAAGGAATGATTTCAATTTATGGAGGCTAAAGATGAGGGTTGTTTTGGTGCAGCAAGGTTTGATGAAAACTTTGAAGGGGAAAACGTCTCTAGTAACAACATTGATGGATGAAGCAAAGGAAGAACTCATGGAGAAAGCTCATGGAACAATTTTATTGTGTTTGAGCAACGAGGTCTTGAGAGAAGTTGCGACGGAAATGACACCGGACGGGCTATGGAACTAGTTGGAGAAG
This sequence comes from Papaver bracteatum, assembly GCA_023529315.1. NCBI lineage: Eukaryota > Viridiplantae > Streptophyta > Magnoliopsida > Ranunculales > Papaveraceae > Papaver > Papaver bracteatum. The sequence continues at coordinate 39,771 of JAJJWX010002914.1, forward strand.
AGGTATATGACTAAATCCGTAACTAATCATTTATATCTTAAGAAGAAATTACATACTCTTAGAATGCATGAAGGAATGTCTATTATAGATCATATTGATTATTATAATAAAATTCTCTTGGATTTGGAAAATATTGATGTCAAAATTGAAGATGAAGACCAATCTTTGGGTTTGCTTTGTTCCTTACCACCATCTTATGATAATTTTGTTGATACTGTAATGTATGGAAAAACCATAATTTCCATGGAAGATGTTAAAGCGTCTTTGAACTCTAAGGAGTTAAAGAAGACGGGTATTGATGGTAAAGATAATTCGGGAGATGGGTTGTTTGTTAGAGGAAGAGGAAACCAAAAGGGCGGATTTGATAGGAGTAGATCAAAGTCAAGGTCTAAATCAAAATACGGTAAATTCTATTGCTTTCATTGTAAGGAAAAGGGGAATTTCAAGAAGGATTGTCCAAAATTGAAGAATGTTGAGAAGAATACTAACCAAGGAACCGCAACAAATGTTGAAGCATAAAGTGATGATGGAACGGTTTTCCCAGTTTATACCGAAAGCTCGGAGAATGGGTGGTTTCTTGATTCAGGGTGTACTTTTCACATGTGTCCTCATAGAGAGTAGTTTACTACTTATCAAGCTAGAGAAGGTGGTAAAGTTCTTATGGGAAACAATGTCACTTGTAAAGTGGTGGGTGTAGGTACAATTCAAATTAAGATGTTTGATGGTATGGTGAGGACTTTAACTAAGGTTAGGCATGTTCCGGACCTGAGAAGAAATCTGATTTCTTTGGGTATGCTTGATTCAAATGGATGCAAGTATCAAGGTGAAGGTGGAGTTATTCGTGTCTCAAAGGGAAGTCTTACAATTATGAAGGGTGAGAGAATTAATGGTCTTTATATGCTGGAAGGTACTACTGTGACGGGTGATGCAGCTGTATGTTCTTTAAGTTCTGAAGATGTTACTACCAAGTTATGGCATATGCAGCTAGGGCATATGAGCGAGATGGTATTGGATGTTCTGAGCAAGCATGGATTGCTTTGTGGTCACAAAACAAGTAAGCTTGATTTCTGTGAACATTGTGTCTTTGGAAAGCAATGTAGAGTCAAGTTTAGTACATCTATTCATAACACCAAGGATATTTTGGATTATATTCATTCTGATCTTTGGGGTCCTTCTAGGGTTGATTCACATGGTGGTGGAAGATATATGTTGACATTCATTGATGATTTCTCAAGGAAAGTATGGGTATTCATACTTAAACATAAAGATGAAACATTTGTCAAGTTCAAGCAATGGAAGACTATGGTTGAGAAGCAAACCGGAAGACAAATCAAGTGCTTGAGGACAGACAATGGTTTGGAATTTTGTGGGGGTGAGTTCAATGAGTTCTTCACGGAGCAAGGGATTATGAGACACCGCACAGTATAAAAAACACCACAGCAAAATGGTGTTGCAGAAAGGATGAACAGAACCATAATGGAGAAGGCACGGTGCATGCTCTCCAATGTCGGGTTACCGAAGCAGTTTTGGGCAGAAGTAGCAAACACATCAGCTTATTTAGTGAACATATCTCCGTCGACTGCTATTGAGTGTAAGACTCCAAATGAAGTTTGGACAAGTTCACATGCTAACTATGAAGACTTGAAGATATTTGGATGTCCAGTTTATGCTCATGTGAATGAGGGGAAGCTAGAGCCAAGAGCAAAGAAGTGTATATTTCTTGGGTATGCAAACGGTGTGAAAGGCTACAGGTTATGGTGTCCGGCAGAAATATCAAACAAGTTTCTTATCAGCAGAGATGTGAAATTTGATGAGCAATCGATGTTGAAGCCAAAGAATGAAGAACTAGAGGGAAGAGCTAAAGAGGGTGTTAGTGATAAGGTGGAGCTTGGTGACCAGGTGGAACTTGAGATGCAAGTTCAAGGAAACAATAAGACTATTGTTTCTGATGATGATCAAGATATTGTGCAAGAACCTGCCCAGGAAGAAGAAGCACAAGGTCATCAGTAAAATCTTGTAAGAGACAGAGAGATGAGGCAAGTCAGACCACCTCAGAGATATGGCCATGCTGCGTATGCACTTATATTGGGTGAGAGCATAGATAGGGATGATACAAGAACCTATGAAGAAGCAATCGGTGGTGAAGAATCCGCATAATGGAGAGCTTCTGCAATTAAAGAAATTGAGTCTCTTGACAATAATGGCACTTGGGAGACAGTTGCAAGACCAAAAGAGAAGAAGATTATTGGAAGCAAATGGGTCTTCAAGAAGAAAAAAGGTACTTCAGATGGTAAAGGAACAAGGTACAAGGCAAGGCTTGTGGCAAAGGGGTTTACACAAAGAGAAGGCATTGACTACAATGAGGTATTCTCTCATGTTGTTAAACATAGTTCTATTAGAACATTACTTGCTATAGTTTCTTTGAAAGATCTAGAATTGGAACAACTAGATGTTAAGACGGCTTTCCTTCATGGTGATTTGGAAGAGTGTATTTATATGCAACAACCAAAAGGGTTTGAAGTTCTTGGAAAAGAAGACCATGTATGTTTGTTGAAGAAATCTTTGTATGGTTTGAAGAAATCACCAAGGAAGTGGTATAAACGTTTTTATACGTTTATGTTGGCAAATGGATACAATAGGAGTAAGTATGACAGTTGTGTATATCACAGGAAACTCCAAGATGGTTCATTTGTGTATTTACTCTTGTATGTTGATGATATATTGATCGCTTGCACAGACATGTCATAGATACAGAAGTTAAAGGTGCAGTTAAGTAGTGAGTTTGAGATGAAAGAATTGGGTGCAGCAAAGAAGATATTGGGCATGGAGATTCATAGAAACGGAGCTGAAGGCAAGTTGTATTTGTCCCAGAAGGCTTACATCTAGAAGGTGTAGGAGCGGTTTGGCATGAAAGATACAAAACCAGTAAGTACTCCTTTGGAAACTCATTTTAAATTTTCTAGTAGGCAATCACCTCAAACTGCAGATGAGGCAGAGTATATGTCTCGAGTTCCATATGCAAGCGTAGTTGGTAGCATCATGTATGATATAGTTTGTACAAGGCCGGATATCGCACAAGCTGTGAGTGTGGTAAGTAGATACATGGAAAGTCCCGGGAAGGCTCATTGGCAAGCTGTAAAGTAGATTTTGAGGTATCTAAGGGGAAGTACAGATGTTGTTTTTGTGTTTGATAAACACTATGGTGATTCGACGAATGTTGTGTGTTATGTTGATTCTGATTATGCATGTGATCTTGATAGAAGAAGGTCATTGATAGGTTATACTTTTACATTGTGTGGTAGTACTATCAGTTGGAGGTCAGTTTTGCAAAGCACAGTTGCATTGTCTACAACTGACGCAGAGTACATGGCAGCCGCGGAAGCAGTGAAGGAAGGTATATGGTTGATGGGTTTGGTTGGTGATTTGGGTTTCAAGCAAGATAGTGCAACTTTGTTCTGTGATAGTCAAAGTGCCATTCACTTGACCAAGAACCAGATGTATCATGAGAGAACGAATCACATCGATGTCAGGTATCATTTTATCAATGATGTAGTTGAGGAAGCTAGGATAGCGATGCTAAAGGTTCCTACAGCGGATAACCCTGCAGACATGTTCACGAAACCGGTTCCAAGTATCAAGTTCAAGCATTGCTTGGACTTGGTTGGTGTCAACGGGTGTTGAGATCCCTTGAGGGGTTGAGCGAAGACGATGATGATGAGTGGTGATGGTATTCAAGTCAAGGTGGATATTTGTAGTGTATGTGTCTTGAATACGGTTTAGTATTCAGTTGGGTCGATCCATTTGCCCGACCCGTTTGCCCGTTTACCTTTTGTGCAAGAGAAGGCATCAGGAGACAAGTCTTCTTTTGTGCAAGGGAAGACATATCTTTTGTACAAGGGAAGTCATACATTTTGGTCAAGAGAAGGCATACCTTTTGTGCAAGAGAAGGCATAACTTTTGTGCAAGAGAAGGTATCATGAGATATAAGTATTCTTCTCATCCTCTTGTTTTAGTAAAAGAAACATATGTAACTAAGAGAGAATGTGAGGCAGTGTAGGCTTAATCTTGAGAGGGGGTTTTGAATCATACTCTTGTAATCTTGTTTGAATCGTAGTGAAATCGTTATCGTCGTCTTCCAAAGTGGATGTAGATCATCTTGATCGAACCACTATAAATCCTTGTGTTGTGTGTGCTTCTTTTATTTTTTGATTTTATTTCTATGTCAATTCTTGATTGATTGTGCTTGGAAGTGCCATTGGTTCTAACAAAGACAGATACATATCACAGTGCATCAAAATCTGGTGTGGAGTGACGAGTCTGTAATAAATGTTTCAAGAAAAGTGAATGTGGAAAACTCAAGAGTCAATGTCTCAGAGGTTCATATTAACAAGGGATTCATACGACTGGATAATTATGTCGCATATGAAGAACCATTTGTAGGGTGTGATATGTGTGGTTGTTGGTAACACCATACATGTGCTTTGTTCAATAATGAAAAGAACATTGACCAGAAAGTTGAATACATTTTCCCAAAATATTATACACAAGAGATTAAAAATGGGCTTCGTATACCCTTGGAACAGAGTGTTATTCGCGGCACAACAGACTTGCAAAGAACAAAGCTTAGTAATTTCATAGAAGACAGACTCGTTTCATCGTTTGAAGCAATTATGGAATGATAGAGTTGAGGGAATGGAAAAGAATTCTGATGAGGTCCCGAGAGATCTTGTCGTAAGAGTTGTTTTATCTATTGATAAGAAATTACAAGTGAAGCAAGAGTTTCTGAATGTCTTTAAAGATGAGAATTACCCGAAAGAACTCCTATACAGATCAAAGGTAATTTTCAGAAGATCCATGGAATAGATGTCTGTCGGTTTGGAATTTATGTCCAGGAATATGGGTCCAAATGTCTTCTTCCTAATCAGCGCAGTATATATATCTCATATTTGGATTTTGTCAAGTACTTCAGACTTTCTGGTACCATAACTCCCGCTAGAGTATTTCCGCGTACATTTGTAAAAACATGGAGATGAAAAACATCTATGGGGAATTGTTAAAGATTTCAACCAATCGGATCCGGTTAAGGAGTTGGGACCTAGTAATGATAAATTGGGGCGTGGTAAAAAGGACTCCTACAATGGAAAAGTTTTAAGCTTGCTTCTTTATTAGGACTTCTAGTCTTTAAGGGTTTGAATTGTTGTATTTGTTTGTGTTTGGAACAGAGGTAGAAGAGTAGTAATACTCCATACTTTGCAGCGACAACTGCGTCATCAACAACATGGAGAATCTTCCGAGTGATATCATGGAAAACATACTTTTTCAATTACCAATCCAGGTAGATTTACAGGCCAAACGTGTTTTAGTCGTAAAAGTAAGGTCAAACAAGAACTTTTGTATGATCATTATGATGATGCCAAATTACACCATTACTACACTGACAGGACACTTTCGAAGATTGAACACGGCAGATGTATTACGAAAACCTCCCCAGGAGGGGACATCATGATCGGGTCTTGTAATGGATTGGCTTGTTTTAGCAAATATAAGTATTTGGGATTTTAGGGCTTGCTTAAGCCAGCCCTAGTCTGGGCATAGTTCCGCCCATGATAAGGATGTTCAAAGAGTTCCTTTCTTAGTCTGCAATCCTTTAACCGGAGAATCTATCTTACTCCCATATAATAAACTAAAGTATTATACAAGAACAAGGATAACTTGTGGCCGTTTAGCAAGTGGGTTTGGCTATTTTCCTTTAACTGGTGTTTACAAGGTTGTTACAATATATTATTGTCACGAAGAACGTAAGGGACATGTTCACGTATATACAATTGGTGGTCATGAGTTGAGATTCATTGGATTTGTCGGCTATCACAGGTTTGAGCATTCTACAGGTATCTATGCAAATGGAGCACTTTATTGGTTGCACCAAAGTGGTCATAAGGTTGAAGAATGTGAGGTTTCTAGCCTTTGATTTGGAAGGTGAACAGTTCAAGGGTATTCAAGCCCAATGCCGCGTTATGAAAATTTTGAGATCAAAAATGATTTCCTCCATTGTTGACGTAAATTGCTTGGAGGGAATAATAATTTGTATCTTGCGCATATCAGTACACGGTGTCATGCGGGCAGCGCTGACATATGGGTATACAAAGAACATGATGTAGTGTATGTGTCTTGAATACGGTTTAGTGTTCAGTTGAATAGGTGAGTCCAAAAGGGTGTGCTAGTAGGTGAGCCCAAAAGGGTGTGCTAGTAGTCAAATGTGGTTTGCTAAGTAGGTGAGTTTTTTTGTGTATAAAAGAGAGACTTCTTCTCCTTTTTCTAACAAGATAAACCAATGTAACTAAGAGCGAGTAAGAGGCAGTAGAGGCCTGATCTTGAGAGGGGGTTTTGAATCATACTCTTGTAATCTTGTTTGAATCATAGTGAAATCGTTATCGTCGTCTTCCAAAGTGGATGTAGATAATCTTGATCAAACCACTATAAATCCTTGTGTTGCGTGTGCTTGTTTTACTTTTGATTTCATTTCTATTTCAATTCTTGATTGATTGTGCTTGGAAGAGCCATTGGTTATAATAGCTGATGATGTTAGTTACGCTATGAAAAAGTGCAATCTCAAACAAAACGACCACAACGGAAGTTCTCCATGCTGGGTGAAAGAGTTCAGTATACAGGATAATTCGTATATTGAGCCATTGGCACTCACAAGGAACAATCAAGTATTATTCTGGTACAAGTCTTCTGATACAAGACTCCATTGTTATGACCCTAAAATTTCAGCAGTACACAATCTTTTGGATAAGGGTGAGGAATACATCGAGGCAATTTGTCACACGCCGAGCCTTGTTTCTTTAAAAGATTTAGGAGAGACTAGAGTTACTTATTTGAAAGATTTAGAAAGACTAATGTTGCAGGAAGAGGAAGATTTTGGAAAACCAGCCAATGCAAGAGAAGCTAAAAGATCGAGGAATTGTTAATCATCCAAAAGAAGTACTCCCTCCGTCCCACTATTAAGTGGGACGTAGGTAGTAACATATATACAATTATCGCTTTTATGTTTTGTTTCGCGTCCTTGACATTCGATCAGTTGTTTCGTCGCGTGTCCTCAACTATCAAATTTGTTTTTAGGTGCATGCTCTTATCTTTTTATATTTCCATTGATAACAATGTTTGATCACATGATCTCATTTCAACCTTTACTAGTTATTATCTAGCTTATAGACAAGTCGAGATAATCTCACATATGATTATGTTTTTATTTTTACATGAGAATTTGAACTTCAAATTGTAAAATCAGGACAGAATATCACAATGTCATATATATAGGCGATGTATAAGCTTAGATTATTCTTGCACAAAAAAGGATTAATCCTTTTCCTAGATATGATTTTGTACTACGGTTTTGATTGAGATCACCAGAAGTTCAACTCTAAACAATCTTTGGGATGATAATTCTACGGGTATAAAATACATTGAGGCAATTTCTCACACGCATAGCCTTGTTTCTTTGAAAGATTTGGGAGAGACTGATGTAACTTGTTTAAAAGATCTAGAGAGAAACTTTATTCATAGAAAGATTTTGGAAAAATAATGTTATAAAATATATACAACCGGATACGAGGAAGGTTTAATATGAAGGGGAATTACGGAGGAGAGCTTTCCAAGTTCTGCATACACGTCTGGCCTGTAAAGATGCATCGATTGGTAATCGAAAAAATATGTTTTCTATGATTTCAGTTGGAAAATTTTATATCATTGAAAAGGTTAAACAAGGCTCTGCAAAAAAAAAATAATAATAATAATAATAATATTAACTCGGTCCACTATTAGTTGACCTAATAGTATAATTTTGAAATAAACTATACCATAGATATTCATAAATTTTATATCATTAAAAAGTATTTTAAAATACTTACGTAACAAATATAAAAATGAATATCACATGATACAAAAATAATTATTAATGAAACAAAATCGAAAAACAAATAGGTCAACTAATAAAGATACGGAGGGAGTATAAAATCCCGTATCTCCATATATACCTATGACCCTAGAACTTCAACCTTAAAGATACTCTGGGATGATAATGCTAAGGGTGTGGAATACATCGAGGCAATTCCTTGCACGCAGATCCTTGTTTCCTTGGAAGTTTTGGGAGAGACTGATGATATTTATTTGACAGATTTAGAGCCAAGTATTTAAATTTTCCTCGCAACATAAAACAGGTTTGAGTTAAAATGTTTCATTTTCTTTTATTAGAGAAGATACAGATTTGATAAGAAAATCTACCCTAGAAAGCAAACTATGATGTTATATGACTTTTAATGTCCATTTCAACCTCAAGTTATTATAGGGATTGTACAGTACTACACAACCTGCAACCCCTCTTTCTTGCCCTACCAAATTACACCTCATCATGTCTCATCTACACTACCAACTGCTTCTTTAAATGCGACCAAATATAATCATTCTCATTGCCTCATCTCTCTTTCTCCCATCTCTCTCAATCTGAATTTTCAATTCAGCTCATCTCATTTACTGCACTTCTGCCATTGCTTTCAGTTCCTGCTCTCAATTATGCTTCTGTGTTTTCCACAAAGAAAACTGTAGAGATTGTCAGAAGAGCCGTTTACCCATCCTCTTAAGAAAATTGTGCCTCATACAATGAGATCATACTCGTAAATTTATCCGTTCTGACATTCTAAGAATGTCGGAATAAATCTTATCGCCACCTATTTCCATACCGGTGGCACCAGCAGCAACTCGCATTACGTCTTCGATTAGTGCAACATTTCCCATAATATCCACATGTGCCCCACTTTCTAAACCACGGCCTTCAAAGAAGGCAGGTGTTTTGTGCTTGTATTCCCGTATGTATGTAGGAATACCTGATGGGTTGAACCTGTTCTTTCCACGCCAGCCTTTTGCACACATGAATCCTGCACTCAGAACTGGGACGCTCTCGTCCCCATCTACGAAATATACACCATTTCTTAAGCAACCATCAGCACTCCCACCTACCGAGCTATCTATCCTGAAGGGAATGCTTTTGCACCTATCCGTAGGAGAAGTTCTGTACACATATGATCTTTCTGTAGGAATACCAGTCCCATATAGACAATAAATTTCCATGTCTGGAGCATCAGGTAACCTGTTTAATATTTACAAGATATTAATGACTCCTTCAATTTCCTCAGAGAGACGGTTAATATTCATTCACATTCACATTGATAAAAAGATGAATTTGCTTACTTGGTTTCGAGGGGATTGGACCAGTACTTGTAATGGGAGTATTTAGGATCATCTAAATTATCTGCTATTCCATATGAGAAATGAGAATCAGATCGCCGCATCATTTTTGGAGCTACAAAGTGAAGTAAATCTATTAAGGTTTTTGCCGTGTACGCTTTATTGTCAGCAACACCTCGAATACTCTCCCTGCTCATTTCATCATATTCCGTCCACACATCTCCACATGAGGAGTTTGACTTGTGTTGATGGCGACCTCGAGAAATTTCCTGCGCATTATCACTAGTCAGCCACATCAACGAAGTTATGGATGACAATGCATATCTAAAACTGTTAAAGATTTCGTACCTTCGGATCAAATGACGGCAGATTGGAAGATTGAACCTGTGACGTTGTCTTCCCAAACGAAATTATCCTTCCATACCTTACAGGATCCTTGACCTTGAAACCTAGCTTTCCATCAGTTTCATTAGTTGACTGTGAACTTTCGGTTAAAGCAGACTGGACATTCTTCGTCTTTGTTGGATCACAATCGTACTCTTCTTCAGGGGACCAATCCATGTTACCCCAGATAGTCTCTCCTCCTTTAGGGATTAAGGACATGAGTGAGTCCCATGTACGAGATACCCGCATTACATGTTCTAGAGTCTGAAGCCCAAGAAGCTCAGAATCTAAAACCCCCGGCGCCATTGCCCTGTATATACAAGTAAATGCTGATTAACACTAAGAATAGCACAATACAAATGTTTCATCTAATGCACAGACATCCAACCAATTTACATACCGAATTCTATGGGTGACTTTTCAAGAAAAAGAAAATTCAAAGCTGCTGTCCACTCAAGCGCTTGCAAATTCGTTGGTGAAGTACTAGCTATATGTTTAAGGAAACTGAAACTTATAGCAAAGATAAACATCGACTAACCTGGCAAAAGCAACATCTTTAGCCTCTCCAGAAAACAAGCCACTGGATGCCTTTGGGACACCAAGGAATGCAGGGCCAATGTTCATCACTGATTTGATATGCTTAGCACACCATCCTGGCCCTGCACCACCTCCCATTGGAGATGGCGCTTCAACCCATTTAAGGAAATGCAGAAAGTAGAGAACCCCCATTGAATGAGGTACAACTACAACCTTATTATATCCATTAGTCACATACATAAGTTCAATTTTACTCTTCAGCCTACTCAGAGCTTGGTCCCGGACCTGCTCTTTCAGAAATAACAATGTACTTGATTAGTATCTGAGTTATGAAATGCCGGACTTTGAATTAACTCAAACCACCAACAAGCTGAAAATCATGGCCATAAATGGGCGCAATGTCAAAGACTGAAAGTACAAGAAAAATGAAAAGGCTTGAATGTGGAAAGCTGCACTAAAGGAGAATTCATAGTTTACTCATTTTGAATCCCTTGGTGTGACATGCACCAGCTAGCAGATTTGCAGGAAATGTACTCCCTCATTTTAAGAACCAGAGATATGCACATTGTTATAATTTTCAGTTCAATTTTTAGTGGGCATTAACAGTGAATTTTCTTGTCTTGTTAGCGATTGTAAGCATCTAGAGTCAATCATGTTGAGGGGTTTGGTCCAAATGAATTAGAATGCACAAATTAATGTACATCTTTCGCAGAAAAAATCAATTTGGTAGTCAATTCTACTCAATGCTCATTGCAAAACTGAAGACAACGATAATTTTCGAATTACTCTTTAAATTCTTGAATTGCATAAAGAAAAAATATAGAGATATGTAATGCAATTACCTCAGTATTCTGGAAAGACAGTCTCCAATCATAAGCAGCCATATGCATGTTCTTCCCTTCATATCCAATTTTAGCCAAATTCTCAATAAGAACAGCCCAAACAAAGTACCAAGAAGCGAAATAATCAGCAGCAACTAACCCCGGAACAGCTCGAACACGTATCCCTGGTGGGTCTAATCCCGTTTCATTGTCTAAAGACATATGTTCTAACCAACACAAAGGCCTGGCAGATGCAAAATTCACAGCTTCAATCAAAATCAAGATAAAAACATTAAATCTAATTACATGAATTTCAGTTCAATTGGAAGTTTAATGTTCAAACCTCTTGAAAATTTCAGTAAAACTACCACCCCATAATCGTTTCCGAAATAGACCATCTGCACAAGGTTTCCCCTCCCACAGCTCCAATCCACCGGTAACAATGCCAGGTATTAGTACAACCGGATGTAATGCAGTTAATCCTTCTTTTTTAAGTTTAACCCCCGGTGACTCCGGCACTTCAAATCCGGGCAATGCATTATATAGTACTAATAACAACCACCATGTTGTACATATATAACCAATCATCCAACAACACCAATCTAAACATCTCCATTCTTTCGGATCTCTTCGCCTCCTTAGAACCTTCCTCTTATCACCATCATTAGTAATTTTACGCAGAGGTGGTGGTGGTGGTGGTGGAGGAGGAATACAAGATTGATTATCATGTTTCTTGATAACCTTATCAACAGATAGAAAAGAACATTTGCTAAATGCAGGCTCTACATAACATAGCTTCCTAAATCTGAGCAAGGAAGCCATCATCAAGAATCAAGAAATCAAGAATTGGTGAAGAAGGGGGTCTAGGGTTGGAGTGAACTTATAGAGAGGTGGTGGTGGAGGTATATAGAGACGTTACTGAAGCAGGGCCACGTGGTAAGGAACAAGATGAGGTTATAGCAGCAGCTGTACTGTAGAGGTGGTGGGTGGAATTACACAGAAAGTGGCCATCATCCATCATCATGAAAAATGAAAGCTATATAGAACCAATTTGCGATGAAACCAAGGGGCTAAAAAACTGAACCCTCCATAACGACACTTGTCTATCCTAATTCATGCAAAGAAAAGAAAAAATAATGGAGTAATTTTTTTTAACTCTAGTCCCTAAAAACATACAGACACCGTTTCACGTGGATAGTTCTTTCTCACTGGGTGTGTAAGACAAAAGGGTTTCAGTCTTTCAGACTGTGAACAAAAAAAAATGAGTGGTTTTTTTTTTCTTTCTGAAGATGAGGTGGTGGTGATACCCAATCATAACAAAAACTTACACACATTTCTAGGAAACACAATTACCCATGTTTTCTTTCCTCTTTCTCTCCCTACTCTACACCCCTCTCAATCTCTGCAAAACCTTAGGAAGAAGATAAAGATGGGGGTTGTAAGAATTATACAGAGAAAAAAAAACTATATTCTTGTTTGTTTTTTCTTCTGTTGGTACTCTGTTTTTCTTATGAAAAAACAGAGGAAGAAATCGGCTAATGTTTAGCTGAAAGTTCTGAGAATGAAATTAATGGAGGGAAGGGATGAATTTAATGGGTTCTTCTTGTAAAGGAATTTGTGTGTTTGGGTTGTTACTTGTGAGGACAAAATTTTGATCAAAGGGAGGAAGTTATTGTAGACTTTACAATAGTGTGGCTGTTATGCTAATTTGTTTGGATCGGAAAATTGCTTTATGTTCTAATTTGCTTTGTTGTTGTTTTTTTTGTCCGTGCACAGTGGTTTGTTTCATACTTTAGATGGTTGCAGAAGAATATGGAAACAACCAGAGAGAAAAGTGAAAAATTGATGATGAAAAAATATCGATAAAGTGAGAAACTGATAATAAAGATTAAAGAAAAGCTGAGTTCTTTTCCAGAGAATTCAACAAATTAAATCAAGTGGGAATTTTCTTTCTTTCACTTCACTTTTTTTTGGGGGGATTTAGTTAAAATTTATTTATATGTGATTGATGTCAAAATTGCGTTCCACTATGGAATTTGCATGATTCCACGGTGCATTATAGCAGTCCCAAACATTATATTTATGTTGAATATAATGAAATTTTGCTTCCCGGAATCAGCGACGAAACCGGACTTATTTTCAAACGGGGTAAATTTGTATGGTAAAAGTCTGTCCATATAGGCGGTTCGGTCGTTTAATTTTGTTTGCGTTTTGATTGAATTTGAATGATAAGTGAAAATGTAGTTATAAAATATTTTAATTAAATTAGAGAGTAATTTATATCGATTTTCATATCTATGTCATACATTTGATTTGATGTATCTTTATCGATCATGTTTATAATTTGTCCCCGTTAAGAATAGAGTTTTAACTTATCATTCGCATTTTCCCCAATAATATATGTAATTTACAAAAACACTAAGTGTAACTTAACTAAATCTTAAAATCAAGTAGTGTTGGAATAATGCCACACTTGTCTCTATCTCCCTCCGTTCCTGGCCGGAATAATGCCATGCTATGCACTTTCTTGGACATAATCTAGAATTTATAGCATGGTTAGATATCAGAAGCATAAATCATTTTTAGAAATTATAAGTGAACAATTATTATCTTCCGAAAGTTGTATCGCCACACGAAGTAAATATCAAAGAATTTCCTTTCCGCTTCAAGAAAATACTACAGGTAAACTTTGGAAATCACTCAGAAGGGCATAATACCATTTAGGGTACAAAGGAAGAAAAAAATGAAAAGTAAGCCACCAACACTCCGTTGAATATTAGTTCAGGGTTTCCGTAATCATTGATATAAGAAATTAAAAAAATAAAATCGGTTGAAAAATATATTAACCTAACTTTGTTAGAATAAAAATATGCACTTTATTAAAATAAATAAATAAATATAAATGCACATTGCATATTGCCGATATTATGGTAAGTTGTTGACAGACATTTAGAAATCGTGATATAAACCAACATTCAGAAATCGTGATATAAACCAATATTAAGAAATCGTGGTTAAACCATGCAGAGTAATACTGGAAAACTGCAGTGCAACATGCAATCAAACTATCTCCTCAACCGCCTATGCTTTCTTAACACGAGTCTCCGACTTGATTAACATAGAAACTTGTTCTTGGAATCTTTATTTGCTTTCCTCTATCTTTCCAGTAGATAGATATTGTGCAAAAAATTAGTCGAATAAACCTTTTCAATACTGACCATAATTTTAGGAAATACCAACTCTGTTGGACACTAACTAGGTGATCAGGAGAGTTTAGAGTAAAATTTATGTATGAGAAATTGAAAGAAAGTGGTCTAGATATTGTTAGATTAACCTTGCCATTGTCTTTCGGAAAATCCCTGTGGAAACTCAATATCTCGGAGAGAATTAAACTATTTTTATGGAAATGTTTACAACAAATTTTAACAACTAATGTCAGGCTTACTGGTAAAGTTAAAGATGTGACCCCCTCACTGTACTATGTGTAAAATAGAAGTAGAAACAACATAACATATTCTTTTTTAAGGAAGTATGGAACAATGCTTGTCAATAAAGCAATCAGAATAGTTTGTCTTTGCACCAATTTTTTGGGTTTATTTATATTCCTAGATTAGAAAATCAAGTTGCGGACATTTTGGCAAAGCTTTTTAGGTCTTTAAATTCAATTATTGAATATGAACACTCCCCGCCTGTTTGTAGTCTAAGACAACTTTTAGTAGGTAAATCTAATATTGGGGTCTCTCACAATCCCAGATTAGATGGCTCTACTATTTTTGTAACCATGGGTCATTCAAAGTCTTTGTCCTTCATTGAAATGCCTTATTTACAACGGAAAAAAAAAAAAAAAACCCGCCTATGCTCTGACCCTAATTTTTGGATCACATTATTGCACATATCATTGAGTCAATACCAAGTAAGGACAATTGGAGACATATGATCTCTTAAAGACATCTATGCACATATTCCTAAATATTTTTCTTTTTATTCGTGTAATTTGTAATTCATTTACGGAAAATGGGTCATTTGTCCAAATATTTTTAAAACATGGTTCTAATGGACGAGTCAAAAAATTTATTGGTAAAATGGACACAAAACAAATATCAAGGATGAAACTGAATTCAACCTGGCTTAAACTTAAGAAATAGTGAGGATGAAACGGGATGCATCCTGATGTAAATTAAAAATTAGAAAAAGTACTTGAATGGGTAGGATGAAACTGGTGACATCCTAGCTATTTTTATATTTTTGTCCATTTAAAGAGTATCAAAATCGAGATGTCTTTTTCACCAAAACTAGTATTTAAGATACATATTTAGTTTTAGTTGGAGAAAAAGGTAATAAAGGATATATTGAGAGAGAAGTATTTAAAATCTGCATGAGAAATAGAATTACACAATTCTCAATACGATGACCTGATTCCAACATAAGGGTAAATTAGGATAAAATGAGGGAAAATATGAAACTTAGCAACTAAATTAGGACAAAAAAATTGCCCAATTTCGGCAAATAAACTAGGATGTAGGGAGTATTAGACTAGTATAGTAAATGACTTTATTAGACTAAGAATAGGCTTTATGTATGAATCTAATCCACGGTGCATGATTCCATTTGTTGTTACAGAAAGCCCATGAAAAGTTTCATGATTCCACGGTGCATTATAGCAGTACCAAACATTATATTTATGTTGGATGGAATGAAATTTTGCTTCCATTTGGCCGGAATCAGCGACAAAACTGGACTTATTTTCAATTGGGGGTAAATTTGTATAGTAAAAGTCTATCCATATCGGTGGTTCGGTCGTCTGATTTTGTTTGCGTTTTTGAATGATATTTTTCAAAGTGAAAATGTAGTTATAAAATATTTAATTAAATTAGCGAATAATTTATATCGATTTTCATATCTATGTCATACATTTGATGTATCTTTATCGATCATGTTTATAATTTGCCCCCATTAAGAATAGAGTTTTAACTTATCATTCGCATTTTTCCCAATAAGATATGTAATTTACAAAAACACTAAGTGTAACTTAACTAAATAATAAATTCAAGTAGTGTTGGAATAATGCCACACTTGTCTCTATCTCCCTCCGTTCCTGGCCGGAATAATGCCATGTTACGCACTTTCTTGTACATAATCTAGAATTTATAACATGATTAGATATCAGAAGCATAAAATATTTTTAGAAATTATAAGTGAAAAAATATTATCTTCCTGAAGTTGTATCGCCATACCAAGTAAATATCAAAGAATTGCCTTTCCGCTTCAACAAAATACTACAGGTAAACTTTGGAAATCACTTAGAAGGGCATAATACCATTTAGGGTACAAAGGAAGAAAAAAATGAAAAGTAAGCCACCAACACTCCGTTGAATATTAGTTCAGGGTTTCCGTAATCATTGATATAAGAAATTAAAAAAATAAAATCGGTTGAAAATATATTAACCTAACTTTGTTAGAATAAAAATATGCACTTTATTAAAATAAATAAATAAATATAAAATCACATTGCGTATTACCGATATTATGGTAAGTTGTTGACAGACATTCAGAAATCGTGATATAAACCAACATTCAGAAATCGTGATATAAACCAATATTCAGAAATCGTGGTTAAACCTTGCAGAGTAATACTGGAAAACTGCAGTGCAACATGCAATCAAAATATCTCCTCAACCGCTTATGCTTTCTTAACACGAGTCTCCGACTTGATTAACATAGAAACTTGTTCTTGGAATCTTTATTTGCTTTCCTCTATCTTTCCAGTAGATAGATATTGTGCAAAAAATTAGTCGAATAAACCTTTTCAATACTGACCATAATTTTAGGAAATACCAACTCTGTTGGACACTAACTTGGTGATCATGAGAGTTTACAGTAAAATTTATGTATGAGAAATTGAAAGAAAGTGGTCTAGATATTGTTAGCTTAACCTTCCCATTGTCTTTAGGAAAATCCCTGTGGAAACTCAATATCTCAGAGAGAATTAAACTATTTTTATGGAAATGTTTACAACAAACTTTAACAACTAATGCCAGGCTTACTGGTAAAGTTAAAGATGTGACCCCCTCACTGTACTATGTGTAAAATAGAAGTAGAAACAACATAACATATTCTTTTTTAAGGAAGTATGGAACAATGCTTGTCAATAAAGCAATCAGAATAGTTTGTCTTTGCACCAATTTTTTGGGTTTATTTATATTCCTAGATTAGAAAATCAAGTTGCGGACATTTTGGCAAAGCTTTTTAGGTCTTTAAATTCAATTATTGAATATGAACACTCCCCGCCTGTTTGTAGTCTAAGACAACTTTTAGTAGGTAAATCTAATATTGGGGTCTCTCACAATCCCAGATTAGATGGCTCTACTATTTTTGTAACCATGGGTCATTCAAAGTCTTTGTCCTTCATTGAAATGCCTTATTTACAACGGAAAAAAAAAAAAAACCCGCCTATGCTCTGACCCTAATTTTTGGATCACATTATTGCACATATCATTGAGTCAATACCAAGTAAGGACAATTGGAGACATATGATCTCTTAAAGACATCTATGCACATATTCCTAAATATTTTTCTTTTTATTCGTGTAATTTGTAATTCATTTACGGAAAATGGGTCATTTGTCCAAATATTTTTAAAACATGGTTCTAATGGACGAGTCAAAAAATTTATTGGTAAAATGGACACAAAACAAATATCAAGGATGAAAATGAATTCAACCTGGCTTAAACTTAAGAAATAGTGAGGATGAAACGGGATGCATCCTGATGTAAATTAAAAATTAGAAAAAGTACTTGAATGGGTAGGATGAAACTGGTGACATCCTAGCTATTTTTATATTTTTGTCCATTTAAACAGTATCAAAATCGAGATGTCTTTTTCACCAAAACTAGTATTTAAGATACATATTTAGTTTTAGTTGGAGAAAAAGGTAATAAAGGATATATTGAGAGAGAAGTATTTAAAATCTGCATGAGAAATAGAATTACACAATTCTCAATACGATGACCTGATTCCAACATAAGGGTAAATTAGGATAAAATGAGGGAAAATATGAAACTTAGCAACTAAATTAGGACAAAAAAATTGCCCAATTTCGGCAAATAAACTAGGATGTAGGGAGTATTAGACTAGTTTAGTAAAGGACTTTATTAGACTAAGAATAGGCTTTATGTATGAATCTAATCCACGGTGCATGATTCCATTTGTTGTTACAGAAAGCCCATGAAAATTTGCATGATTCCACGGTGCATTATAGCAGTACCAAACATTATATTTATGTTGGATGGAATGAAATTTTCCTTCCATTTGGCTGGAATCAGCGACAGAGCCGGACTTATTTTCAATTGGGGGTAAATTCATATAGTAAATTCATATAGTAAAATTTTGTCCATATCGGTGGTTCGGTAGTCTGATTTTGTTTGCGTTTTTGAATGATATTTTTCGAAGTGAAAATGTAGTTATAAAATATTTAATTAAATTAGCGAATAATTTATATCGATTTTCATATCTATATCATACATTTGATGTATCTTTATCGATCATGTTTATAATTTGCCCCCATTAAGAATAACGTTTTAACTTATCATTCGCATTTTCCCCAATAAGATATGTAATTTACATAAACACTAAGTGTAACTTAACTAAATCTTAAAATCAAGTAGTGTTGGAATAATGCCACACTTGTCTCTATCTCCCTCCGTTCCTAGACGGAATAATGCCATTTTACGCACTTTCTTGGACATAATCTAGAATTTATAGCATGGTTAGATATCAGAAGAATAAATCATTTTTAGAAATTATAAGTGAAAAAATATTATCTTCCCTAAGTTGTATCGTCACACCAAGTAAATATCAAATAATTGCCTTTCCGCTTCAAGAAAATACTACAGGTAAACTTTGGAAATCACTCAGAAGGGCATAATACCATTTAGGGTACAAAGGAAGAAAAAAATGAAAAGTAAACCAACAACACTCCGTTGAATATTAGTTCAGGGTTTCCGTAATCATTGATATAAGAAAATAAAAAAATAAAATCGGATGAAAATTATATTAACCTAACTTTGTTAGAATAAAAATTTGCATTTTATTAAAATAAATAAATATAAATGCACATTGCATATTACCGATATTATGGTAAGTTGTTGACAGACATTCAGAAATCTTTATATTAACCAACATTTAGAAATCGTGATATAAACTAATATTCAGAAATCGTGGTTAAAACCATGCAGAGTAATACTGGAAAACTGCTGTGCAACATGCAATCAAACTATCTCCTCATCCACCTATGCTTTCTTAACAAGAGTCTCCGACTTGATTAACATAGAAACTTTTTCTTGGAATCTTTATTTGCTTTCCTTTATCTTTACAGTAGATAGATATTGTGCAAAAAATTAGTCGAATAAACCTTTTCAATATTGACCATAATTTTAGGAAATACCAACTCTTTTGGACACTAACTAGGTGATCAGGAGAGATTACAGTAAAATCTATGTATGAGAAATTGAAAGAAAGTGGTCTAGATATTGTTAGCTTATCCTTGCCATTGTCTTTCGGAAAATCCCTGTGGAAACTCAATATCACAGAGAGAATTAAACTATTTTTATGGAAATGTTTACAACAAGTTTTGCCAACTAATGCCAGGCTCACTGGTAAAGTTATAGATGTGACCCCCCTCATTGTACTATGTGTAAAATAGAAGTAGAAACAACATAACATATTCTTTTCGAAGGAAGTATGGAACAATGCTTGTCAATGAAGCAATCAGAATATTTTGTCTTTGCACCAATTTTTTTGGGTTTTTTTATATTCCTAGATTAGAAAATCAAGTTGCGGACATTTTGGCAAAGTTTTTTAGGTCTTTAAATTCAAATGTTGAATGGGAACACTCCCCGCCTATTTCTAGTCTAAGACAACTTTTAGTAGGTAGATCTAATATTGGGGTCTCTCACAATCCCAGATTAGATGGCTCTACTACTTTTGTAACCATGGGTCATTCAAAGTCTTAGTCCTTCATTGGAATGTCTTATTTACAACGGAAAAAAAAAACCGCCTATGCTCTCACCCTAATTTTTCGATCACATTATTGCACATATCATTGGGTCAAAACCAAGTAAGGACAATTGGAGTCATATGATCTCTTAAAGACATCTATGCACATATTCCTAAATATTTTTCTTTTTATTCGTGTAATTTGTAATTCATTTACGGAAAATGGGTCATTTGTTCAAATATTTTTAAAACATGGTTCTAATGGACGAGTAAATATTTTTTGGGTGAAATGGACAAAAAAAATAGCAAGGATGAAACTAAATTCATCCTGGATTAAACTTAAAAAATAGCGAGGATGAAACTGGATGCTTCGTGATATAAATTAAAAGGGTTAATTTGCGTTACCTCCCCTGGCCAAGATCATAATTAGAGTTACCTCCCATACAGAAATTAAATTAGTGAAACCTCCCCTCGTTACATTTTCCATCCAAAGATGGTTATCTGAGTCAGCATCGTTGTACACGTGGACCAGTACATTATTTTTTAATTTGCGTTACCTCCCCTGGCCAGTATCATAATTAGTAAAACCTTCCCTCGCTACGTTCAGTTGCTGACTCAGATAAACAGCTTTGGACAGAAAATGAAAATGTAACGATGGGAGGTTTCACTAATTTAATTTCTGTAGGGGAGGTAACGCTAATTATGATCTTGTCCAGGGGAGGTAACACAAATTAACCAAATTAAAAATAAGAAAAAGTATATAAAAATGGGTAGGATGAAACTGGTTACATCCTGACTATTTTTATATTTTTGTCTATTTAAACAGTATCAAAACTTAGATGTCTTTTCACCCAGGAATTGTCGATTTTGGTCTTTTCAATCAATTTTGGGATTCATTTACGCATGTGATAAAATTTATTGTTTAATTATACTTTTCTAGCTTGGTTATGATTTCAATCCCGACTCTGTCACTATCTCCGATATGTTGCATGAGAATTGTAGGATCAGAATATCGCCATGACAGTATTCTTGCGAGATTAACAACACTTCTGCGAGAATACCGCGATCTCTTCAAAAACACTTTGCTAGTATCACAGAGTAAGTTAAAGAATGACGTAATAGCTGACGATTGAGGAAACACGAAAAGAGCATGATTTATCTGCGACGGTTACAATACTTGCGAGATTTCATATTATAGCTATAGCGATAAGATCGCAAATCAAATCCGAAAGTAAAGGACAGCTAAGCTGTCATCCATTATGTATCTACCCTATATATAGAGGCCCAGTATGTTCAGAGAGATGATGATGTATTTTTTTAGAGTTGAGAAAGTTTTGAGGAGAGAGAAACATTGAGAGAATAGTTGTATTCTTGATTTCTTCCAATTTTATAAACATTTCTGAGAATTAAATGATAAAGAGTCGTTTTTAATCTTTAAGTATGAGTTGATTATTGTGAAATTTTAGCAAGGGTGTAGTGTAGGATTTCCTGCGACTACAAGAATCGTTGTATCATGGGCTTTTCAACTGCTTTTCCGGCCCGTTCTTAGATCTCTGTAGTGTCGAATATACCATCGGAAATTTGTTGGGAAAGAAAATCTTCATGTTGTCTTCTATTTCTAAGATAATGTTTAGATGGGACAAACAACATTCCATTTTAATATAATTAATGTAAATGTGATGGTTTCAACTTTCAATAGAATTCAAAGAATCTATGATATCAGGCACTAGATTCTTCTTACTAACATAATTTAGCTTAATTTTCGAGACAAGAGACAGATACAACACCTAATTGTTATTATACTACTACACCTAGCATACAAACAAAATAATGAGCGGTAAGTAGCTAACTACTCCAGTGATTATGTTAGTTCAAGTTTCTAAATCGTGACTCTTGTGGTTCCAATACGTAATCACTTGGATAATTCAATTAAAATCATACTAGTAAACTTAGATGACTGATGTGTTGTATCGAACACCGAGAACAAAAAATAAAAGAGAAAAGGCTTTAGATTCGTCACTACCTCGCATGGCACTTTGAATGCTTAAAATGATTTTCCAACCACTTACTAAAATTTGAGCCAATAGGTTTGTATGGCCAATAATAGATTTGTATGGCTCATTGGCGCAATATACATCTCGTGGTGACTTGTTTATGTGAGAGTCAAATGTACTAATATTTGGTTATGTTTAAGTAAGTGAATTTGTTGGTATACATACATATGAATGCTTTAGGATGGTTTTACATATTTCCCAACCCCAATTTTCCCAAATCCCATTCCAAACACACAAACCAGGTTCTGTAAAATCCTGTAAAAATTGGGTAAAGGTAACTTACTTTATTATTTGTAGGAAATAAGGCATTGATTTGGCCACTCAGCTTGTTTCCATAGTGAATGGAAATTGGGTTATAACTAAACAAGAAAGTTTGGTTTGTGAAATGAATGGATGGCTGCTGTTTGAAAGGTTGCAACCTTATGGGAACAGGTGCAAACCTTATGCAATAGGCGCAATAAAGAAGCAGTTACCTTAATTGTATGGCATCCAAAGGTTAATATCAATTTAATCCTAACCGTCACTTCGTTTCAGATTGTATTTAAACCCAATCAGTTTCTCCCATTAGAACACAGAAGAAAGCAATAGTTTGTACAGAAGAATAAAGAAAACTAGAAATACATAATTTGTCGAGAGTTGCTGTTACAATTGTCGCATTCGTTCGTTTGAAGATATTCTAGTGCTGGTTATCTTCAAAGGCACTGTTGAATTTTGGTAAGCATTCACCCACTTCTCATAGTAGCAACTTGGTATGGGATGCAAATGCTTT
Source organism: Papaver bracteatum (assembly GCA_023529315.1). Classification (NCBI taxonomy): domain Eukaryota; kingdom Viridiplantae; phylum Streptophyta; class Magnoliopsida; order Ranunculales; family Papaveraceae; genus Papaver; species Papaver bracteatum. The sequence continues at coordinate 62,573 of JAJJWX010002914.1, forward strand.
AAGGAAAGAGTACTTTCTCGCCTCAGTGCACACTGGTTTGATTTGGTTTATTGTTTATTTCATTGGGTTGTTATCAATCTTACTTAGAAACAATCTTTACTTGTTTGATTTCTGTTTCATCAATTTCTTGTAGTGAAGGTTATAAAACCTTAAATCTGTACACCAACTGTTTTATTATTTTCCTAATAGAAATCTGTTGGTTTTGAGAGATTCAATTATCGCTGCTGTTGTGATTTCATATTCAGTAATTGTATTCCAACAATATTAAAGCATTTGGGATATTGGGTTATACTCAATATATTGGAATTGTTACTGAATCATTGTCTTGTTTGTAAAAACATGACGAATGACGAAAAAAGGAACACAAGCCATGTGAATGGTTCTAACATGGCTGTTGGTTCTGACGAATGACTTCAGAAGTGAAAGGTATGGGTACAGTGGTGCTGAAGTTCACATCTAGCAAGAAACTTACATTGACAAATATATTGCATGTCCCTGACATTAAGAAAAATTTAATTTCTGGTGGTTTTCTTGTTAAGAATGGGTTCAAATTAGTATTTGAATCTAATCACTTTGTAATCTCCAAGAGTGGAGTGTACTTGGGTAAGGGATATTTGACAGCAGGTCTGTTCAAAGACAATGTAATAACTATTATGATGAAAATAAAAAAATCGCTTCTTCTGCGTATATTTTTGACTTTTATTCCATTTGGCATGAAAGGCTAGGCCATGTTAATTACAATTCTCTAAGGAAACTTATGGGAATGTAACTGTTTCCCAAGTTTGATATAGACCCGACTTTAAAATGTGAAGTCTGTGTAGAGTCTAAATTCACTAAGCCTCCCTATAATTCAGTTTACAGGGATACGGAACCATTAGACCTAATACACACAGACTTGTGTGACTTAAAAATGGTTCAGACAAGAGGTGGGAAGAAATATTTTTTAACTTTTATTGATGACAGTACTAGGTATTGTCAGATATATATGTTAAGAAGTAAAGATGAGGCTCTTGAGAAGTTTGAACTTTATAAAAATGAAGTTGAAACTCAACTTAATATAAAAATTAAAGTTTTGAAGAGCGACAGGGGTGGGGAGTATGTTGTACCATTTGAAGAATTATGTTAAAAACATGGTATTATCCAGCAGGTACACCACCATACTCGCCCCAATCAAACGGTATATAAGGTAGTTCAGTAAACCACTAATCCAAATTGACAAGTTGCGTCTGCATTTGGAACCTTTATCATATTATTACCACAAGCACCTTCCGATTGCTAGTTCAGATACAAATATTTGTATATAACCCATGACTATATATTTTGAGTTTCCTTCGGGTATTTTTTTTCTTGTAGGTGTACATTAACAAAAAAAAGTTACCATTTGCGTCAGTAAAAAAGAAGTTGACCTTATAAAAGGCCATGTGAAGTTTTTTCGCACAAGGCCCTTGTAGACTCGGGACTGGCTCTGTTATAGCGATATAATACTGTTATTCGTCTATGGCATGACGAATACCAGGAGTGATGTTAGAGAGCCATATGTTCGATCGAAAATCCTTGGTGACACTAATGAGTCTTACGTTTCACCAAACACCCTGGGTGACGCTAGAAAACCTTTAATAGTTTGGATAAATTTCTGAGGTGATGTTATAAAATCTTGAGTTTGGTTTACAAAACCAAGTTGTAGAACCTGACATGAGTAGTCTTGTAGTGAAACTCAGTATATTGATGAGGCTCGACAAGGTATAGTGAATCTTACTAAGGTGTCCAGGATCCACAAGGGTAACATACCTCGACAAGGATAGCGGAGCTCCGCAGAGATATTGGCACCTAGAATCCGCGAGGGCAGTGAGGCTAAACATGGGTTGTAAGGCTTAGCAAAGCATAGAAAGGGTATTAGGGTTCGGAAAAGGTAGCAAGGCTTAACATCCATATTGAACTTAGGTTCACCATTTGTCTTGGAATCTGAACCATGCTCATAAGGTTCAAGTATTGTCTCAATTAGATAACTAATCTTGAGCTAGATTAGACGATTTATAAAATGACAATTTTTTTCCTGGTTACAAAATTGACCATTTTCCCCTTGGTTGAGAAATCACCATTAATTGAGAAAAAACTAAACTTTGTTTTCAGACCAAAATCTACCACAGGGATCAAAGTTTGCCCAATTGTACAATACATATATCTCAGTGATTTAAAATTTCACTGTGACATGAGACCCATATCATGATTCAAAAAGATTTGTTTTAAGGGATCCAAATTTTTTTTAAAGAGCTTCACAAAATAACAAAATAAAATCATTTTCTAATAGAATAATATATTTGCTAATGTCTAAACTTCTCTTGGGTAATTTGTGTTAATGAATTCAATTAGTTTAGCTAATAGGTATTAGTGTTCAGATAAGATTAGTGAATTTGATTTAACATTTACAATTGATGAAGGGCGTATACCCTTATCATCTTTTCAGTTTTATGGTATGGGTTGTGTTTTGAAATTTCTATTCATAACCACATATACGGCTAAAAAACAATGTACTCCTTGCCGTAGAAATACTTTCATTTTTAAAAAAAAAAAAATTACAGAGTCGCCTACAACTAGGTTGAGGATACAAATCCCTAATTGTAAACCTTTCTATGGCGAGGAATAACCACATAAGATTACGGTTTTTTTGTGACAAATACAAAATAGACTTCGAAAACCCAGCTACGGCCATATGTTCACCATTTCCTAAATATCAATCTACGGATAGAAATTTATTATTTTTTAGTAGTAGAAGTGTTTACAAATAATAAAATCAACTACGACCTAGATGTATACTGCTCTAAAATTTCAAAATGGTCAAAAAACTTGACGAATCTAACCTATTTTAGTGATCGAAACAACAAAAAAAAGATTTTTGTATTGATTTTGTTTTAGATTTAGGTTTACATGAAAGGGTAATTAATTTGGTAACACAGTTAACTCAAGTATAACTTAGTCATTTTCTAATTAGGATACCCCATATCTATATCCCAGACAATATGAAACAAGAAACCCTCCTTAGATAAGCTCAATCGAAATCGTTGCCCACCGTCTTTTTCGATCCACTGATCCTAAATATTTTGTCCCACCTTTGATTCCCTCTACAACTTGAAGATTACGGATGAAAAACACAAGTCGGGGAAAAAAGGAAAATTGTGTTCCAACGGAGAACGAGAGAATTTGTTCGGTGATGCATTTTTTGGTGAGGAAGGGAGAATCTGTAGAAAATATGATATCAAAGACTTAATGAAACAAACGAATACTCAAACAATTCTCTTTATTGATGTAATTGAAACTCATGGCTGAACATCCTATATATATGTTTAACAAACTTGACTCTCAAGAAAAATAACTTTACTAACAAACTCCTAAACATTACCCAGCCGTTTGTTTTATAAAATGGCTAAACATTCTAAGCCAATTACCCAGCCGTATGTTTTATAAAACGGCTAGACTTTCTTACCCGACAGTTTCCTTTATTAAACTACTGGATATTCCTAAACAAATAAACTTCTTTTGTTTGCTTCACATAATATCTTGGTTTAACCTTCAACATCCTCCCTTAAACCAAGATACTCTTTACTGATCATCCCAAGTTTTCCGCGCAAGTAAATGAAAGTATTGGACTTCAAAAACTTGATGAAAATATTGTCCACTTTCTCCTCACTTTCACAAAACTCCACAGCTATCTCTTTGTTACTGACAAGATTTCTAATGTAATGATACTTGATATCAATGTGCTTACTTCTCCCATGAAGCACAGTATTCTTTGTCAGTGAAATAGTTGACTTATTATCACAGACGATTGTTGTAGGTGCTTGTGTGGCACAATTGTTAGCATCTATATATTCATCTTATGTTGTAGATAGAGAAAAAACTTGTTGCTTATTTTATGACCAAGAGAAAAAACCCGTTCCTAACTGAAATCCATAACCAGAAGTACTCTTTCTTACTTTTGTTTTACCAGCCCAATCACTATCAGTAAAACCAACCAACTTTGGATCTTCTGAAACAGTATAAAAAAATCCCAAGCTAGTAGTTCCTTTAACATATTTCAGAATATGTTTTTCATCTTGTAAATGTGACTATCTAGGTGCTTCCATAAACCTACTAACCAATCCAACTGCATATATAATATCAGGTCTTGTAGCAGTAAGATATCTAAGACATCCAACAAGACACTTATAGTCTGTTGAATTCACAAGTTCTCCTGATCCTTCTTTTGTCAACTTCAATCTCTCATATACTGGTGTTAGAATTGTATTACAATTATCCGTCTTGAAACACTTTAGTATTCCTTCTGCATATCTCTGCTGATTAATAAAAAACCCCTTTTCAGTTTGTTGTACTTGTATACCAAGAAAATATGACATTAACCCAAGATATGTCATCTCAAACTCCTTCACCATATCCTCCATGAATTCCTTGATCATGTCAGAACTATTTCCAGTAAATATAAGATCATCCACATACAAACATACTATAATATGATTGCCAAGAGTATCATCTTTCAAATATATAGTATGCTCATGTGGACATCTTGTAAACCCTTTCTTAATGAAATAAGAATCTATTCTTGTATACCAAGCACGTGGTGCTTGTTTCAAAACATAAGCTTTATTTATCTTGTATACTTGATTTTCCTTACCCTCCATAATGTATTATGCTCAACGTAAACTTCCTCTTCCAATACTCCATTCAAGAATGTTGACTTCATATCCATCTGAAAAATCTTCCAATGCTTCTGCACAGCTAAAGAAATAATCATATGTATTGTATCAAGTATTACAACCGGTGCAAACACTTATGAGTAATATATTCCTTGCTTCTGTCTATATCCCTTAGCAACTAATCTTGCTTTCAGTTGATCTACTTCACCATTTGAATTGTATTTTGTTTTGTAAACCCACTTAACACCAATAGGTTTCTTACCTGGTAGTGGTGCTGATGTAAGTTCCCATGTGTAATTCTTGTCAATTGATTTCAATTCTTCATTCATGGATTGAATCGAACCTTGTTCTTTAAAAGATTTTTCATAAGATACAGGATCACAATCTCCAAATAATGCAAAGTTCACCACATCATCATCAGTATCTTCATCATCTCTTGATAAAACATAATCATTCATACGTGCTGGTATGACATGATTTCTTATGAGTCTTACATTCTCTTTTTGTGGTGTTATATCAGTTCTTACCTCTCCAGTTTTACTTCTTCAATTCTTTCTTCTTATTGTTGTTTAATAACATCATCTTGAGTTTTTACTTGTTTTTCAACTACAATTGGAACCGTTATGACAATATTTGGATCAACATTGTTTGTTGAACCAGTATTCCAATTATATTGTAATTCTTCATCAAATATCACATCTCTACTTGTAATTACTTTTCTTGTTTCTGGATTGAAAAGCTTATATCCTTTGGTTACTGAACTATAACCAACAAGAATATACTTCTCACTCTTATCATCCAACTTCTTCCTAAGTTCTTTAGGTACATGTGCATATGCAATGCACCCAAAAATTCTCAGATGTATTACACTTGTTCTTGTACCACTCCAAGCTTCTTCTGGTGTCTTTTTATTCAAACCATTTGTAGGACATTTGTTGAGTAAATATACTACACAATCAACAACATAACCCAGAAATTCTTTGGTAGATTCTTTGCTCTTCTTATAGTTCTTACTATCTCCATTATAATTTTGTTCTTTCTCTCAGCAATACCATTTATTTATGGTGTATATCTAGCTTCTCTTCTTAGTTCATACCATCTCCATTATAGTTTTGTTCATCTCAGCAATACCATTTATTTGTGGTGTATATCTAGTTGTTAATACCTGATGTTGAATACCATGTTCTTCCATGAAAGTATCAACTACAGTATACTCTTTTCCACTATCAGTTCTTAATATCTTGATTCTCTTGCCAATCTGTTTCTCAACATATGCTTTAAGACTTCTAAAAGCATGAAAAGCATCACTCTTTTGTCTAAGTAAATATACCCATGTTTTCCTAATATAATCACATCAATGAAAGTTATGAAATAGTTATTACCTTCATGTGATGTAAATTCTATAGGACCACACAAGTCACTGTGTACAATCTCCAACAATTGTTCATCTTTTCTATCTTTGTTTACTGGGAATGGATCTATCTGCTGTTTGCCAAAGGTACAGTTATCACATCTTGATTCTGGAAGTTCAATGAAGGGTAACCCTGACACCATCTCCTTCTTTGCTAAAGTTTGTAAACTGTTAATATTCACATGTCCCATTCTCTTGTGTCATAACTAAGAATCATTATGAACACAACTATTATAACAACTTTCCTTTTGATATTGAATTTTCAAAGGAAACAATTTATTCTTGGTCTTGTGTACTCTTGTAATAAGTCGTCTATAACGATCATGAATTGTACAAACACCATTAAAGATGTTCATAGAATAACCTCTTTCAGATAATTGACCCATGCTCAACAAATTTTGATGTAAACCAGGTATATAAAACACATCCATGATATATGTTTTAGAACCATTCTTCAGAACAATACCTATCCTTCATTTTCCTATAACTGTAATTGTAGAATTATTTCCAAACTTTACAGTTGAACGTACTGATTCATCAAGATTATCAAAAAAATATTTTCTTCCACACATATGATTACTGCAAACTGTATCTAAATACCACTTATGTTGATGTTGTTCTTCAGGTGTAAGACAAGCCAACAACATATTTTCAGCTTTCTTTCCTTCTTCTTGACTTTCAACTATGTTTGCTTTGTAGTTATTAGCAATTGTCTTTCTAGGTTTTGTACGCTCGGTAGCAAAGTGTCCAAAATCTCCACAATTATAATATTGTAGTTTTGCTCTATCTACTGGCCTTCTTCCCTGATAACCTCCATTATTTGATCTTCCTCCAGTATTATATCTTCCTTGATAGTTATAGTTGCATGGATGAATCTTAGTTATAATTTTTCTATATAACAAATGCACTGACGATCTACTCCTACAAAGGATTGATTGACATCTGTTCCTATAATGGATTTTAGTGGAACTTGTAAGTGTCTTTAAACCCTACTAATATAGTCATATAATCACATCTGTTCCTATATATTATAGTTTTCCGAAATTAAGCCCTATTAAAGTTAAAACTTAATATATCTATATAAAAAACTGGAATCAATCTATCTAATCTCTGAAACTAAAATCGTAATAAAAAATTTAAATTAATTTGGGTGGTGGTGTGGGGGCGGCGTCGGCCGCCGCCATGGCTGTTATGGGTGGTATCTTATTTTTGGTCACCCACTTTACTTTAGGTATACAATTTTTATCATTTTAAACCGTGGGTGGTAATTAGGAAAAGCGTAGGTGGTATTTAAGTAAAACCTTTTATGATAAAAGAACAAAAATAAATATAATTGTGTTTGGCGCCGCCCTTAACCACCACTAATCTTTCGTCCTCCACCTCTTCTACTACTCATTGTCGCCAAAAATGTCTATTGATATTATTTATCAAAATTACTTATTAATAGAAATACATATTATAATTAATTAAGAAGACATTTATAATTAAAAAATGATTAGTCATTTATTATGAGCAATCATTGAAACACATATTAATAAAACATTTTATAATGGATAGATTATTTATTATGTGCAATTAGTGAAACACGAATTAATAAAGCAATTATGATATTTAAGTTGAACAAACCACCACCGTTGATTTATCTTTTCTATTAATTCCAACCAAGGTGGAACACTGGTTAGAGGCCACTCTTATGACACAATAGGTCATGAGTTCGAACCTCCCCGTTATACCACACGTGCGAGTTGTAATGGGTGGTCAGGAGAACCACAACCCTTGATTTATCTTTGTCTGGACAAATCCTGACCACCACTAACACAGGCTAACTAATCCTAGCTTTGTTTTGTACTAATGATATATGCTTCAAAAAAAAAAAAAAAAAAAAAAAAGATAAGGAATTATCAAAATATCTAGTCAAGCAAACCTAAGAGATGCTCTTGGTGCTGGAAGAGTATCATTAGAGGTAGAAAAATTTTTAAGACTAGTTTAAAATCAAGCTTGGTAAAGGGGCGGCAAACTAATAAGACAAAAAAGGTCATTAGAAGTAAATTCAAGTGCCCCTTATCAATGAGTATATGGAAATGACTAATTAGCCCTTATTGTTAATAATCAAGTTTAGTAATAGTAATCAAGATTAGTGTTCATAATCAAGATTAGTGTTGATAATTAATTTTCACTTATTATAACTCTAAAATCAGATTTTTAGAGTTATAAAAAAAAAAAAATTAGAGGAGAAGAAAAAGAAAACTTATGTGATATTTGTTAAACCCTATATTTTGATTCACTCAACCAAAATGAGTGATTCCAGTGACCCTATATACTTCTAAATTAGTTCCAATTAGCTTTTTATCGCTCAAAATTATCTAAATTACATAACAAAATCAAAACTTTTGAATTTTCAGAAGAACTTACGGTTGCAATTTTGCTCGTGACCAACCGTAACTCTTAGTTACGGTTCGTAAGTTATCGAATACCAACCGTAACTGGTTAAATTTGGGGAAGATCCAATCGTAAAACAAGTTAAGGTTGGTAATTTAATTTAGTTACCAACCGTAACTAAATTACGGTTGGTAACTAATGAATAGAAACCAACCGTGACTAACCTACGGTTGGTAAGTCATCTTAACTTTTGAACCGTACATAACTATTTGATAAGTTGTTAACATTCATGATGATTTACAGTTGGTTAGTTTAATTGAGTTTCAAACCGTAACTAAATTACGGTTGATAAATATGATGCAAATAAAAACTGTAACTGAACATATTCTCAAAACTAAGAACTTACGGTTGGTATTTGAGTTTAAACCAACCGTAACATCAACCCAATCTACAGTTACGGTTCGTATTTGAGTTATTACCAACCGTAACTAGAATAAACCCAGAAATTTCAATTTCAATTTTCATTCAAAACCCTAATTTTTGATACAAAATTAACTTAAATCCAACACAATAAACTAAACCCTAACTGCGTTTTTCCAAACATTTTTCAAATCGCCGATTAATCGAAGACGATGACATTTTAGGTTTTAATGGAGGTTAGGGTTGATGGAGGAGAAGAGAAGATGAAAAAAAAATTGATTTGATTTTGGTTAATTAAAAAAAATTGATTTGATTTTGGTTAATTTAAGGTGAAAGGGGTAATCTAGTCATTCTACACCCCTATAGGACACCACCTAGCCAATAAGAGGGACATTGCTATCACACTTGCCGCCCCTCTACCATTTCATGCCGCCCCTTTACCAAGCTTGTTTAAAATGGTGCATATGTAATGGGGAAACTACTTCAGTTTGGGAACATAATTGGGTCCTTAAAGTCCCTTTGCGGTCCATTGTGGATGATATTCCCCATGGACTAAGACATCTTAAAGTTTGTGATCTATTTGATGTACATTCAGGAGATTGGAAACTTGATATCATTGAAAATAGTAGGAAATACCATTGAGTCCTAGGAATAATATATTAGAGAGAGTATAATTCATTTGACCCAGTCAATTGTCTGTTTGGTCCTATTTGGTAATATAAATTATCATTTGGCCCTAAAAATTATCATTTGGTCCTATGCTGATGTCATGGATGATGTAAATGTCACCCTGTAGTGGCAGAAATACCCTTTTGGATAAGGATCATATATATAGTCAAAAGGTAAGAGAGAAAAATCATTCTCAGATTTACTTTCTCTCTCATCTTTTTTTCTTTCCAGATCTAGTTTTCATGTCCAGCTGCTTCAACAATATTAGCACCAGAAGAAGGTGTTGCCGACAATCGAATTGATGAGTTTTCGGCAGAGTTACCAGCAACACTAGCAATACATCGTCACCGTCATTAGAGGAGATCGTCGAGGTACAAGATCAAGATGGACAAGAACAGCCAACGACCGTCAGGGAACTTAAATCTAGTAAGCTAGCTAATGAACAACAAAGGCTAATTTATCCCCAAGCAAAAGTATAAAATTAGCATAGATTAATTATTTAGTGACGTAAGCAGATTCGTTTCTTTTCTCAAATAATTTCTTTCTGAAAACTTTTGTGTCGCTTAATTTTGTTCCTACATGTTAAATCAAGAAGATGACGGTTATATTTGGAATGGATACGAGGAATTATGGGAAGCACCAGATAATGGTGATTGGGAAACAACTATGATGACGGTTATGATGACAACGACGAAGATGAATACAGATGTGTTCTTGAATAAACGATGTTGATGTTGTTGCTGTTTTTGGAGGCGATGAAGACGACGAACAACAAATTGTTGTTGTTGTTCGTTGAAGATGGTGAAGAAGATGAAGAAGATAAAGATCTGTTGCTTTTTGTATGGAGTTCATTCCTGGGAATGAAGTTTGTTTTTTTAGCTTTTTGTATGGAGTTCATTCCTGGGAATGAAGTCTGTTTTTTTAGCACGGAAGAAACTGCTGCAAAAAAAAAAATTAACACGGAAGAGTATTTTTGTCTATTTAAATATTTTTAAATAATTATAGATCAAACAGTAAAGTCATTTAACCAAAGTACTAAACAGACATGGGCCCACCTAAAAAAGGACAAAATGATATTTTTCCCTTGAAAATATCCTTCCTGCAGACGTGATGGATAAAATTAAAGTTATTCCTATTAATGTGCTTACTCCCCCAAGGAAGATAAATTAGTTTGGGGAGAAGATGCCAGCGGTACCGCTACAGTTAAAAGACGCTTCAGTTGTGTATACTTACCTTTGTACCGAAAACTTTTTTATGGCTATTGAGTCAGCGTAAGCTTTTAGTCCGATTTCAGTTGCGTGCTAGGGGTTTGAATATTTCTGACGACTGTCCTCTTTGTAATTCTGCTTCAGAGACAATCGACCATCTTTTTATAAAGTGCCCTATGACGACTGCAGTTTGGAAAGGAAAAGTCTAAAGGAAATGGGTGTACTAATTTGGCGGACAAAATTTCTGCACCGTTGGATTAGGATATTAGGGTCTCACTGTTGATTTAAAAAACCCACACCTATAAATCCTGTGGTGGAAGGGTGGCAACTTCATGATCCACCATTGGTACACCACCCATTGGTCCACCCCTAGACGCTCCCGTTTGGAAATGGGTTGCTGATCATTGGGGCTGGTGTATGTATCTCTTCTCAACCTATTGATATTAATTGGGTTGTCTCACATGCATCTTTATCCCCTCCATCTGATCATACTTTATCTAACACTATTGTTCCTTTTCTCTTGTGGTCAATTTGGATGGCTAGGAATAATCATGTTTTCCAGGGGAAAACTTTCAATTTTATGTCTGTTATCAGGGAAGCCTGTTCCAAAGCTACTGAGTTCTGTAATGCTCAGTCTACTATGCATCCCAACTTAACCAGCAAAGATGTAATCCATGTGGGATGGGATCCACCACCACCAGATTTTGTGAAGTTGAATGTTGATGGAGCTTCAAATCTTCTGGGTTTAGCAGGAATCGGTGGACTCATTAGGGATGATGCTGGAGCTTTCGTGGCTACTTTCTTCGAGCACATCTATAAAAATGGTAATAATATGGCAGAGCTGTGGAAATCCTGATCTACCACATGCATTTTCGGAGCATTTTGGGGTGAGAAAGAAATGAAATGGGAAGAAGAAGAAGATCGACCTTCTGTTGGGTTAGATCGATTTTTTAAACGCTGAATGGTGCAGCGCCAGGCGTGGAATGATTCAGCGCTTTGACTGTGTTGACTGGTCAAGTGCGGGACTGTTCCACGAAAAGTAGTAACGCTGAATGATTCAGCTCTCGGAGCTGTTTTGTTTTAGCGACCAGCATGCTAGACTAGCGCTCCCATAAGACTTAAGTGATTTTACTAATTGACGTGTATTGCTAATCTAAGTGCTAGACTAGCACCCATAAGACTTAATCTAAGCATGGTCTTGACTTAGCTATAAAGCTGGGACATAGGATCATCATCGTGGAAAGTGACTCTTTGTATATAGTTGGCTTAGTTCAAGGACGTTTTGCAGTGCCTTGGTTTTTTGTTAATGTACTTGCAGAATTTAAGTTTTTGGTTAGTATGTTTGGCAACTTTTCTATAGTGCACAAACACAGGGAAGGTTAGAACTTAGAATGCTCTCCTCGTTTTTTGTTTTTTTGCTATAGAGGAGGATCTTATGGGGAGGGCTTTCCCCCCGTCTTGTAAAGCCCTGTTAGTTTTTTAATGTAAAGTTTTATTACCAAAAAAACAAAAACAAAATGAAAAGCGTTGAGTTATCAACATGGAATGTACGCAATGAAAAATGATGAAGCCAGAGGTCGCGAGCTCTTTTGTCCAGCTTCGAAGTTCCAGAACCATCTCAGCTGGGAAAGGTGACAAATTAGGAAGCCACGTTAACATGGTTAGTACAGGTTCATCACGAGCATCTTTTTCATAGCCATTACACGTTGCTTAATAGCCATTACACGTTGCTTGAAATTGCAGTTACACGTGGTAATCCATGCATCTTGCTTAGTTACATAATACCACGTGTTTGGAATTATTTCCCGTCTATACCTTTCCAAATATATAGTGCGGATGTAAACTGCAATCAGTTAGGGAAGAAGATAGAGTCTTAAACATATATCACCTCCGAAAGCGAGAAGGATATAAGAGATTTGAGAGATGTCAGGAGCACAAGGAGCGCAGCCACCGGGGTCATTCACAGCAACAACATATGAGTCGGTAGGAGGAGAAAACAAAACGAAGACTGATATTCATTCAAAAGAAGATGTTGGTGGGATTCAGATTGATAAATTACAAGATAAAGTTGAAGATGCTGCTGGTCTAGGTGGGCCTGTCTTTGGTGCTGGAGCTGGTGATGATGATAATCAAAATGATCAGAGTGTGGATAAACAAGATCTTGGTGTTACTGGAACTGCTTAGTTAACTTGGCTTATCTTAGTTTATTATCATGTCAATGAGCGTGTAAAGTTTGTTTAGTTAAATATTCGACAGCTCATGTAAACTCTGTGTTTTATGGACGCAATGTTGAATAAAGATGGTGCGAGGTTTGAAAAGCGGGTCATGGCTCAGGTGAAGTGGTGAACACGTTCATGTCATGTTTGGTTGAAGGGAATGGAATCAGTTTTCTAGATTTACAATTCTATTCCCATGTTCGTTAAATAGGATTAACGAGCGGAATCATAAACTCATAAATGGCTGTGGATTTAGGATTCCCCTCTTTTGGGAATAAGATTCAAGGAAATAGAATTCCCTTCCCGGAAAAAAATGCGTTTTTTATACTTTGTTCTGCACTATAGGTGTTAAATAGGAAAAAAAAAAAATGTTATTAACGTTTTTCATATCTATCCCTCTTACCGGGGGTACCATCTTCTGCCTGGGGGTCTGCCAAATGGTACCCCATTTAGCGCGAGGGAACCAAATACAGTAGTTGGTACTTGTTTCACAATTTTAAAGTTTAAACTCATCCAAAGACCGACGGTATAACACAAACGTCCAAATTTTCAGGTGTACAAAAAAAAAATCACCGGGAAATTCCAAGACTAAGTTATGTAAGTATGCACACTGATAAGAAATCCCCGTTCTACTTTGCAAGAATTCACTAGCAGCGTTTTCATTCCAAGCAAATGGTGAACCAACAAGTTTTAACATGGATATTTAATGAGCATGAAAGCAGGGGGTGATCCTCAGACCTCAGTGCACGGGAGTTCTAATTCGAACCCGTGTTTAAAGAAGAACATTCCTCTTCCATATTCTTTTCTTCTTCTTTTTGGATGCAAAATGAAAAAATTCATCGCTGATTAAGTGGAACACATAATTAAACTTGAAAATAAAACAAAATTGGGAAACTAACGAACTCCAAAACCCCTCTGCGCCTAGCATGTTTAGCTATGGGCTAATCCATTTTGACGCTTATAAAACCAATTATAACAAGTACTTGATAAATAATAATGCTAAAAAGGCCATACTATTCCTCTCAACAGCCAGGGAAGGTATGAGCTTTGGCCATTCACTGCACACACCAAACTCTGGTAGTCAGTCTCTAGGATTATTGAATTACATCCAGAGAATTTGCCCAGGTAACTGCACCCAGCATAGGTAAACACTCCAGCTCTTCTGGTCCGTTCATATTCAATGCCATGAGTTTCATGTTTTATACTAAAAGAAAACAGAACAAAGTGCAATGTCATAAAGCTGCCAAGACAATAATAAGATCAAGAGTCGGGACTATAATAATAGCAGGTAAAAATTCAAATTAGGCCAACAGCAGGACAACGCTACTGTACCATGAAAGTTTTGCACTTTTTTTTTTTTTTTTAAAGGAAAGATGAGTTCTTTCAGAAGAACTCCTTGTGCTATGTTTGAATGTCAAGTGAAATATGTAAGTGCTAGAATCTCATAAAAGGGAAGAATATGAACCTTCTGTATCCTGTTTAACAACCACTCATTGCCTAATTAGACCTAGCAAAATCCATTGCTGTCGAGCCCATCAACTTTTGAATCTGCACGACATTAATAAGATATACTTAATAAATGAAAGGCAGGTGCAATTAGCATTGTTAATCCATCAAAATTCAGAACCACGCAGCATTAATAATAAGATATATAAATACAAAGGAAAGGTGCAGACATAGTTAGCAAACAAACAGAACTACAGTAATATTGGCTTTTGAAACAAGGATTGTTACTCCGTGATATTTTATCAAGACACGGAAGCATGAAAGCCTAATCCGAGATTAAGTAAGAACTAGTGTCCATCATAGATATTCCATTAGGAGATCACAGTTTTAATACAACACATCCGACAAGGATAGAGTATGATCAGTATCAAATTTGAGTTAGTGAAAGAAAAATGAAATTTGAACCTAATTATACCAAAATAGTAATCTAACTCAATTTTATATGTACATTTTCTAGCCCCACCTGTTCCAGTTAAACGAGATCATTCAAAATCTATTGAAACCCACAAAACTAATTGCCGTCTTGATGGTCCATAGGATATAAGTGTATTATGAAACAACTTTAAGCAACACAAGTGTCCAGAAACACACAAGGTAAAACTTGAGAACCCACCTCTATGGGTTCTGCCTCACCTACAGTATCCGATAAGTCTCATTCTTAAACCCGCAAAAACACAAAGAAATATAAGGAAATGTACCTCGATCATGTTCTGTGGCACTGGTTTCCCTTCCACCTTTAACTTATCCATCTTTTTTCTTGCTTCCTTAATCCACCTAAACCTCCCCAACACATTCTCTACTTCTCCCAATGTGCAATTACACTCTTTTGCTGCCTCTTTCTTCTGACTTGCTTTTAAATTCTACAAACAAAAAACTATATCACACAAATGTTCCATAATTGACCTAAAAGACGAGGTTAAATTGCAAATGTTTTACCAAAATCTCTACCTCTCCAGTATTATCGAAACATCCAAGAACTCGAATTAATGATTCTTGCTTTAATGAATCTGCAAGCGTCTCATCACTAATTCTCCCAACTTCGAATTGCTTACATTGCAATGCTTTTCTAGCACTCATTATCTCATCAGCAAATCCTGAAATTCAGTGTCCTTTTTACACATGTTAAAAAAAATCAAGTAGGGTGGATTGATTAAGACTTAAAAGAGAGAATGCTTACTAAGTAGGGTGAAAGAATGTGGATTTGCTTGCGTATTGATAGGATCTTTAGCCATTGCTCTTCTGATCTTATCAGCAAAAGACATCTCAAGGTGTGAGGTTGTAAAGATCGAACGGACTTGGGAGACATTGATGGCATTCTTGTAAACATTGATCAAAGATCGATGAGAAGCCATTGCTGTTTTTCTTCAAAGCCCTGGAAATGTGAGCAGATTTTGGGGAGTTAGGGTTTTGATGGAGGAGACCAACACATGCATGTAACGATAGTTGTAACACCAAAACCTAACTACTCTACAAACTAAAGTTTATAGCTGTTCCATACAAACAATAAGTTGCTATAGCCTAGAGTTTTCTGACTACTACTCCTTAAAGTATATCTTACAGTTCACATTTCTACTCCCAATTCAGGTTCACACTCATTTCATGACAATTATATACACTAGAGTAAACTTAAACAAAAAGGGGCCAATCCTGCCCTTTGGCAATTTCATCAATACATAAGTAGAACCCCAAAAACTGAGAAATACAATCTCTATATGAGAAGCACTGATGTTTTATTTCATACACATTCAACACTCAAAATACAGCCCCAAAACCATTAGACAACCCAATCTGGGGGAGAGACGTAATCTCAAACCTAAAACCAGGTGGGCAACAAATGAGAAAGTGCCTTCCCATCGTCCAATAAATGGAATTATCGACCAAGGAAGCATTGTAGCAACCCTCCTAGAACACTTCGCAAATGACACCCTCCTTAATTTAACCCTAAATTCAAAAGAAACCCTTAAATCCCAATAACCTCAAACCTCAACCTCGTTTTTCTTTCAATCCAAATAACAAGTTATCTTCATCAAAGTATCAAACCTAAATTCAATAGATTTTGGAACTGAGAATTCAAAAAAAAATAAAACTAAATCTTCCTAAAATGAATCATGGGTTTTTCAAATCAATAAACAAAATGAATACTAATAAATAGAGAGATGGAATCAATTAATACTTACCAATTTTCTGTTCCAGGAGACAAAATAGATGATAAAACCGAATTTATCAAAGGTTTGAGATTAGAGCGAACAAATGGATAGAGAGTAAAAACCCAAGTGGGATATAACCTTTAGGGCGCGGGATCGAGAGAGATTTAGATTTAGGGGAGTTTTAGTGGAAGACAATGTGTTTAGATAGGGATCATTTTATCTGGGCCGGTTAATTTAGGCCCCCAAAGTTTGTCACTCCCTCCTTAGCCAGACTATCGTCTGTCGGCCACAGCATTTGTATCTTTTGGCACATGAATACAATCTCAACTTGTAAAACTTTGATCAAAACAATCTAAAACGATGGAGTTGTTAGTCCGTCCCACGGTGTCTACTACACCTTTTTTTTGCCCTAACCACATTAAGATCAGTGTCTCCCTAGATGGTGAATGTTGGAGTTTGTTGGCCATTTTATAGCTTCATATGCACCCAATATTTCAGCTTGCTCCTCATCTTCAGATACTCTAGGCTTGCACAATGCTCCTTCAAAAGTGCTTGCATCGTCAACCATGATTAAACATATGCCATTGATTTATTAACTTTTAGGAAAGAAGCATCCGAGTTGACCTTATGGAATCAGTCGAGGGATTGTCCATCTAACTTCATCTCTAGGTACTGATAGATGAGCATTATGAGCAGTTTGCTGGTTTAAGTTCTCATTATACTCATTCAATTCTTTTTTGAATTTGACTGACTAACCTGTTTACCTGTTTTTAAATACAATGGAACACCTTGTTGGGATCTTGCAACAATAAACAGCACGTTAGACGTATCAAAATAATATGTAAATAACTAATCCGAAACAACTCTACCGAAATAACTTGACGAAGGCAGAATCAAAGGTTCAACAAGTTGTCCTTAACACATTAGTTCACGGGTATACTCTAGTTGAGTAATGCTAAACCCCTCACAGCGAAGATGTTTACAGGATAAGACTGCCTGATATAACTTGAGTTAGCACAACACAAGTTACCCTCTCTTCGAACTCAGCAACGGGGATGGAAGTAAAACCGTATAGAGAAAACCCTAGAACAAAAGAAGAATTTTCGATGTATAGAAAACAGAATTTCGAGTTGTATTTAAAGGAGAAGATACTTGCAAATCAAGTTAGGTTTTGGTTTACTTCAAAAACTAGTAAAACACCTAAAAGGAATTTACCCATAAATAAAACTCTAAAAATATTTTAGGAATTATAGGAATTTACCCATAAATAAAACTCTAAAAATATTTTAGGAATTATTTTCCTAAAGAAAAACTCGCCATAGCATACGCGCATATCACATGGGTCAAAATATGTATTTTCTGCCAACCCGCTCCACCCACAATGTTGTTTTACAACATATCCATAAGCATATGGTTATATAGTGGAGCTCCTTCTCTATTATACCCAATGTGAGACTAAAGAGAGATTCATTCACTCATAAAATGAGCATGTATTCTTGGACCCATAGGTCACTAGATCAAGTGATATGTTGTCTAATTAAATTCGATGGGTTATTTCTTTTTATTGAATAAACTTGTTAATTTTACTTGAAATAATTTCAAGTAATATGTTGTCTAATTAAATTCTTGTGATAATGTCCGACTTAATGTATACATTAAGTGATTTCAAATTGTTTATACCACGTGTGCCAGCACAGCACAACACGACACGTTTATTCGTGTGTTGTGCCAGTGGGCTGTGTTGTGCCTAGCTTTTGACTAGTAAAGCACAGCACGACACGTTTAAATCGTTGGCACAGCACAGCCCGGCACATGGCACGTGAAGCACGCGACTTTGTATGCCGGGTTGTGCCAGGCCGGTACATTTTACACCTCTATATATGTTAATTAATTAATAATATAATTATCGAAAAATAATTGAGATCATTATCGATCTGAGAACGTTTATCATTCCATACACAATCCCAAATCGAGTATGAGATGATATTCGATGAAAAGGGGGGTTACTTAGTAATTCCAGCAATGATTCATGATCATGTGATCGAAGGAGATTGTTCAGGTCAAAACAAGATGTAAGCCCTGTAATTCGCATGTACCATTTATTTATTGAGACTTACTTTCTTCACAACAGGCAAGAGCATTTTCAATATAGGAATATCCATTGGTAAAGGGTTACCAGAAACACCGTTTTAAAAGGATCCATGATTGACATTAGCAACATTGACTACGGGAACGGATATGGCTGCACAATCTCTAAGAAGAAGAAATCATATAAGAGTGGGAATTCTTTGTAGTCAAATTTAGTCTAGACTTTTGTAGGTGGTAAGGAAAGTAGAATTGAAAAGTGAATTTACTTTTAATATTTTGATAGAGGTGGCAAATAGGAAAAGTGAGGGTGGCAAATAAGTGAAACCAAACTGAAACTGGGTTTGATGTAAATGATAATTGAGTCGTACGAATAAACATTCATGTTAATGAACATTTTTAGAGGTGTAAATTGGGCTGTGCTAGCACGAGCACAGCACAGCACGGCACGGCACAGCACGTGACTTAGCCCAGCACGGCACATCACGTTAGTTAAATGGGACGTGTTGGGTTTGACTAATTGGCACAGTAGCCCAGCACAGCACGCGGCATGGATTAGCACGTGGCACGGCACATCACAGCAGGTTAAGAAAGCACGTCATAATATGTATAAAATACTACAAAACATGGCATAATACATCAAATTTTGTGTATATTTCACAAAAAAACCTTTATTCTAGCCAATTATTGACATTCCACTACCGTTATGTTGACTTATTTTCATAATAGTACATACAATACTTAAATATTTGGAAAACATTTATGTTGGAAAATATAAAATAAATGTGCTTGGCACAGAGAAGACATTGACCCAACATGTTTATTTTTTGCACAAATGACAAAGACAAAGACGCCTTTAACACGACAAAGACGGCACGTCATAATCTCCAAGACAAAGACAAAGACAAGCACATAGCACGCTAAGCACGTGATTTCGTAAATGTGTCTTTGTCTTCAACGACACGTTTTACACCTCTAAACATTTTTGTAATTCATTTTCATAATAATTAAGCATGCAGTTGATAATTAAGCAGGAACTAACAATTACATTGCTAACGATACTCATATAAGAAAACACCAATTAAGAGCGTAGGTTACAACGGATCATACAGCGATAATACATCCTGATGAACCATTACGAGGGCAAGCGCTACACAATCGCCTATCACACTTCCCAGATGTACCACACTTTGATCGTAATGCACATACTTTCACAGTATTCCCAAAAAATGCATATGTTCGTGACTGCCAATACAAATAACGTATGTCCTCACGTCCACCGACAACGTAGATATGAAGTTTTAGGTTTCCATCTTGTTCTAATCTAAGAAATGAGCTGGTAATAACTTCATCCAATTTCATAAGTAAAACTCTTCGAGTTCGCTTAGCGTAACCCAGTGTTAAGAAATAAGTGGTGTTCCCCGTTGGACGTTCAAACAATCGCCCCGAATCTTGAACTGGATCAAATATTTTAACAGAATGAAATGTCACGTTTAAAAGACCCATTGTTTTCCAACCAGCGTATTGAACAAGTTTACCAGAATGTTTTCGATACATTATGAATCCTTTTTTGTTGTCAATCACCATACTGTGAGGACCATCACGACTGTCCCGGTTTGATGTACGGCTTACGAGTTTCGTACTGGTACCTTTGAGCTGAAGTGATTGACCAGCTAAAAGAGTATCAGTTGGGTGCTGGAAACTCTGCCAGATAAATCTCCCTTGTTTATCATGAAGAACTAAGTTCCCGCCAGGTTTCATAGAAATACCGGTAACACCTTTGTAGGCGGTGTTCGTTTGCCAAACAATCCGACCATCTGCATTTGCAAGGACTAAATTACCATCACGGCCGAAAGTGAGAGTGGCATTTTCACTAACAGGATCATTTAAATTAGCACCCCAAACCCAACGAACTTCCCTGACCGTGTGATCTTCTGAATCAGGAAGATGACCCCCTATGCCAAGAATGGATGCATTAGGGGTACTTTTATAGAAATATAACCCGAATGGGGGATAAAAAAGATTGTGTTCATTGAAATTGATAGTAGCTGCCTCGCCAAATTTCGTAACGTTGTATTCGCTACTCAACCAAGAACTAAATTCCGATTCCGCATTGTTTACAATCCGGAAAGTTTTGTTTTTGGAAACTATAGATTGAACCAGGACATTAGAATGAAAACCAAAGATGATAATGAATACCAGGAGAAAATGTAGAGGAAAATGATGAGGAGGAGGAGCCATATTATGTAATGTGATGTAGAAAACTTTGAAAAATTTATGAGATCTTCTCCAATCTCATGTCCATGTAGATTTAACAGCTTATATTCATAATCGTCTATCGAGTTAAGTTGAAGGGTTCAAATTAAGGATAAGTTTCAGTTAATTAAGTCTCCGCTAAACATTTCAAAGTCAAGTTTCATCATAAATGAGGGGACAAGATGCAACTCAAATGCAAGGGAATATTGATAAGGGGTGTCCACTACAATTTGTTTATACGTCTTCACCGAATCTACTTTTTTCTTTTTTTACTTCCCACCACGCTAGATACAGTGTGTACTTATAACCTAATAGACTCGACCATTAGTCCTTGTGGGGGTATCATTAAATGACTATGCATAGCGATAAAAATATCCCACTGGTTTGGCTGCTTGGAAAGTGATGGGCGCATCTTCCTGCATGCATGGTCAAGTAGGAGTTTTTAATATCGTAGACTTTTTCTTTAGACTGAATTCTGAAACAGCAGCTCTAGACAGACCGGGTCCAAAACAACACAAAAACCGGGGTGTGAGTGGAGCTGATGGGTCCCACGTGATAGGGGAATTGGTAGGGGGTGGGGCCATTGGAAATGTTGTGAGAGCCCGGTTTAGTCATTGTTTTTCTTGCGGTCTGTTCATCTTTTTTGATTCTGAAACTACTTTATTTTTCAGATTTCTGCAGGAACTAGTTGGCCAGTTGGGACAACTAGGTATTAAAAAAATGATGGCCAAGGGACGCAGCTATTTGCGTACGTTCAATTTCACTACACCATTTTCAGGATTTTCTCACAGTGTAACCTATCACAGTTTATTTTTCAGTCATTGATACACATGTGATAAGTCTTGCAACAATTATAACTGTTGCTAAATTTTGTAATCGTGATAATAAATCTGAATATTTAATTTTTTACTAGTAACAATTATCCAGACTATCACAATTATAATCTAAAATGATGTTTTCACGCAAAAATTTCACCACATCTAAATTAACCCCGAATTTATCACTCTTAAAATTTTGGTTGTCACTACTTTCGCAACAGTTATACAAAATAACAATTTTATTTAATTTCTAAATATCAATATTTATTTTTCCTTTATTTTTTAATTTTCTTAATATTAGAAAAAAGGATCAAGACCAAGTCAACAAGTCATGACTTTGTAGGACATTTGACTTGGACAAATACCAACTTTTTCTCTCGATTTTCTCGACAAAACCACAACAAAATTTCTGCTTCTTCCGAACCCTGTGAAAATGACGATACTACCCTTATCGGAATATTGCAATAAAAATTCAGAAGACCGTGAAAATGACCATATTACCCTTACTGGAAATAAGTGCAATAAATATTATGGAGACTGCGAAAATGACCAGAATACCCTTATTGAAAAAAAAAAAGTAAATATTACGGATTGTGAAAATGACCATATTACCCTTATTGGAAATAACTACAATATTTTTTATGGAGACGGTGAAAATGACCAGATTACCCTTATCGAAAATAAGTAAAGTAAATATTACACACTTTGAAAAAGACCATAATACCCTTACTATAAATAATTGCAATAAATATTATGGAGACTGTGAAAATGACCATACTACTCAATTAAGTGTAATAAGTAAAGTAAATATTACAGACTGAGAAAATTACCATATTACCCTTATTAGAAATAGTGTAATAAATATTATGGAGACTGTGAAAATGACCAAACTACCCTGATTGAAAATAAATAAAGTAAATATTACATAATGTGAAATGACCATATTGCCCTTATTGGAAAAAAGTACAATAAATATTATGGAGAATGTGAAAATGACCATACTACCCTTATCGGAAATAAGTAAAGTAATTCTTACAGACTGTGAAAATGACCATATTACCCTTATGGGAAAAAAAATACAATAAATATTACGGAGACTGTGAAAATGACCATACTACCCTTATCGGAAATAAATAGAGTAATTCTTACAGACTGTGAAATGACCATATTACCCTTATTGCAAAAAAGTGCAATAAATATTATGGAGACTGTGAAAATGACCATACTACCCTTATCGGAAATAAGTACAATAATTCTTACAGACTATGAAATTGACCATATTACCCTTATTGCAAAAAAGTGCAATAAATATTATGGAGACTGTGAAAATGACCATACTACCCTTATCGGAAATAAGTAGAGTAATTTTTACAAACTGTGAAAATGACCATATTACCTTATTGGAAAAAATGTGCAATAAATATTATGGAGACTGTAAAAATGACCATACCACCCTTATCGGAAATAAGTAAGTAATTCTTATAGACTGTGAAAATGACCATATCACCCTTATTGGAAAAAAGTGCAATAAATATTATGGAGACGGTGAAAACGACCATACTACCTTTATCAGAAATAAGTAAAGTAATTTTTACAAACTGTGAAAATGACCATATTACTCTTATTAAAAAAAGTGCAATAAATATTACGGAGACTGCGAAAATGACCATAGTACCCTTATCAGAAATAAGTAAAGTAATTATTACAGACTGTGAAAATGACCATATTACCCTTATTGGGAAAAAGTGCAATGAATATTACGGAGACTGTGAAAATGACCATACTACCCTTATCGGAAATAAGTAAGTAATTCTTACAGACTGTGAAAATGACCATACTACCCTTATTGGAAAAAAGTGTAATAAATATTACGGAGACTGTGAAAATGACCATACTACCCTTATCGGAAATAAGTAAAGTAATTCTTACAGACTGTAAAAATGACCATATTACCCTTATTGCAAAAAAGTGCAATAAATAATACGGAGAATGTGAAAATTACCATACTACCCTTATCGAAAATAAGTAAAGTAATTCTTACAGACTGTGAAAATGACCATATTACCCTTATTGGAAAAAAGTGCAATGGATATTATGAGAATGTGAAAATGACCATACTACCCTTATCGGAAATAAGTAAAGTAATTCTTACAAACTCTGAAAATGACAATATTACCCTTATTGGAAATAATTAAAGTAAAGTAAAGTAATTCTATAAAGGTAATATGGTTATTTTCAAAGTCTGTAAGAATTATTTTACTTATTTTCGATAAAGGTAGTATGGTCATTTTCACAGTCGCCATATTATTTATTGCACTTTTTTCTAATAAGAGTAATATGGTCATTTTAACAGTCTGTAAGAATTCCTTTACTTATTTCCGATAAGGGTAGTATGGTCATTTTCACAGCCTCCGTAATATTTATTGCACTTTTTTCCAATAAGGATAATATGGTCATTTTTACAGTCTGTAAGAATTACTTTACTTATTTCCGATAAGGATAGTATGGTCATTTTCAAAGTCTCCGTAATATTTATTGCATTTTTTCCAATAAGGGTAGTATGGTCATTTTCACATTCTGTAACATTTACTTTACTTATTTCTAATAAGGGTAGTGTGGTCATTTTCACAGTCTCCATAATATTTATTGCATTTTTTTCCAATAAGTGTAATATGGTCATTTTCACAGTTTTTATTTTACTTATTTTCGATAAGGGTACTTTACTTATCAGAATTGAACCTGTGATGTTCAATTCTGATATATTTCGTGTTCAGTTCACCCGAACGAGAAACTCATGTCTAACTCTAGTAATCTTTGAACCTATGATATTCAATTCTGATATATTTCGTCCTCAATTCATCCGAACGAGAAACATAATTCTAACTCTGGTAATATTTGAACCTGTGATGTTCAATTCTAATATATTTCATCTCCAGTTCATCTGGACGAGAAACTTGGGTCTAACTCTAGAATCTTTGAACCTGTGATGTTCAATTCCGATATATTTTTCTTCAGATCATCCAAACGAGAAAATCAGGTCTAACACTGGTAATCTTTGAACCTATGATGTTCAATTATGATATATTTCTTCCTCAGTTCACCCGAACGAGAAACTCATGTCTAACTTTTGTAATATTTGAACATGTGATATTCAATTATGATATATTTTGTCTGCAGTTCATCCGAACGAGAAACTCAGGTCTAACTCTTGTAATCATTGAACCTGTGATGTTGAATTCTGATATATTTCGTCTCCAGTTCATCCGAACGAGAATCTCAGGTCTAACTCTAGTAATCTTTGAAACTGTGATGTTCAATCTGATATATTTCATCTTCAGTTAACCCGAAA
Organism: Papaver bracteatum; assembly: GCA_023529315.1. NCBI lineage: Eukaryota > Viridiplantae > Streptophyta > Magnoliopsida > Ranunculales > Papaveraceae > Papaver > Papaver bracteatum. Next base: position 87,725 of record JAJJWX010002914.1, read on the forward strand.
GAGAAACTCAGGTCCAATTCTAGTAATCTTTGAACCTGAGATATTCAAATCTGGTAAATTTCATCTTGAGTTCACCCGAACGAGAAACTAGGTCTAACACTTGTAATCTTAGAACCCGTGATGTTGAATTCTGATATATTTCATCTCTGGACGAGAAACTTGTGTCTACCTCTAGTAATCTTTGAACCTGTGATGTTCAATGCTGATATATTTTGTCTTCAGATCATTCGAATGAGAAAATCATGTCTAACTCTGGTAATCTTTGAACCTGTGATGTTCAATTCTGATATATTTTGTCCTCAGTAAATCCAAAAGAGAAACTCAGGTCTAACTTTGGTAATATTTGAACCCGTGATGTTTAATTCTGATATATTTTGTCCTCGGTTCATCCGAAAGAGAAAATCATGTCTAACTCGGGTAATCTTTGAACCCCTGATGTTCAATTCTGACATATTTCGTCTTTAGTTCATCCGAACGAGAATCTCAGGTATAACTATAGTAATCTTTGAACCTGTGATGTTCAATTCTGATATATATTTCAACTTCAGTTCACCCAAAAGAGAAACTCAGGTCAAACTCTAGTAATCTTTGAACCTGAGATGTTCAAATCTGATAAATTTCATCTTGAGTTCACCCGAACGAGAAACTTGGTCTAACACTAGTAATCTTTGAACCTGTGATGTTGAATTCTGATATATTTCATCTCCAGTTCATCCGGACGAGAAACTCGGGTCTCACTCTAGTAATCTTTGAACCTGTGATGTTCGATTCTGATATATTTTGTCTTCAGATCATTCAAACGAGAAAATTAGGTCTAAATATGGTAATCTTTGAACCCGTGATGTTCAATTCTGATATATTTCGTCCTCAGTTAATCCTAAAGAGAAACTCAGGTATAACTCTGGTAATCATTGAACCTGTGATGTTCAATTCTGATATATTTCTTCCTTAGTTCATCCAAAAGAGAAACTCAGGTCTAACTCTGGTAATCCTTGAACCTTAGATGTTTAATTCTGATATAATTCGTCCTCAGTTCATCCGAAAGAGGAACTCAGGTCTAACTCTGGTAATCTTTGAACCGGAGATGTTCAATTCTGATATATTTCATCCTCAGTTCATCCGAAATAGAAACTCAGGTCTAACTCTGGTAATCTTTGAACCCGTGATGTTCAATTCTAATATATTTCGTCCTCAGTTCATTCGAAAGAGAAACTCATGTCTAACTCTGGTAATCTTTGAACCTGTGATGTTCAATTCTGATATATTTCGTCTGCAGTTCATATGATCGACAAACTCATGTCTAACTCTGGTAATCATTGAACCTAAGATGTTCAATTATGATATATTTCGTCCTCAGTTCATCTGAAAGAGAAACTCAGGTCTAATTCTGGTAATCTTTGAACCCATGATGTTCAATTCTAATATATTTCGTCATTAGTTCATCCGAAAGAGAAACTCAGGTCTAACTCTAGTAATCTTTGAACCCGTGATGTTCAATTCTGATACATTTCGTCTTTAGTTCATCCGATCGAGAAACTTAGGTCTAACTCTGGTAATCTTTGAACCTCAGATGTTCAATTCTGATATATTTTGTCCTCAGTTCATCCGAAATAGAAACACAGGTCTAACTCTGGTAATCTTTGAACCCATGATGTTCAATTCTGATATATTTCGTCCTCAGTTCATCCGAAAGAGAAATTCAGGTCTAACTCTGGTAATCTTTGAACCCATGATGTTCAATTCTGATATATTTCGTCCTCAGTTCATCCGAAAGAGAAACTCAGGTCTAACTCTGGTAATCTTTGAACCCGTGATGTTCAATTCTGATATATTTCGTCTTTAGTTCATATGATCGAGAAACTTAGGTCTAACTCTCGTAATCTTTGAACCTGAGATGTTCAATTCTGATATATTTTGTCCTCAGTTCATCCGAAATAGAAACTCAAGTCTAACTCTGGTAATCTTTGAACCCGTGATGTTTAATTCTGATATATTTCGTCCTCAGTTAATCCGAAAGAGAAACTCAGGTCTAACTCTGGTAATCATTGAACCCGTGATGTTCAATTCTGATATATTTCTTCCTCAGTTCATCCGAAAGAGAAACTCAGGTCTAACTCTGGTAATCTTTGAACCTTAGATGTTCAATACTGATATAATTCGTCCTCAGTTCATCCGAAAGAGAAACTCAGGTCTAACTCTGGTAATCTTTGAACCCATGATGTTCAATTCTGATATATTTCGTCATAAGTTCATCCGAAAGAGAAACTCAGGTCTAACTCTGGTAATCTTTGAACCTGTAATGTTCAATTCTGATATATTTCGTCTTTAGTTCACCCGAACAAGAAACTCATGTCTAACTCTCGTAATCTTTGAACCTGTGATGTTTAAATCTGATATATTTCGTCTTCAGTTCATCCGAATGAGATAACTTGAGTTTAACATTCTCATATATTCTTTGAATTTGTGTTTAGTCGAAGGTCAATAACAATTTCGCAATATATTTTCCACTCTTCCGATTCATTTCTCATTCTTTCTAGATCTTTGAACCCTCATAAAATAATATTTCTTAGCTCACAAAATCATGAATTGCACCACCTAATACTCCCTCCGTCCAAGTTTACTTGCCTAAATTGGATTTTGCGAAAATTTGATAGAAATTCAAATTACTTCCACATACACCATCAATATTCCAAATTACTTGTTTCATATACAAATTTTGACATCCTAGTTTTTGTTTATTTCTTGATAATTAGAAAATTTTAGTGGGAAATACAGAATTTTTTGGGTACAATTTTGCTAAAAAAAACTCAATTTAGACAAGTAAACTTGGACGGAAGGAGTATAAAAACCATGGGAACCGTTCAATAAATTTGTTTTTGACACATGCATGGCAAGAAACGCACCATCAAATATTTGTGGACCAATTAAATTAGGGTCATATGTAATAATCGTATAGATTTACCATACCAAAATCGAGTTAAGATGCATGTGGGGAAAACACAAACAAGATATTGTGTCCCTTTATCGCGTTGATTAGTTAGTCGAGGAAACTCTTAGGTTTTCGTATATATTTTTAGAAGAGAGAGAAAATTTCTCAAACCTAATCCTAATCTCTTTATATTTTTCCTCCTCTCTTCCTCTGCACAACCGACTTGAGGGAAAAAAAACATTTGTTTGTCTTCAGATCTTGCTTAATTTGATTCGGTTGGATCAAATCGAGTAAGATCTTTGTAATTATTTTACATCTTGTTCTTTTGGGGTTTTTCTCTTTGGTTTTTGGGTTTCTTGGTCCAAATTATCTGATTGTTTCAAGTGGATTGAGAGGTTCTGTGAATTAGTTTTTGTTGCGGTGGTTCTTGGGTTTACAAACTTATTCTAGCCTTTCATTTGGAGAAGGTCTTGATTTCTTGGTTTGATTATTTGATTTTGGTGCTCTTATTTTATTTCAGGTTTATCCTTATCGGTTGGTTTGATTGCATCTGGTGGTGGTGATACTTGATTTCGAAGTTGGGGATTTGTTTTCTGTTGTTTGTTGGTGGTGTTCTTTTCAGTTTCTGGTTGTTGGGTGTGTTCAGGTTGCCGTTTTCTGTGGTGGAATTGGATGAAAGTGATGCTCCTCTGTTCTACAGGTGATAAAGATGGTGGTTAGGGTTCCTGCTTGCCGGGTCGGGTTAAGATTTTTCCTGGACCAGTTCCTATAATACGGGTCGGGTCGGACTAGTCTGGGCTGGATTATCTACCAGTCTGATTTGTGAGATTTCTTTTTATAAGATTGAGCTTAAGCAATTTTATTTTATCCTTTTTCTGTTCTCAATCGGATTTCTGAGATCCCTTGAACTCATCTCATAATCAAAACCTATATTTCAGAAGGAAAATTCAATTTTCGGTAAATCGTTTTAAACCTAATCTCTATATTTTTATGAATTTTAGTTTTGAGTTTGATTTATGTACATCTTCACATATGTTTCTATGAATTTGATAGGGTTTAATTTTGTTTCCTTTTAATTTTATATGGGATTTATAAGTAGACAGGGGGGCTTTTTACGTTTGGGTGAGGAGAATGAGCCTTTGGTTCTTCAGAAAGAGATGGAGTTTCACACCTTATTGATTATGATTTGATGAACTAATAAGGGAACAACTTAGGTGTCAATCCCTCAGCCTTTAACTCATTTTCTATTTATATGTAAGTTTGAGTTCAGTCCTTATTGATTTGTGATTTGATTTCTGTGGTTACAATATAAACTTCAAATCAAATGATTGTGATTGCAGGACCTATATAACTTCATTGCAGCAGAACTAGCATTACCTCTTTAGTACTTATTTTTCTTTGCAACTACATTGGCATGCGAAATGAATTCAGGTTAGTGAAGCAGACCAAACATTCAATTCTTGTGATTGTAGTGTGGTTACTTAATCATTAGTGTGTGTTTTTGCAGCTTGTATGTTGTGCTTATTATCTTAGAACATGATAGGTAATGTACATGTACTGGTTAACATTATGTTGTTATGCCTCAGGCTTCAACCTAGCCTTAAGTTATGTTCATCGTTCACATTCTGACTCACCTACTTAGAATGAGAAGAATTTGTACGTTTCCCAGTGGACAGTGAAACTCTAATTTAAAGTAGTTTGTTTTTTTTGCTATGTTGTGCTCAGGTCTTAGAAGATGTTGATTTTTTTCTGTTTTTGTGTTACAATCACAATTAATGTGATGTTGTACTTCAAACAAGCGCACCTTCATGAATATGGTTACTTGTTAGTTTTACTAAAAGACAATCTAGTTCGGTAGTTGGTATTTGGGAACATGAAATCATTAGGCGTAGGTTATTTGATGAATGTGGGAGGTTTCACTTTAATGGGAACCCATCTAGGGAATTTGAAAGAGTTATTTAACATGGGAAGTATGATCTGAATATACAATGATTGTTTGTCTAGTTACTGAATTGTTTTTACTCATTTTTTTTATGTGTGCAAAATTATTTATTTGTTTCTAGCAGAATCTGAGAACCTATTGTTATTATGACCTCTATGCTTGTATTTGAGTGTCCTTGTGCTGATTTTTTTTTTGTTTACCTATGCTTGTTTTGGGGTGTCATGTATTGATTTTTTTTCGTCATTCCTGTGATTAGGTACATGAAGTATCTGACCAAGAAATACTTCAAGAAGCACAATGTCAGGGATTGGTTGAGAGTCATTGCATCTAGTAAAGGCCCCACTTTGTGTAGTATTATTGTATTAGGTAAGTTAAACCTTATTAATTTTGTTAATCTATTTAGCATGTATATAGTGGTTCATGTGATGTAAAAGAATTGGTAGACACTACAGTGGAATTACAGGGTTTTGATTACTAATTGAATTTCTGTTGAATAGGCAGAGAAAGGAAACGAAGGAGGGTTGTTGCTACTACAGCCTACAGAATCACTTTCTATCGAATCAAGACCTTAAATCTCTTGTTCAACCTCTTACTAATGTTCTCCCTAGAGGTCAAAAACTCATCTTCAAAGGTATCACCTTCTTTCCCCTCTCTTTTCCTCTGCAAGTTTAAATAACTGTATCTAACAATAAATCCATTCATGGGTTTTTGAACAGGGAAAGTTTTGGAGGACACCCTGAAATCGAAATCACAAATGGATCTAAGCGATCTTAGCTTATGCATGGCTTCTCAGGGTTTTTACATCAAGGGGTAAGTAAATTCGTAAAAGATTAGATTTCTATCATTATAATTGATTTTCAGAGAGACCTAATTATAATTTTTGCATTTTTTGGTTACTGGATGGACCAATTAGGAAACAAGTAGATAATGCTAAAGGATTAATGGACAGTATGGTTGAGGCTGCAAGTTTAGTTGAAATTGGGTAATGGTTTGGCCGTTTGAAGGTTGTTGTTAAGGTTTATAGGGATCTGAGGAAGAGGAGTATAGATTTGTTAAAGAATGGATAGTTGTGTAGTAGTAATTTGGTTTTTGGGTTGGCTGAATCATTAAGATGAAGCCATAAAATGTTGTACTAAAACAACTACAGGTCTTAACTCATAAATTTTGTGGTTTTTTTTAATCTTTATTTATGTTTTAGTAACCAATTACAAATGATTTTGATTATTTCTTTTCTTAATTTTTCAGCCGAATAAGATCTGACAGTAACAATTATTATACACTCATTTTTTCATCTTGTTGTTGTAGGTCTGTCTAAATGCACAACTATGAATAGCATGATATGAAGAAGAGCCTAAAGTCCACAATCGGCACAAAAAGATAAGTGCTTCACATCTTCTATTTTTCCTATTTGAAAATTAAGAATGTTGTTTAACACACTCCTTTGTGAGCTGTACGACTTGTAAAATTGGCTGAGTGAAGTATACTCTAGTAACATATTTTGTTCTACTGTGTATTAAGAACTGAAAGAAGTCATTGTACTTATGTTGATTTGCTTTGCAGGAATGACGTTCTTTGTCGTATGTGAACCAGATACACAACACATGGATGCTCTACTTGACACTTCATATGCACAGATATCCACGTTGGGAAATCTGAGTTAGCTCTTTCAAGATTTAGTAACATATTTTGTTCTACTGTGTATTAACAACTGAAAGAAGTCATTGTACTGATGTTGATTTGCTTTACAGGAACGACGTTCTTTGTCGTATGGGAACCAGAGACACAACACATGGATGCTCTACTTGACACTTCACACGCACAGATATCCACGTTGGGAAATCTGAGTTAGCTCTTTCAAGATTTAGAAGCGTAATTAAACATGTGAGTTAGCCCTATCGCATGTTGAGCCTGTCTATTATCAACTTTGCATATGCAATTGTAACTCTTGTCTAAGACTAATGAATAAGATTGAATTATTTTTGGATAATTTACTTCCTTTGAGCTTTTACATTGAATGTATTTACTTCCTGTATGCATTTGTGAATGTATGAATTGCAATTCCAAAAATAACATCCTACAATTGGGTTGTATTGTAGGTGTGTACACTGGAAGTCCGAGCCCAGGATGAGGACCTATATTACAGGCCTGTAAACTGAAGCCCAGGTCCATGAAAATGATCTGGGCTACCCAATTACTTTTTTTTTATTGTAACTGAAGGAATTGTCACTGGAATAACTGTGTCAAAAATTGTGAAGTAAAAAATCACGTGTCATCATCTTGTGTTGTTACAAATGAGAGTAAAAGTTTAATCATCACAAAATCCGTGAAAAACGGACGACACGTATCCAATAAGAAATCGTTATAAAACTAATGGCAACACTAATATGTGTTACTATAATCGTAACAAAAACGGACACGTGTCGTTGAATCTATCGTTGCAAGGATTCACTAATAACTATAACCGTTGTCATATATGTGACTCTTTAAGACACGTGTCACTCACTTAAATGTGGCAAATAGAGAGTAACAGTTAAAACAATTACGATAAACGTTACTAATTTGACACGTGTCGTTATCATAAAATTAGGTCAATCGTGACTATTAATTATTGTAACGGTTATTTTATGTGACTGTAGTGGGCGAATATCACAGATAAAACCGTTACAAAAGCGTTTCGTAGTTATTTATGACGAGCTATTTTCAACAGGTTATAACCGTTACAAATCTCATCAGTAACGGTTATAGTCTGTGACAAAATCCAGGAAATGGTGTAGTGTTTCTTGCTCACTAGTTAGGAGAAACTAATACTAATATAAGAAAGAAGTTATTGGACCAAAATGTCCATTTTGGTTCAAGAGCAAGTTCAGTGGGGTGTGCAAACGAAAAGAGGCCTGTTTTGAGGTATTCATGAATTTTTTGAGGCATACTCAAATTTTGAGCCGAACCTATGCAAAAGTATGCCTCAATTATTTTTTTTGTATGCCTCAAAATAGGTTTCAGTGAAAAGCTTTGCCCATTTCCACCCCACATTAGCTGGATAGGAAAACTATTGAACGTTACTAGTCGTGTTTATATGAGCCCACATATAATATGAAGATTTTGCACATAAATATTAGGGAAAATGGGTCATTTGTCAAAAAAAATGAAAAACATGGTTCAAATGGACGAGTAAAAATTAGTATGGGTGAAATGGACACAAAAAAAATAGCAAGGATGAAACTGGATTCATCCTGGCTTAAACTTAAAAAATAGCAAAGATGAAACTGGATGCATCCTGATGTAAATTAAAAATAAGAAAAAGTATTTGAAAATGGGTAGGATGAAACTGGTTACATGGGGGAGAATCCTTAAATGACTATGCATAGTGATAAAAATATCCCACTGGTTTGGCATCTTGGAAAGTGGTGCGCGCATCTTCCAGCATGCATGGTCAAGTAAGAGTTTTTAATATCATAGACTTTTTCTCTAGCGAATGCAACTCGACATCTTGATGCACGAACACAAAGGACTGAATTCTGGATACCAGAAACTACTTTATTTTTCAAATTTCTGCAGGAACTAGTTGACCAGTTGGGACAACTAGGTATTAAAAAAATGATGGCCAATGGGCGCAGCTATTTGCGTGCCTTCAATTTCTTGCTCACTAGTTAGGAGAAATTAATACTAATATAAGAAAAAAGATATTGGACCAGAATGTCCATTTTGGTTCCAGAGAAACTCCAGTGGAGTGTGCAAACGAAAAGAGGCCTGTTTTGAGGCATTTAGGAATTTTTTGAGGCATACTCAAATTTTTAGCCGAACCTATGCAAAAGTATGCCTCATTGTTTTTTGTATGCCTCAAAACAGGTTTCAATGAAAAGATTTGCCCATTTCCACCCCACATTAGCTGGATAGGAAAACTATTTAACATTACTAGTCGTGTTTATATGAGCCCACATATAATATGAAGATTTTGCATATTACGGAAAATGAGTCATTTGTCCAAAAAAATTAAAAACATGGTTCAAATGGACGAGTAAAAATTAGTATGGGTGAAATGGACACAAAACAATAGCAAGGATGAAAGTGGATTCATCCTGGCTTAAACTTAAAAAATAGCGAGGATGAAACTGGATGCATCCTGATGTAAATTAAAAATAAGAAAAATTATTTGAAAATGGGTAGGATGAAATTGGTTACATCCTGTCTATTTTTATATTTTTGTCCATTTAAACAGTTGTAGAAATCGAGGCCTGGAACGGGTAAAGAGCCGGACTATTCTGATCCCTAATTTATTATGGGGGTGAAGTCTATGTGCTCATCCGTTCGTGGATATTTACAGCACAAGTTCGGACATAGGTAACTTCTCACTAGTTTGTTAGTAAGGGAGCTAACTCTGCAAGGGAATGAGATGTATTGAAGTATCCACCTGACTAAGGGGAGTCAGGACCCTTTAACTAGTTTGAATTCTTTCGGGGAAAACAAACCTTAGTTATGACTTTCATGTTTATGGTATGTTATCAGAGAGTCTGGGTAAGGAGATTCTAGTACGGGATGGGAAGGTGTTAGGCACTCATCAGCCGCCCAATCATATGATTGGCCTATACTTCATGATTAAATGGGGATAATATTTACATCTTTTCTTTAAAATGTTTTATACACACTTATGACTCTTGGATTAATATATATATAGCTGGAGAGAAAATAACTTATGATTATTCAACGGTATTGGGAACCTAGATCGATTCCTAGCATGTTGAGAATATTAATAGGCCGAATCTAAAGTTGTAATTTATTGATGTGAATAGTTTAAATTTGAACTAAACATCCATGGATGAGGACATAAATTTGGAAGTTGTCACGATTACCGATTGAAGGCTTATTGAAATTTTGGAGTAATAACCGATATCCTGCAACTTAACATGTAATTAGATAAGTTATTTGCATATTATTCATATGTGGTGGCCGATATGAGAGAGGAAACCACCCCACGATATGAATTAATTAGATCATACTACGGAATATATCATTAAAAATAAATTATGTAGAAATTGACATGGACAATCAGAATGTGAGAGGAGTAATCCACTCTATACTCACAATTTTGATTCATCCACGAGAATAAATTTGATCGATATACCTTAAACGGGGTATTTGCTTCAAAGATTCTTATACTCCTTTTCTTTTGTTTTTGGTTAAGTATGCTGAAAGTAGTTAAAGTACTAGCAATTTAATGCTAATTTTTTAAAAACTTAAAGACAATACTTGATTTAATATTTCTATTTTTTTGGTTTTTTTCGAAATGGACTATGAATACATAAGACAATAATAACTATTATGTAGGAAGGAAATTTGATTTCTCTTTGATTAAATGACAAAATACATGGATATTAGGAACATGTGGGAAGAAATAAATTGAGAGACAATAATTCTTCTTGGTTTGGGTGGAAACCCAGATTTTTAATGGTGGTGGGTGGAAACCAACTTAAACCATAATCAATTCCATGGATAAGAATTATGAGAAATTATGATTGTTCAACTTCCATTCCATGAACGTGTGTCTCATTGATTGTTCATAACAATTAATTAAATTTTTATTATAAATGTCCCTTTAATAATTTAACATAAATACATAATTTTATTAATAAATAATTTTACTAAAAACTATATTAATTCTAATGGTGGTAGTGGAAGTAGGGTTAGTATAAGTGGTGGCGAGTGCTTGTGAATGGTGGAGGCGGTAACATTACTATTGGTGGAAGAAATAGTGGCGGTGGATGGTTTTTATGGTGGTGGGTGTTGGTAATAGTAGTGTATAATAATAGTTTTTGCTTTTTAGTGAGTTTTATTGACCAAGTAAAAAAAATAATCTTCAAAAAACATGTAACATTGTATTGTGAAAGATGTAATCGGTTGTTTTTAGCATGATTGATGGTTTTTATGGTGGTGGGTGTTGGTAATAGTAGTGTATAATAATAGTTTTTTCTTTTTAGTGAGTTTTATTGACCAAGTAAAAAAAATAATCTTCAAAAAACATGTAACATTGTATTGTGAAAGATGTAATCGGTTGTTTTTAGCATGATTGATAAGGACAAAAACCAAATATTTCGAGGATGATACCGGAACATATAAGACAATATGATCATGACTGTTTGATAACCCGTATTATGCAAAGACAATTGGTGTACCCGCGTAAGAGAACATTATCGCTCTCTCAAGTACTATTACATTCTTTTTCCTGAAAGACCATCAATGTCGAGTTGTTTCGCGACAACTACCTACAAAGACAACAACTTTCACTCAATTCCCGATATAAAACCTTATTGATCGGGAAAATGTATTTGCATTCTAAAATATTTGTTTGAAATTATGTTTGTTCATCAAAATCATCATCAAAAACTCTAAATCATAAACCTAAATTTCGCCTCCGAAGTTTATAGAATATTTTTTTATATTTTACATTCTCAAATCATGCGACCTCTTGATGACAAATCAACAATATCAAATTACGGATCAATATGTGTAGGTTTCATTCTTTGGGTTAGAAGGTATAGTATACACAGATGGGTAGATCACACAATACAGAAGATGACTGAGAATACTTTAATAATTTGGTCAAGAGATAGGGTCAAAAATTTAAGATTAACTTTCTATAGGACTAATTAGATCGGCGTCGATAGGATCTGACTAAAATATGAATTAATAATAATTTTCACGTAAGAAAATTGCAAAATATAGTTTGGCTAACTCTGGCTACGTAAAGAGTGGTCAAGATTTGTCCTTCCTCAATTGCTATGTTATGTGAGAAGAAGGTAATATCTAAGATTGAGGTATAATTCAAATCTATTAGATTCATACCATTTACAACTGGATGCCTTGAAAAAAATTGACGTGTTGTTATTATTATTACAGGCAAGGGATACATTTACATTGACCACACTTGCGCAAATAGCTCACTTCACAAATGATTGGTGTTGCATGTCTTTGTCTAGAATGCAACGAGGAATTTGAGGAAACAAGGCACCAGAAGCAGTGTCCGGAGTATTTTGGATATAGTAACTTAGACCAGATGTAATACTTATGTTTTTTTTTTCATGTAGAGCATTATCTCATTATAAGCAATGAACCTAAATAAAAAAGTGTTTGGAAGTTAAGATTATATTTCTTTCGTTTGAGAAAATCTCCAGAGGTAAAATATTAAAGGAAAAAACAAAGAAAAAAAGAGAGGAAAATCCCAACTATTTTTATGACAAAGACATATTAAATCATAAGGGGTTGATAAGTATTCGGGACACAAATTATACGATATATTAAAAATGAACCAACATCATGGCCCGTGCCGTTACGGCACGGGTTAAGGGCTAGTATACACATAAAGATGAGAAGATATTGAAATATATTTTACATAGAAAATCTTTTGTATTTTAAGATAATTTATGTACACAAAATTGGTTAAAAATACCAAAATCAACAATTCCTGGGTGAAAAAGACATCTAGATTTTGATACTGTTTAAATGGACAAAAATATAAAAATATCCAGGATGCAACCAGTTTTTAGCTACCCATTTTCAAATACTTTTTCTTATTTTTAATTTACATAAGATGCATCCAGTTTCATCCTCACTATTTTTTAAGTTTAAGCCATGATGAATCCAGTTTCATCCTTCCTATTTTTTTTTGTCCATTTCACCCATACAACTTTTACTCGTCCATTTGAACCATGTTTTAAAAATATTTGGACAAATGACCCATTTTCCGATTTATGTAGTAATTATTTTCATTCATTATTTATATTCTTGTAATCAAATATGTAAGTATATATATACGTGAATAAAATCAATGTCTAACCAAGTTGGGAAGACAAGCAAATAAGAGGTGTGTTAATTTTTATGATGGTATCAGATCTAGTGAGTAAAAGATTCATAATCCAAGTAAATTTCTCTACTTTTTTGTTTGATCAATTGAAATGGTGACTCCTCCTCCTTCTCCAACCAAAAAAATCTGATGATTCTTTTTCAGAAACTCTAATCAAACCCACGTCAAAAGTGGCGATTAATGACTCTTATGTGATTCACCATTCGGATAATACAAGTCTTGTTTTGTTCACTCCTCTCTTGAATGATGATAATTATGGAATTTGGGTATGTGGAATCACAATGTCTCTTTTCGCCAAAGACAATATGAGTTTTGTGAATGGACAATTGAGGAACCTGAGGATCCATCTTTATATGCTAGATGGAAAAGATCTACTAATCTTGTTAAGATGTGGATGACCAACTCAATAGAGCCAGATATAAAATCTAGTTTTATGTATGTTGATTCGTCATATCAAATTTGTAATGAACTTCGTGATCATTTCTATCAATCTAATGCTCCCAGTTTTTTTGAGTTGAGACATGCAATTTTCACTCTAAAAATTGATGGGATATCTGTATCGATGTTTTTCACAAAAATGAAAGCATTGTGTGAGGAGTTGGACGGAACTTCCATAGAGGTGATGGAATTTTTGCAAGGTCTTGATGACAGATTTACGAATGCAAGAAGTTTTGTTTTGTTGATGGACCCTATTATATCAATCAATAAGGTTTACAACCTTGTTCTTCAAGAAGAAAAACAGTTACATATTTCTACATCCTTCAATGTTCAAGTTGAGAATGCAACACTTTTTAACCAGAGAAGTGAATCAAAGTATCCGAAAGGTCCAACGAACGAGAAACCTAGACCTTTTTGTGACCATTGTAATATGATTGGTAATTATCGAGAAAAATGATGGAAGATGAATGGTTATCCACTGAATCATATTCTAAATTCCAAAGAAAGACAAGGGACAATGCTTGCCACATCAAGGAACTAGAAAAAAAAATTGACAACAAAAGAGTCGTTCATAGATGATGACTATCAAGAATACATGAAGTTAAAATATTTTATGTCTTCCAAGTGGTGATTCTTTTGTTGTTTTATCAACAAATCTTGCGGGTAAAATTCTAACTACATCTAATTTTGACTCTTCTTTTTCATTAGTAGATCTAAGTCTAGCAGGTAGAGTTTTGAACATATCTAACTCAAGTTCGATAATTGTTAGTGGTGCATCAAATCATTGTTGTTATTTACTATCAATGTTTTCATCTTATAAATTTGCACCTAAAAATCTATCTGTTCAATTGCTTGATGGATCTAGTACCCGTGTGAAACACATAGGGACAATAATATTTTCACTTCTTATCAAAATATAAATTGTTTATCACATACCTGATTTTAAATTCAAATTATTATCTACTAGTCAACTCACCAGATCACTTGGTTGTTCTGTGAATTTTTCTTCTAACTTGTGTACTTTTCAGGACCATACAAGGAAAATGTAGATTGGTTTAGCTAACTAAGTAGAAGGTCTTTATTATCTTCAACAAAGTTCGATAAATATTGTAAGATCAGAATATCGCAAGAAGGACACATTTGCGAAGTTTGATCAACAACAGTTTGTGAGAGTCGCAGAATGATTTGAAGAATGACATAACAGATGACGATGACAGAAACATGAGAAAAGTATGATGACTCTGCGATGATTAGAGTCTTTGCGGAGATTAACAATAGAACTCTTGCAAGAATATCGCAAGTCAGATCCTAAAATAAAGGACAGATTAGCTGTCATCCACTATGTAATTCCCTATATAAAGAGTTGAACATGGCGTAAGAGGGGAGATGTTTTTCGAGTGTTGAGCAAGTCATTAGGAGAGAAAAAGTCCAGAGCGGTTGTTAATTTCTTAGTTTGATTTCTTTCCTTTCTTGTAAAATTGGTGAGATTAATCAATAAAGATTATGATTGTTGATCTAAAAAATGATTTGATTGTATGAATTCTTATGAGGGGTATAGTGTGGGATTTCCTGCTACTACATATTGGCGCCAGAAACAGGGAATCTGTTGATTGAAGATTGTGGAGATTGTTGTGAAAGTTGTTTAAATCAAGAAAATGATAAAAGAAAACAACAAATCAGTTGGAGAAAAGATAGTTAAGACCAATGAGAATAAAAGAAGGTTGGAGTGTAACGTAATCACAAAAACGATGGTGAACGAATTTCATGAGAACATTAGAGGAAGGATACATAAACTAGATTTTGAAGGAAAAAAGATTATGACGGTAGAAAAATATCTTCGTTGAAGTATTGGGAAAAGCAGGAAATTACATTCACAGCGGCGGAGATACCAAAAGAAAATTTGAGTCACACATCTCCTTTGGTAATCACAATAACTGCTACATGAAAAGAAAAGAAGAAATCAGCAAAATCTATGGAAGAATGGGTGGTGAATAGAACTTTGGTGGATACGGGAAGCTCAGTGGATATAATTTTTTATCGTGCATACAAAGGAATGGGATACACAAATGAAGAAATATCTCATCCAACATATCATATCCATGGTTTCGGCAAATCCACAACTAAACCAAAAGGGGAAATAGGAGTGAGAATTTTGATGGGAGAAATTGAAACGCAAATAACGCTCTTTCTGGTGGATATGGAATCACCATACGATATGTTGTTGGGAAGATCCTGGATACATGAAATTAAAGTTGTAGCATCAACATTACATCAGTGCATAAAGTTTCCTATGCCTAGTGGAATTGGTGAAGTTAGAGGAGATATTGATAGTGCGAAATTATGTTATCAAATTGAAGTGAAAAATTATGAAGGACGAATAAAGAAGCGAAAAATTCGCAGAAGATTGGCGAAAGAGGCAAAGAAAGAAGAGGAGTTTCAAATCTACATGGTAAGAGCAGAAGAAGGAAAAGGAATACCCAGCAAAATTTCGCAAGAAGGAGACAAACTAGCGAAAACTATAAAAGAACCAACAACAATGGGAGAACATGAAGCAAGTTAAACTGCAGCAGAACCAACAAAAGAAGTGAATGTTGGAACTGAAGAAGAACCTAAAATATTGAAAATTGGAACTAAAATGGATACAGACGAGGAGGAAAGAACCATCAATCTCTTGCAAGAATATAAATATATTTTCGCATGGAACATGGATGAGATGCCTGGAATAGATCCATCAATTGCATGTCATAAATTGGAGATCAACAAAGATGCTAGGCCATTTAATCAAAGGATAAGAAAAATCGCAACAACCTACCATCCCAAAATAGAAGAAGAGCTACAAAAGATGCTTGATGCAGGAATTATAAGACAAGCAAAGTACCCGGAGTGGATAGCAAACATGGTTGTGGTTCCAAAGAAAAATAATGGGATAAGAATTTGCATATACTTTACTGACCTAAACAAAGCATGTCCTAAATACATCTTTTCATTGCCATATATACCCTAAATGGTTGAATCAACAACGGGAAATGATAGGATGTCTTCCTTAGATGGGTATAAAGGATACAATCAAATCCCTTTTGCTGAATAAGATCAAGAACATACTACTTTTTTCGCTCCAAGAGGGTTATATTGTTATACAAAAATGCCATTTGGTTTACGAAACGCAGGAGCAACATATCAAAGAATGGTAGAGAAGGTGTTCGTGAAGTGGATACATAAAACTTTAGAAGTGTACGTAGATGATATGTTAATAAAAAGTAAAGAAGCTAAAAACCACGTACAAGATCTGAAGGAGATTTTTGAAAAGATGAGACACTTTAACATCAAAGTGAATCCACAAAAGTGCATTTTTGGAGTTGCATTAGGAATTTTTTAAGGATACATCGTATCCAAAGAAGGGATACAAGTAGATCCATAGAAAGTGCAAGAAATTCGCTATATTCCAACACCAGCAACAATAAAAGATGTGCAAAAACTAAATGGTCTTTTAGCTTCGCTAGGAAGATTTATCTCGCGATCGTCAGACAAGTGCAAACACTTCTTCAACATCCTCAGAAAAGGGATAAAATTTAGATGGAAAGATGAGTGTGAGAAAGCTTTTCAAGGAATAAAAGAATACCTAGTGAATACATCTATTTTACAAAAGGCATAACCGGGAGAAGAGTTGTTAATATATCTTGCGACAACTTTGCATGCATTAAGTGTTGTGTTATTGCAGGTAGATGCAGGAGTTAAAAATCCAATCTATTACATTAGCAAAACATTCAATGTCGCAAAAAGAAATTACTCCAAGATTTAAAAGCTAATTCTAGCATTGGTCTATGAAACCTTTAAGCTTCGCATATATTTTCAGGCACATAAAGTTTAAGTGTTGACAAAGGTACTAATTGAATCAGTGATGAAGAATTCAAAGAGATCAGGCAGAGTTGAGAGGTGGAATGCGCAAGTAGGACATTTTGAAATTAAATATGAAATATTATCTTCACCAAAGTCACAAGTTGTCGCAGACTTTTTAGCATAATTCCCTTTAGAAGATGATGAAGCTGTGGAGGAGATGATGGATAAGAAGAGCATGGAGTTCCAAAATACTTGTTGACAGAACCAAATAGATGGGAGATATTGGTGGATGAATCCTTAAATGGGGAAGGTAATGGAGTTGGAATTGTCCTAATTTTGCCACAGGGAACCAAGATGGCTTTTTCATTTATGTTGGAGTTCGTATCCACTAATAATGAAACAGAATATGAAGTTGTGATACATGCCCTAAAACTTGCAATAAAAATGAAATTAGAAAATGCCATAATTACCAGTGATTCGCAGCTAGTCATTCGCCAGATAAAAGGGGAATACAGAACAAATGAACCATCTTTGAAGAAGTACAAAAAAGTTATCGAAGAATTGTCAGCGAAAAGACCAAAAATAAAATGGAGGCATATATCAAGGAAAGATAATAGGCTCGCAGATGCTTATGCTTTTATTTCAAGTATGATGACAGATCCAACTGCGAGATATATAAAAATACAGACACTTTTATTGCCATCGGTCAATAAAGAAGAAGAAGAAGAAGTGGATGTAATGATAATAGAAGGTGATGAAGGAGAACCAAGAGGCAATATCGCAGATTGGAGAGAGGAACTTCATGCATACTTAACAAGAGGGGAAGTACCAAGAAACAGGTTGGAGGCGCATAAATTAAAAATCCGTGCAACAAATTATGAACTAAGAGATGGGGTATTGTATCGAAAATCATTTAATGGACCATCACTTAGATGCTTAACACGACAAGAGGGAGATAAAGTGTTAAAAATGTTGCATAGTGGGGATGATGGCAACCACATTGGAGGAAGATCTTTGGCATATAAAGCAAAAACACAAGGTTATTATTGGCTATATATACATGAAGATGCAAAAAAAGTATCAAGACGTTGCGAAGATTGCCAGAGACACGGAAAGAGATTACATGCACCTAGAGCACCCTTATCTTCCTCAACCAGTATATGGCCTTATGGAAAGTGGGGCTTAGATATTGTGGGACCATTTGTACCAGGGTCTAGACAAAAAAGATACTTAATTGTCGCAATAGATTATTTCACAAAATAGACAGAAGTAAAAGCGGTACATCATATTCGCGACAAAGATATATTTACATTCATATTTGAAAACATCATCTGCAGAATTAGAATTCCATCACAGTTGGTATCTAATAATGGGAAACAATTTGAGGGGCAGAACATAGAAATGCTGCTTAATGCATTTAAGATAAAATGTGGAAAATCTACTCATTTATATCCACAAGCTAATGGACAAGCAGAGGCAACAAATAAGATAATCGAAGATATACTAAAGAAGAAGTGAGAGGGACATAATAGAGCATGGTGCGAACAAGTACATAACGCAGTATGGGCCTACAATACAACTAGGCGAGAAGTTACTGGAATGTCACTTTTCTGTCTAGCATATGGGGTTGAGGTAGTGTTACCAATAGAAGTTGCTATACCCACGACAAAAAGAGAGGCTTGGGAGAATAATCTTAGTGTTGACATGATTTTAAACAAACTGGATGAATTAGAAGAGAAGAGAGAAAAGGCTTTACAACATATGGAGAATTATAAACAAAAATTAGCCTGAGAGTACAATAAGCGTGTCAAGCCACGTGAATTTCAGCCAGGTGATTTGGTTCTTCGCGAGACGCCAAATTATCAGCGAGAAGGTGGTGGAAAATTAGCGAAAAAATGGGATGGACCTTACATTATAAATGAGATAATTGGAATAGGGGCATACAAGTTTATGGATCCAAAGGGTAAAGATGTTGCTCAAAGACTTGGTAGACCATGGAATAGACTATATTTAAAGAGATATTACCCGTGAGGAACTTTGAGAATCCTTAGATGATGAAATGATGTATGATGCAACAAAGTAAGTATGAACAAAAAAAAAATTATGAAAAAGTCACAGCGAGATTATTCAAGATCAAAATAAAATAAGAATATGCGAAAATTTCGCAAGAAAAAATCAAAACAGAATGGGACGAACCTTTATGACGTACACCCTAGTTCGCGAATAAAATTTCACAAGAGGAAAATGTAAGACCTAAAGTACGTCATAGAAGGGGGTATCTGTTACATGACTCAGCGATAAGGTTACACCACTGCTGGAACCTGAGTCATGGAGATTTGGGGTCAATGAAAACCCATCCAGGAGAGGTACCTTGGATTTTTAACCTAGACTTATGATTTAGGTTGGACGACTGAGGGTCTCTTCTAAGGTTTGTAGAGTATGACCAAGGCGCCGAGGTACACGGTTGATCCAAGAGTGACCGGGGCGAATGAAACTACCCTGGCCATTCTTGGAAAGTCTTGGCTATGATGCACTCGGCCTGAAGAAAACCCCACTTAGGGTGCAGTCTCGTAACCATAATCCATATAGGCAAAAGGGATAAGAGGCTGCGAACACAACTGGTTATTGTTAAGACTGGATGAGAGGATCTAGTCTTGTATGGAAGAAGTACGTCTCCTTGAAAGGGCAACCAGGGGGAGATAAGGGCGGCACCCTCCATTAGGGAGCTGATAAGTGTCTTCAGACGCAAATGTCATGAGTCTTTTTACTCACGGGAGTATTAAGACTTGTCATATTTGTGCAACAGTCCTGAAGAGGCAATAATACAAAAGAGAAGATAAGACGAGATCAATGGGTCATTGCATGCAAGTGTAAAGACGTCCTGCGATTTTGTCGCAAGATGGAAATGTCATGGGACTTTAATTTCGCAAGAAAATTTAGGCATGTCATATTGTCGCAGCAAAAATACAAAAGAACAAAAAGATAAGGAAGGATCAATGGGTTTCTACATGAAAGTGTAGAAACGTCCTGCAATTTTGTCGCAAAGGAAACAAAAGATGGTAAAATAAGACCTTTAACTAGGAAGGCAAAATAAGACCACATAACAAAACAAAAGATTTATAAATATTAACTATTGTTTATGCAGATCATTCATCGCAAGAAAGCTAATGAGAGGAAATTATGGGAATTAATAAACAAGAAGACATTATCTTTCTCGCAAAATACCAAAAGTATAACTGAATTCAAAAGTGGTCTAACGTACATTGTTCGCAAGAAGATAAAGAGTAATTCAAGAAAATAAAACTAGAACCCAAACTTCAGTATCTTCTTCGCCAACTTTCTCCTCTTCGCCAATTTTCTCATCTTCATCAGCTTTATCCTCTTTGCTAGTATTTTCCTTATTCTGGTCGACTCCAACTCCAACTCCTTCCTCATTTGGCTTATCACCAGTAGTTTCATCACCAAAAGCTCATTCTTTAAGAGGGATTTCTTCCTCTTCTTCTAAATGTTCTTGAGAAACACTATCTTCACTACCACTTCCATAATCAAGATCACTATCAGCAGCACGAGGAGTTTCATCTTCATCTACTTCCAGAGGTTTGATTGATACAGGAGAAAGATATTTGGATAATAAAATCACATTCAAAAGAATTTAAGCATTAAGATGAGCCTGGCGAAGGAAATCTCTATCACGGTTTCTAATCTCCATGTCTTTGAAATAAGTAAGGTAGAACATACTTTCTTTATGCTTGATCGCGAGAATGGGCAAGGTGAGCAGCAAGTAATCCATTTTCTCTGTGAAGCTTTGCAAGCTTAGAATCCAAAGTAGAAATGGAAGAATGAAGCTTTCTTTCAGATTCTGCGAAAAGTAAGAACAAATATTATTTGGGCGAGTACTTCGCAAGAGAATATTGCAAGGAAATTTAACAAAGAAAAAAATGGTTGAGGCAGTCAAAATGACTACCTTTCTTTTGTGAAATTATATTTTGAATTAATGCCAAGCAAGTATTCTCCCAATGATTCATTGCGTCATCAAATTTATCTCCAACTAAACCCTTCAGTCGAGATTTTAAATTCTTTTCTTTAGAGATGAGAAAGGTATTTTCCTTTGCAAGAGAAGAATAAGATTCTTCTAATTTGGAATACTGTTCTTGGAGTTCATTTTCTTTTACACTTAAAATTATCCTACCTTGCATAAGTGTATTTTTCTCAGCAATAGATGATTCAGTTACTTCTTTAAGTTCATTTTTCAGCGAGCAAAGAGATTGTTCTTGATTATCACAAACATTTTGAAGAACAATTAGTTTTTGCGAAGAGATCGCCACCATATTTAATGGAGCTCTCTTCTCCTAAGATAGAGTTTTGTTTTCATCTGATAAAGTTTCCATCACTAAGTTAGTTTTAGTCAAAAAATAAGAGAGGCGAGATATTTCGCTTCTTAATGAGTTTTTCTCTTGAACTAATTGAGTATTCTCTTTGGTAAGATTATCTATTTGATCAACCGAATATGTATGAAGATTATCTAATAGGTTATACTGATGCATCCAAATATCTCTATCAACGCGAATTTCTTCAGCGGCAGATTCAAACTGATATCTTTTCATTAATCGTTTCTGGTTTAAAGCTTAACAAGCGAAAAAGTAATTTAAGAATAAACAACATGGAAAGAACAAAATTGTTAAGAGGCAAGTTAAAGATGAAGATAATAAGTTCATACCTTTTAATTCATCATTTTTCTTGCGAAGAAGTTCGCAGTCTAAAGAAATGTTTTCAAATTTCTTATTTTCAAGAAGAAGAGTGTCACATTCTAAAGTCTTGGTTTGAAGATTCTTCTTCAAAACTTCAACTTCTTTCTCCAAGGATGTTTATGAAACTATCCTATCATAACAAAAATATATACCCAAAACTTCGCAGACACCAGACTTGACAGGGTCCACAGATGATTTCTTGACATCATCCAAAATATCTTATACAACTTTGAAGGCAATATCCATTCCGTCCGCAGTTTCTTTAGAAAAAGGGAGAGACTCAGATGGAGTAGCAGTAATAATAGAAAGTTGATGATCATCATTCTTTGCTAAAGGGATGTCATTTGAGGGAGAAGTTTGAGGAAGATCAATGGCTGAGGTTATAGTAGAATTAAGTTGAGAAGTATTGGTCATAAGAGAAGAAAAAGTTTCATTCGCAACAAGCTCTGCAGAGGGAATTTTATCCATAGCAAGATTAGTTGGAATATTAATATCCGTTGCGATAGTATCGCAGACAAGAAGTAGAGGTTCAATTTGCGAAAGTGTTGAAGAAGAAGTTGAAAGACCAAGTTTGGGAAAGGAAACAGAAGTTTCAATAGTTTTAGGTTGGCGAGATCTTTTAAGAGGTTTAGTGGCATCTCCGTCACCCTGCGAATCACAACTTAGATAAGAAACATAGGCAACAATATTGTTATTAAAAAATAATGGTGTTTCTTAATACCTTGTCATTCACAGACTTTCTTTTCTTCCTCGCATCAACCTTAAGTTGCGGATCTTTAGGAGCATTAGGGTTTTGAACCATAAATTTAGTACGGGAAGTGCTTTTGCTGAAACAGAAACAGTATGGGAATTACACAGAAAAACAAACAAGATGATTCCAATAAAAGAAAATCAGTTTCAGCAAAACCAAAGAAAGGAAAACTAACCTTTGAGAATCCATGGACACAGAAAAGAACAACAGCAGATAATAAATAAAAATGGCAGACGATGAAGATTTCAGAGAATATAAAGATGGAGAAGATGAAGACGAAGTAAAATAAGAAAATTATTTTTCCAACAGATCCATCTTTAAATAGGCAAAGGAAGATAACATGTTAATGATAAACGTGCCGGTGAATAAAGGAATATTCAACACGTGTAGACAGTCATGCTTAATTTATGGAACCTTGTCGGTAGAGAAATATGAAGAAAAAAAAGATGAATAGTTGCAGAATTTTGAAGAATAATTTCTCATGATATTCTCTCCTTCGCAGAGAAGACATGAGAAGAGGCAAGATGTAGGATCAGAATATCGCAAGAAGGACACATTTGCGAAGTTTGATCAATAACACTTTGCGAGGGTCGTAGAATGATTTGAAGAATGACGTAACAGATGACGATGGCAGAAACATGAGAAAAGTATGATGACTCTGCGATGATTAGAGTGTTTTCGAAGATTAACAATAGAACTCTTGCGAGAATATCGCAAGTCAGATCCTAAAATAAAGGACAAATTAGCTGTCATCCACTATGTAATTCCCTATATAAAGAGTTGAACATGGCGTAAGAGGGGAGATCTTTTTCAAGTGTTGAGCAAGTCATTAGGAGAGAGAAAGTCCAGAGCGGTTGTTAATTTCTTAGTTTGATTTCTTTCCTTTCTTGTAAAATTGGTGAGATTAATCAATAAAGATTATGATTGTTGATCTAAAAAATGATTTGATTCTATAAATTCTTGTGAGGGGTGTAGTGTGGGATTTCCTGCTACTACAAATACAGTTAGAAATCATGAGTCATTTTATTTATGGCATTGGCATCTAGAGCATCCATCCTTGAAACGTCCTAATTTTTTGAGTAGTAGTTTTAATTATATTAATTTTAGATGCACTCAGAAGTGAGATTTGTCCTAAGGAAAAACAATCAAGATTACCTTTTCATAAAAATAGTATTTCTAGTAAATCTTCTTTTGAGTTAATTCATTGTGATTTATGGGGACTGTTTTCGGTTGCATCTTTAAATGGTGCACGATATTTTATTACCATTGTTGATGATTATACACGTTGCAGTTGGGTATTCTTGATGAATTCAAAATCTGAAACAAAAAATATTTAGATTATTATTTTTTATTTTGTGATAAATAAGTATAAATAAAAAATTGGCACTATCTGATACGAGAATGAATATACTTACATCTTAGTTGAGTTTTCATAATAATTAAGCAATGTAGTTTTCTTTTCGGAAATGGGTCATTTGCCCAAGGAAAAAATATCGTTTGGTCCTTTTTTAGGTGGGCCCATGTCAGTTTAGTCCTTTGGTTAAAACGCTTTTACTGTTTGGTCCATAATTATTTAAAAATATTAAACTGACAAAAGTACCCTTCCGTGTTAATTTTTGCTTATTTTCTTGTAACAGTTCATTCCAGAAATGAAGTCCATATAAAAACCTAAGAAAACAGACTTCATTCTAGAAATGAAGTCCATATAAAAACCTAAAAAAATAGAATGCATTCTAAAAATGAAGTCCATATAAAAACCTAAAAAACATACTTCATTCTAGAAATGAAGTCCATATAAAAACCTATAAAAACAGACTTCATTCCAAAAATGAAGTCCATATAAAAACCTTAAAAAATAGACTTCATTCCAAAAATGAAGTCCATATAAAAACCTATACAAACCAAACTTCATTTCTGGAATGAACTCCATATAAAAACATCAACAACATTATCTTCATCTTCAACAAACAGCAGCAACAACAGAATCAAAGAACTTCATCAAAATTCATCTTCGTCAATCATCTTCAACAACAGCAGCAACAAACAACGACGAAAAACACCCAAATCTTCATCTTCTTCATCGATTTCAACAACATCATATTCATCGTCGTCTTCAACATCATCTTCATAGATTTTATCATCTTCATCGTCGTCTTCAACAGAAACAACAACATCATCATCTTCATCTTCATCTTTATCAAGACAACAACAGAAAAAAACCATAAAAACAGAGTTCATCTTCATCATAAACACAAGTAGCAGCAGCAACATGAGATCATCGTCGTCTTCATCAAGTAGATCGGGTTCGTCATCGTCTTCAACATCAAATCTGATCAAAGCATCAAGAAAAAAAAATAGAGAGAGAGAAAAGTATATCTGAAAAAGAAAAGAAGATGAGAGAGAAAGTAAATCTGAGAATGATTTATTCTCTCTTACTTTTTAACTATATATATGGTCCTTATCCAAAAGGGTATTTCTGCCACTACAAGATGACATTTACATCATCAATGACATCACCCTAGGACCAAATGATAATTTTTAGGATCAAATGATAATTTATATTACCAAACAGACAATTGTCTAGGTCAATTGGACTAGACTCTCTCTAATATATTATTTCTAGGATCATATGGTATTTCCTACTTTACCCAAATATTTTAAAAACATGGTTCTAATGGACGAGTAAAAATTAGTATAGGTGAAATGGACACGAAAAAAATAGCAAGAATGAAACTGTATTCATCCTGGCTTAAACTTAAAAAATAGTGAGGATGAAACTGGATGCATTCTGATGTAAATTAAAAATAAGAAAAAGTATTTGAAAATGGGTAGGATGAAATTTCCCCAGATGCAATTTAGCTCCGGAATCAGCAAATCACCTGCTAATTCATTGTCCAGCGGCAACTACATCTTGGAACACTTTATTCTCTCAAACCCCAAACACATCAAATCCCAACAATGCACTCTCTTTTTCTTTAACACCTCATACTACCATCTCACAGATCCTTCAACAATCAACACCAACATTAGTCCTTTCCTCTTTCTATTTTCTATTTTGGACATTATGGTTAGTTAGGAATGATCTAATATACCAACAAAAGCAAACATCAGCAACAGAAATCCTTGTTTGGGCTCAAAAACAGCAAAAAGAATATACGGAGGTGTTATAATCTTTACCTCAAGTTCTACCGGGAGATTCTCCAATACTAAACCACCCAAGATACACCAAAAGAATCTTAACAATCTCGGTAGGATGGTACACCCCGAGCATGAACTGGATTAAAATAAACACTGATGGAGCGGTCAGGGGTCATCCCGGTTTCGCGGGTGCAGGTTTCATTTGTAGGGACTCCAACACACGAACAATAATGGATCTAGCTTAACCTTTAGGGATTACAACTGCCTTAACTGATGAAACCTGGGCTATGTTGTTGGCATCAAGAAAAGCTACATAAAGGAAATGGCAAAAGGTTCTCTTTGTAACAGACTCAGAGAACCTTTTGCACTTTATCATAACTCCATCTCCTCCGCCATGGCATATCTCAGGGATGATTGAAAAAATGAAGAATAGGATGCAACAGATTCCGCATACTGCTATATGACACAACTACAGAGAAGGGAATCAAGCGGCAGATGGTTTGGACAATAATGCAGCAGACGGAAGTCAAATGGGGAACTTTTCAACCAAAATTTGGGACCAGGCAATCCCAAATTTTATTAGTCAAATTATTTTTCATGACTCCGTGGGTACCACATACCCGCGTCAAATTGTAACCTAGTTCCACGTTTAATAAATTACATGCTTCAAAAAAATAATCCTGGCTATTACTACATTTTCGCCCATTCAAACAGTATCAATTTTTACATGTCTTTTTCACCCAAGAATTGTCATTATTGGGTTAATTGACCAATTTTGTGTTTTCTTATCTTAGTTGCTTAATCGAGTCGTACAAATATACTTACATCTTAATGAACATTTTTGTTTTCAATTCAGTTTTCATAATATTTAAGCAATGCAGTTGATAATTAAACAGAAACTAATTGTTACATTGCTAACCATACTCATACACCAAAGACCAATTAAGAGCATATAATGAACTGTTACGAGGGAAAGCGCTACACAATCGCCTATCACACTTCCCATACGTACCATATTTTTATCGTAATGCACATTTTTTCACAGTATTTCCAAAAAATGCATATGTTCATGATGGACAATAATAATAACATAATTCCTCATCTCCACCTTTAACGTAGATATGAATTTTGAGGTTTCCATCTTGTTCTAACCTAAAAATATTCTGTAGAAACACAGAATAGATTGATCAAAGGACACAGTTATTACAGACTCGATATATGTAGGAGAGACACAGACTGTACAGCTAGGATACAGCTAAGTAAATAATGGACCACACACTACTAGATATGTGTGCATACAATGGACCACACACCATCAGACACGTATGATATCATTACAGGTTAAACAGAATAGTTGTAGGCTCAAACATTCCCCCTCATTTGATGGACTAAGGAGAAAACTGAGCAGTGACATAGTGCATCATTGGACTCTGCAATCTTAAAAATAGCTCATTTGGAAAGTCCTTGGTAAACAAGTCAGCAATCTAATGCAAAGTTGGCACATATTGCACCTGGATAAATCCAACATCCGTCAGGCCCCTTATAGTGTGAAAGTCAATTTTAATGTGCTTGGTTCTGGCATGAAAGATAGGGTTGGCAGCAAGACTTCTAGCACCAATATTGTCACAATACAAAGTGCAGAGAGTAGAAATTTGAAACCCCGGTTCATTCAACAAACATGAAACCCACTGAACTTCAGTTTCAGTGACTGCAAAGGCTTTATACTCAGCTTTTGTGCTAGATCTGGAGATGGTAGGTTACTTATTAGATGACCAAGAAACCGAGTTGGAACCCATAAAAATATAATATTCAGCAGTAGATTTTCTGGTATCAGGACATCCATCCCAATCACTATCACTATAAGCACACAAAGTAGAACAATCACCTTTTGTGAATTTAATGCTAAATCCTAAAGAACCTTTGACATATCTCAAAATCCTTTTGGCCAATTGTAAATGCACATCAGTTGGCTGGTGCATAAACTTGGAAACATAAGTAACTGCAAAGATTAAATCTGGTCTGGTCTTAGTCAAATACTGAAGTTCTCCCACCAAAGATCTATAACTAGCATCATTATATAGTAAAGAGCCATCATAGAGAGAAGCTCTCTAACCAGTAGCAACTGGAATCTTGCATGGCTTGCATTCAAGCATATCATGTTTCTTTATAAACTCCAGAGAATGCTTATTTTGTGTGAGTAACAAAGTATCTGTAGTCCAAACAGCTTCAATTCCTAAAAAGTAGTTTAAAGGCCCCAAATCCTTTATAGCAAACTCAGCTTTTAAAACTCTAATGAAACCAAAAATTTGATTCTCAGAAACCCCCACTAGGATTATATCATCAACATAGACTAGAAGCACCATCTTGAGACCATTTTGAAGAAAATTGAACATAAAATTATCATTCACTGACTGAAGAAAACCATTTTTTAGCATGAAACTACTGAACCTCTCAAACCAAGTTGTAGGAGCTTGTTTGAGTCCATATAGAGATATTATCATTTTGCACACATAATATGGATGAACTGGATTGACAAATCTAGGTGGTTGTTTCATGTAATCATCCTCATAAAGAAATCCATGAAGAAAATCATTTGAAACATCTAATTGCCTCATGAACCAACCACTGCTAACAGCTAAAATGAGAATGCATCTAATAGTGGCAAACTTTACTACAATACTGAAAGTTTCTTCATAGGCAACTCCATTAATTTGACTATATCCTTGAGACACTAATCTAGATTTAAATCTATCAAGAGTGCCATCAGGTTTCAATTTTGTCTTATAGACCCATATACAACCTAAAACATTCATACCAGGAACAAATGGAACTTCTTCAAAAGTATCATTAATTATCAGTGCCTCATGTTCATTTTTTATATACCTAGACTGTTATACCACTTCTCGGTTGAACCCACCAAGCGTTGGTATGTTAAGTTTGGTTGTCATATTTTAGTGAACCAAAACTCATTTAAGAGTCGCTTGATTTAAATGTACTAGAGTCAACTTCGTATAGGTTAGCTTGAAAGTATTAGGGTGAGACATTACAAGTATTGCGAAGACTTGAAGAAGTGAAGAAGAACAGAGCTACAACCACAACATCATCCTTCCACTTGAGGTTAGTGATATTTGACTTGAACTGTTTCATTCCCTAACGTATCTTTCAATTCGTGCATATTGAAAACATAAAACTGCGAAGCATGAACACTTTAGATAGACATGGTATTAAGGAATACAATATGAAGTTTCTTGCTTAACCATTAAACTTTGTATATAAGACATTGACATAATCGTATGAATGCTATTGTGATTATATATCGGTATGAGGTGAGGATTTCATCCTAGGGAACAATGTTTACATGTGTTCTAAAGAAGTAAGTTCATGATATGTTTTGTGAACCGAAAGGAAATCGACAGGCGTTATTGGGGATGTTCCTCATTGCATATCTTATGAACGACTAATATGTGTGATTAGTATAAACGCTCATGACTTGTTTGTGTTCTTGGTAAAAAATATTCACATGAGGCCTGATTTATGTATTGGTATGACTTTTATTAGTGAAATCGATCTTAAGTAATCACCTGGGGTATGATCGGGTTTGTGAGTGTCTGAATAATTATTGGGAGAAGTGGAAACGATCTTAGTAAGAGGTGCAGTGCATCACAAGGGGAAACGATTCTTGTATGAGGTGTAGCAAGGTTTATGGAAGAAAGGGGAACCGATCCTATGAACATGTGCAACACATTTTTGGGAAGGGGGAACCGATCCTATGGACATGTGCAGTACATACAAGTTAGATACCAAATATATGTGGGGAACCAATCCTAGTACCTAGTCAGCCGAATTTTGGTAATCTAGTTTAACTATGCATAATACTCACATGGAAGTAGAACCGAAACATTTTTTGGTGAACCGTAAGCCCATGAGTTGTGATTGAGTATTACTTAATCAATCACATAGTTCTTGAAAGTCAGATGAACCTTGTTTGGAAGCGTGGTAAATCGGTTTCAAGTGAGCAAGTATGAAAAAGGGCTTACAAGAGTAAGATGTCGACACACTTTGAACACGGTGCATTAATGCTTATTCTATATTGTTCAAAGATATTCCTTAACGGCTAAGAAGGAAGTAAATCCCAAGATCGAATTTAAATAAGTTAAAAATATTTTTAATTAAGGGTTTTTAATTATATATGGAAAATAAGAATTACTAATCTGCAGTTGCTAATTAAAGATTTTCCAAGGAGAATTCGATCATTATTTTTGGACAGTGCATTCACAGGAATTATGAAAACCGAATTTGGTGGAGTAATGAAAAATATCTTGAGAATATTTTCGGTTATGGAAATTCATTGGTGTCCAAACTTCCATGTTTATAAATACTTTGAGTTTGCATTTCTAGCAAACTAATCCTGCGTAACATAGACTTCCTTTTTTGTCTTTGTTACTGGTGAAGCCTCCTATCGGAGAGGAGAGTAATCTAATTAGGTGAAATCTCTTACGGACGCTCAATTTAAAGTCTTCTTTGGGATTGAGAAGCTCTAGTGCGACGCGTTGGTGGGAAACTAGATATTGCGGTTTATCTTTAGTTTTCGTATTGATTTGATTGACTAACGGTGGTTGAACTTTGATTGCACGTAGTTTGTTTATGCTTGAGAATCTTCTCTTCTGATATAAGATTCACTCAAACTAGTTCATGGTTTCGATAGGGATCTTTAGACTATTGTTAGATCTAAAGACGATCTTGTGATAATCCATTGTTAACAGACTCCGTTCTGTGTGTGAATGATCACAAGAGATTCAAGTAGTTGTGTGCAGGTGTTTATTGAAGCTCTAAGAAGATTTGAAGACAAAGAAGATATTGAAGATTTTTGACTTGGTTTTTATAATCTTTGGTATGCACAATACTTGTTTGGGAAAAAGAGGATCCAATTAATAATCGATTTATCCTTGTGGTAGATTTGATTTATTAATTGAGGAACATCGGCATCAATACATTTCCTTGTGATTAAAGGTATTGATTGGCTTAATCTTAACAATTGCCTTTGGGTGATTGAACATAAGATAGATCTTGGAACCTGGCAAAGGAGTTTATGTTAAGATAAATAAGGGATCCTTTGCGCAACTCATATCACTTGGTTGAAGAGAGTTGATACCAAACAGATTTGTTATTCCTTTACTATTTGGAATACGAACAAAAGAAATTGGTCTAAGTACGTGACTTGTTTACAGGTTGGAGGGGTGGGAATACAGACGGAACTAGGTGAACTATAGGTTTAGGTTCTTGGTCTCAACTATACGAAGTTGGTTTATTTTGTATAGCGGCTTAATCCTGAGAGTATTCAATTCCGGACTAGGTCCCGGTGGTTTTCTGCATTTGCGGTTTCCTCGTTAACAAAATCTTGCTGTGTCATTTACTTTATATTTCCGCATTATAATTGTTTTATTATAATTAAAGTAAATTTCACAAACGTTAATTCCTATTTACTTGATACGTGAATCCTATTGAGTTTGGTTAAGTCCGAACCTTTGTATCAAGTAGACACACTTTGTTGTTGTATTGTCTCGATCTCGTATACATAGACGATCACCCATAGTGTGAACCAATTTATTGCATTGTCTGGACTCAGTCCATAGACAATCACTTTCGGAGAAAGGACTTATAGGAAGGAAAAGTAATAGCTTGAGGTATATTTGGGTACCCTCGTCTTTTCAATTGGTATCAGAGCCGGCAAACACGAAAAGATCTAACAATCTGTGTTTGGTGCGATCCATCCTATAAGAAATTAAATCTAATGAATGATTCATTTAACGTAAAGCAAGATATCAAGAGTTTTGAATTAACACTTGATGATGGCATCTACGATTAAATATCTGAAGAAATCATCTCTAGAGATTCTACGAGACAAGTTAATCTTGTTAATAATGTAGAAACCGATGACGACTGGAAAATACGTCTACAAGAAAGGTTAGATGAAATTTCCGATGATAATGACTCAGATTTTGAACAAGAAGTAGAAGAGGATATCTCAGAATACTCTAAACAGCTTGAACCTTTGAAAATTGAAAAACTAAGAAATTTGTATTTTATTGGTTTTATGACTCCTCTTTGTCGTGAGAACAAGAAACTGAAGAAGGTTTTTCAAGGATATTATACTGGTTGCCGCATTGGTGATTATGTTCTCAAAGATCGTACAAATGAGTTAAATTCTAAGAAATTAGAATGTGAAATTCTTCAAAGAGATCTCTTTCTATCAAAAAAGAAACTTGATAAATCTGAAGCAATGGTCAATTCTCAACCAAAGAGTTTTGAAGAGAAATAAGGTGTATATCTCTCACGAGAAAAACATCTCAAATGCTAATTTAGCTGGTGCTCTTGATAAAATCAAGACATTGGAAGAAAAAAATTTGGACCTTAAAAAGTTCAATGTCAACTCAAACAATTTAACCTCAATGTTAGAAGCAAGTAGAAATCATCGTGATACACGAGGATTGGGATATAATGGAATAGATGCTTCAAATATTAACAAAGAGGTAAAATTTGTTAAAACTACTAATTCTTCTCAACCAGAGGCTTTCACTGTTGTCAAAAATGATATTATTTCTTGTGAAGAAGTAAATCTAGTCAAGCCTAAGAATTGTGTTCAAATAGCATCAATCAACGAGAGCACTTCTACTAATGTCAAGAAAAAAACAACGTTGAACAAGGATAAGAAGAAGAAATAGAGGAAAACTCGTCAAGCTCCAATGCAAGAGGATCCACAAAAAGGTAACACTAAAACTCATACTTCGTATATTTATACTAAGCATTGTTATTATTATGGTATTAAAGGACGCCTGCAATGGGGATGCAAAGTTCGTAAAATGCAATATGAACTTTCTTTTGTATCAAACGAATTGGCTAAGATTGCTCCCCAAAGGAACTCAGATCGGTATTGTCCTAAGTTTAGGCAAAAGAATTATTATAATGATAGTTCAAATTTTACATATCACTCGTCAATGTCATTTCATAAAAGACCTAATTGTACAAAGAGAGATGACTTTTTAAATGCAAAAACAAGATCAGATGTTCCAAATTGGAGAAAGGGTGTTTCGCAAAATATTCAAAAGGACATTGATCCTAGTGGTATGAAGGAGAAAGCTGCTCCTGCGAAACCCAACTCTAAATGGGTTCCTAAGTCCTCCTTAGTCAAGAAGGGACCAAAAGTTAGTCACAAGAATGACTCTCAGTTGTTAATTGTTGGTGACAATAATTACAAGAGTCTTGTTGAAAGGCTAAAGAAAGACATTATATATGTCTGAAATCTCTTGTACTAGTAAAGGTTGTGATAATGAAACTTTTCATCACAATTCAAAGAAGAAAAACAAGAGATGGAACAAGAGAAAAGAAACCAAGCAAGAGGTAAAAAATGATGATTCGGTCTTAGTCACTCGTGACGAACAAGACAAGGATCAACTCAACACAACCTAGTTGTGTTAGAATGTGCATACTCACCTTGGTGCTCAATTTTGAAAGGTGAGGAAGCACATGGAAAAAAAATTGAGCACATGATCTCTCAATTTTTATATGACTAATTAACAACTTTAGGGAGATTTATTTTCTTATACACTCATACCTTCTCTATTTGAGATTTTGATAGAAACGGTAATTTTGAGTTGATGATGTTGATATCTACTGATAATGTATGCGTAGTACTTGCTTTTGTGGTTAAAACAAGCCAAAAATCACTGAATTCGGACATCGTATGCAAAAGTTATGTCAAAAACAGTTTAGTGATGTGATTCGTCACAAGTAACACTTGGGGGGAACCGATCCTATGGAGAGGTGCAATGGGGAGAACCAATTATGGTTGTACAACGGTCGGGTAATATTAGTTTTTGGACCTACCGACCAATGCACCGTAATTATCAGTTCTTTCACAGGAAGCCCCAACTATGGTTGCAGTTTATTTTGGGTCGGTTTTAGAAGAATCTAATATTTCATCGGGGCGGTCAGGTTTATCGAAACTCACAAGTTAATATAAGAGAAATTCCAAATCTAGATGCAATGCATAAAATATAAAAAAACCACAGACTTATCTTTGGTTTCAGAAACAGTACAATTTGAATAACGAAATTTAAGAACAAATGAAGATAGAAAGATTTATTACTTCAATTTTGGATCTTAAAAAACTCATAATATATCAATGATGCCAAAATCTAATTCAACTTCAATTGCAGGTATTTTATGTACTATAAATCCATAGAGAAGAAGATTTGACTCGATCGAAGATATATAGAAGACTCTTATTAATAGCAGCAGATGTTGATCATCCTTGTTTTACCTATTGCAGCTATAACTACTACGCCATATAGATTTTCAAATCCAAATTAATCACACATATATGGAGGAGATCCAAGCACTCACAATAATTAAGATTTAGGAAGGGGTTGTAATAGTTGGATGGTGGTGCGGTAGTAGTAGAGAAGAAGAGGAAGAAAAATAGTACTGCCGTCGGTGTTTTTCTCCTTGAGTGAAGAATGAAAAACTGGAAAGAACTAGGGGAGTTTATATTGTAATGAACAATGGCTCAGATGAAATCTAGATCAAGATTTTTAATCGGTCGGATACTTGTCTCTTCGGTCGGTAACATGCTCCATCCGAATATGCATCGAAACTAGATCGGTGGTGTACTATCTACACCGTTCAGTGATGTAAGATATATCGGGTTCTATTCGGATCGGTTATTTTTAGCTCGGGTCGGACAGGTTGGTCGGTTGGATTCGGTTATTGTGCACCTCTAGAACCGATCCTATGGAGAGGTTCCCATACGAATAAGTGTAAAACTGTTTTTCCCATAATGTTTTCGTCCGAACTCGGAATAACCTCATTCTTTTTGAGTTGTTTTCGCAATTCAATTCCCTAAAAGATAGAGGTAGTTTCAATACTTGATTCTTTGTTGAAAATTTATGGTGTATTGCATTTGTGTTTATAGGATGTTTGATTACGGTTTCATGACCTTAATATTCGATCTCATATGATGTTGTGAACCCTTATAGTTTGGGTGACTTTTTGATTTAGCAGGATTAAGTTCTAGCCCATGTTGGTAGGCTTTATCAAACGATCATGAGGGGTTCATGTAGAAACAATATGTTGAATCGGTTTTGGTTTAGCATAAAAGCATATGTGTTTCGACGGCTTTCAACTTTTGCTTGCAATTGTTAAAACCGATTTTCAACCTTTCTCTAGTAAAGGTTGGTTGTTGTTATTCTTTTGTTTTTGCATAAGGATGACAACATAATGGTATTTCGATATCAATTCTCCCGGAAGAATAAAATGATGTGATCATATTTGGTGAAGTTGGATGCGAAATTGAGGTAACAATCTTGTTAGTTAATTGTTTTCCTGATTAGGAAAAGCCTATTTTTATTTTTATTTGATATATATATATATATATATTGCTTTTTCTTAAACGAAATTGTTAGTATAATTGATATATTTATTCCCATTATGTATGTGTGGATGTTTGTGTGATTCAATTGTTTCCGGTTAAGTAAAACTTTTGTTATCTTGCTTTTTTGTGTGATATCAATCGCTTAGGCTTACAAAATTTTGGTGCAATTGTGGTGCTTTAATGTCTATGTAAATTCAATTGCTTCCAGTTAAGTAAAACAATTGTTATTTTTCTTTATTGTGTAGTATCAATTGTTTAGGCTTACAAAATTTTGGTATAATAGTGAAACCTTGATATATATGTTGTTTCAATTGTATCCAGATGAGGTGAATAATTATGCAAGTTGATTTATTGGTTTGTATGAATTATATATGGCTTAACGAATGAATGTGTTGACGGGATGAGTTGTTTAGTCCAATTAGATTCCGGATAAGATAAACTAAGTTAATTTTGATCTTAGTTAGACTTATCAAAGTGGAGGTTTCGGTTATTCAAGTTTATCCGAAATCCTAAACAAGGAGATGCTAGTTAACTAACCTAGTGTTTGGCTTTTTTTTAATCTAAAGGTCTAAGTTATATGGATAATTAGAACCTGATGAGAAAAATGGAGTTTATCTTTGTTTTGGATTTATCGAATGAAGTGGTTGTATTTATACAATCGGTTTAGCAAAGGAACTAAGTTCCTTAGTTGATTTTTGGTTTGCTAAACTAGTTGGGAAAATTGCTTCGGGCAATTATTTCCATGATAACATATCAAAACGTAATTACTTGTAGTTTCGGTTTTGATATTGGTTATCAAAAATGGTATGTGGAACCCTCGTGCTTGACTCAACAGGTTGCGAGTCTATTTTGAGATTTGTAAGATCATTTTCGTGTTGTTCTTTATTTTTTCGTTTCTTTGTCATTTTTGTGACAAAAAGTGGGAGAAATATATGGATTAAACAGGTGATGCTGGTATCAATTTTATGGTTGATTGGTGTCACTAGGGAAGAGGACAATGATGCTTGAACGTTTATCTAATGAATGAGCAAAAGCATAGACTAAGGGGGAGTAACATATCACATGATTGGGATAAAAATTTCGTGCGGATTGAAAATCTACCTAGCTCACCTTTAGGGGGAGTATAAGCTTTGTTATTATAGTGCATATGCTGCATTTTTGAGGATTGAATGAATGCAGGTTATGTGTTGTGGATTCGGGAATAAAGCGTATGTGTAATGAATTCTTGTAATTTGTTTATCCATATGGTTGTAAGAGTTTTGTCACTAAATTGACAAAGGGGGAGATTGTTAGAGCACTACTCGGTTGAACCCACCAAGCGTTGGTATGTCAAGTTTTGTTATCATATTTTAGTGAACCAAAACTCATTTAAGAGTCGCTTGATTTAAATATACTAGAGTCAACTTCGTATAGGTTAGCTTGAAAGTATTAGGGTGAGACATTACAAGTATTGCAAAGACTTGAAGAAGTGA
Organism: Papaver bracteatum; assembly: GCA_023529315.1. Taxonomy (NCBI): domain Eukaryota; kingdom Viridiplantae; phylum Streptophyta; class Magnoliopsida; order Ranunculales; family Papaveraceae; genus Papaver; species Papaver bracteatum. The sequence continues at coordinate 124,265 of JAJJWX010002914.1, forward strand.
AGAAGAACGGAGCTACAACCACAACATCATCCTTCCACTTGAGGTTAGTGATATTGGACTTGAACTGTTTCATTCCCTAACGTATCTTTCAAGTCATGCATATTGAAAACATAAAACTGCGAAGAATGAACACTCTAGATAGACATAGTATTAAGTAATACAATATGAGGTTTCTTTCTTAACCATTAAACTTTGTATATCAGACATCGAGATAATCGAATGAATGCTATTATGATTATGTATGGGTATGAGGTGAGGATTTCATCCTAGGGAACAATGTTTACATGTGTTTTAAGGAAGTAAGTTCATGATATGTGTTGTGAACCGAAAAGGAAATCGTCAGGCGTTATTGGGGATGTTCTTCATTGCATATCTTATGAACGACCAATATGTGTGATTAGTATAACCGCTCATGACTTGTTTGTGTTCTTGGTAAAAATATTCACATGAGGCTTGACTTATGTATTGGTATGACTTTTATTAGTGAAACCGATCTTAAGTAATCACCTGGGGTATGATCAGGTTTGTGAGTATCTGACTAATTATTGGGAGAAGGGGAACCGATCCTAGTAAGGGTGCAGTGCATCACAAGGGGAACCGGTCCTTGTATGAGGTGTATCAAGTTTTATGGAAGAAAGGGGAACCGATCCTATGAACATGTGCAACACGTTTTTGAGAAGGGGGAACTGATCCTATGGACATGTACAGTCCATACAAGTTAGATACCAAATATATGTGGGGAACCGATCCTAGTACCTAGTCAGCCAAATTTTGGTAAGCTAGTGTAACTATGCACAATACTCACATGGATGTAGAACCGATTTTTTTTTTTTGGTAGAACCGTAAGCCTATGAGTTGTGATTGAGTGTTACTTAATCAATCACATAGTTCTTGAAAGTCAGATGAACCAATTCCAAACTTGTTTGGAAGCATGGTAAATCGGTTTCAAGTGAGCAAGTATGAAAAAGGGCTTGCAAGAGTAAGATGTCGACACACTTTGAACACGGTGAATTAATGCTTATTCTATATTGTTCAAAGATATTCCTTAGCTGCTAAGAAGGAAGTAAATCCTATGATCAAATTTAAATAAGTTAAGAATCTTTTTAATTAAGGGTTTTTAATTGTACATGGAAAATAAGAATTAGTAATGTGCATTTGCTAATTAAAGATTTTCCAAGGAGATTTCGATCATTATTTTTGGACAGTGCATTCACAAGAATTATGAAAACCGAATTTGTTGGAGTGATGAAAAATATCTTGAGAATATTTTCGGTTTTGGAAATTCCTTGGTGTCCAAACTTCCTTGTCTATAAATACTTTGAGTTTACATTTCTAGCAAACTAATCCTACGTAACATAGACTTCCTCTTTTGTATTTGTTACTGGTGAAGCCACCTATCGGGGAGGAGAGTAACCTAATTAGGTGAAATCTCTTACGGCCGCTCAATTTAAAGTCTTCTTTGGGATTGAGAAGCTCTAGCGCGACGCGTTGGTGGGAAACTAGATATTGCGGTTTATCTTTAATTTTCTTATTGATTTGATTGACTAACGGTGGTTGAACTTTGATTGCACCAAGATTGTTTATGCTTGAGAATATTCTCTTCTGATATAAGATTCACGCAAACTAGTTCAAGGTTTCGACAGGGATCTTTAGACTGTTGTTAGATCTATAGACGATCTTCTGATAATCCATTGTTAACAGACTCTGTTCTGTGTGTGATTGATCACAAGAGATTCAAGTAGTTGTGTGCAGTTGTTTATTGAAGATCTAAGAAGATTTGAAGACAAAGAATATATTGAAGATTTCTGACTTAGTTTTTATAATCTTTGGTGTGCACAATACGTTTTTTGGAAAAAGAGGATCCAATTAATAATCGGTTTATCCTTGTGGTAGATTGGATTGATTAATTGAGGAAGATTGGCATCAATACATTTCCTTGTGATTAAAGGTATTGATTGGCTTAATCTTAACAATTGCCTTTGGGTGATTGAACATAAGATGGATCTTGGAACTTGGCAAAGGAGTCTATGTTAAGATAAACAAGGGAACCTTTGCGCAACTCATATCACTTGGTTGAAGAGAGTTGATACCAAACATATTTGTTGCTCCTTTAATATTTGGAATACGAACCAAAGGAATTGGTCCAAGTACGTGACTTGTTTACAGGATGGAGGCGTGGGAATACAGACAAAACTAGGTGAACTATAGGTTTAGTTGCTTGGTGTCAACTATACGAAGTTGGTTTATTTTGTATAGCGGCTTAATCCTGAGAGTATTCAATTCTGGACTAGGTCCCGGGGTTTTTCTGCATTTGTGGTTTCCTCATTACCAAAATATTATTGTGTCATTTACTTTATATTTTCGAATTATAATTATTTTATTATAATTAAAGTAAATTGCACAAACGTTAATTCCTATTTACTTGATACGTGAATCCTATTGAGTTTGGTTAAGTCCGAACCTTTGTATCAAGTAAACACACTTTGTTGTTGTATTGTCTCGATCTCGTATCCATAGACGATCACACAAAGTGTGAACCGATTTGTTGCATTGTCTCGACTCAGTCCATAGACAATCACTTTCGGAGAAAGAACTTATTGGAAGGAAAAGTAATTAATATCTTGACGTATATTTGGGTACCCTCATCTTTTCAGAAACCATCTTGGATCCTTCATAGCTTTTCTAAAAGCCTTTGGTTCAACTAAAGAATCAACAAGACTTGTAAAAGCTGTAGGTATTTGATGTTTGAGATCAATCCTATGGATCCAAGCTACCCATTTTTTCATCCAAGCCTTTTCTTTTACTAATACCATATTGAGATCTTGTATGCATTTTGGTAGATACTGAACTAGAAGAAATTGATGAAGGATAATTAACTACCTGTTCAGGTGATGAAGTAGAAATCCCTTGCTCAGTGACTTGCTCAGTTGCTGAAGTAGAAGGAGAAGTAGAAGTAGCAGCTTTGTCATTTAGAAGATAAGATGTAGCATCAACACCAGAGTGAACTTCTGAAATTGTATAAGATATATCCTTTCCAGCAAAAGGAAAAACTTTCTCATTGAACTTAACATGAGTTGTAGTATAAACCCTATGAGTCTTATAATCAAAACATCTATATCCTCTATGAAAAGGACTATAGCCAATGAAGACACAAATAGTAGACTTACGGCTCAATTTATCCTTCCTATATGAAGACAAATTTGGAAAACACAAGCATCCAAACACCTTTAAAAATGAATAATCTGGTGGTTTAGAGAATAATACTTCAAATGGCCATTTATAATTCAGTAGTTTTGTATGAGTACTGTTAATCAAATAGGTAGCACTGAGAAAAGCATCAACTCTAATGCTCCATCACACTGAAACTCTTTAATCTTTGAATTCAGCAAGTTTTCCATTAACTTTTTGAATAAAGCAAAACAAGAAAAACTGTCTGACTTAAACTTCATAGGATATATCCAGTTGAATTTACTAAAGTCATTCATGAACAGAATATAGTACTTATATCCTAATTAAGTAGAAGTAACAGGTGCAGCACCCCAAATGTCACAATGAACTAAATCTAGAGCATAAGCTGAGGTAGATAAAGAACTGGAAAAAGGTAAACACACACTCTTGCCTAACTGACAAGAAGTACAAACAGACTCAAAACTACTATGTGATAGTTGAATTGAAGAAGAAGATGTTAGTTTCTTTATTATCTTTGATGCAGGATGACCAAGACTTTGATGCCAAATATCTAGAGGAGCTTTAACAGAAGCAGGAGCAGCAAAATGTGGAGCAGATAGAACAGGAAAGGACTTCAATGGGTATAGATTATTATGCATTTTCCCTTGAGCAAGAATCTGATTAGTCTTCAAAGATTTGATGTTATAACCCCATGGTAGAAATTCAAATGAACAATTATTATCATCAATAAACTTTGCTATAGACAAAAGATTGTACTTGATAGAAGGCACAAATAACACATTATTAAGATCAAAATTTTTACCAGAAGAATTTGTTAGCTTACTAGATCCAGTTAATGTGATAGGAATAAGCTTACCATCTCCTAGCATAACTTGTTTTGCACCCTCATATTCTTCAGCATCATCAATGAGGGCAGAATCATTTGTCATATGACCAATGGCACCAGAATTTGGGATCCAAATTGGACCAGTAGAACTAACTCCCCATTTTCCACTAGTAGTAGAGAAAGCATATTGAGTAGCAAGATTATATTGTTCATTTAAATGCCGTGGATTTGTAGAAGAAGAATCTTTCATTCCTGCAAAAGCCTTTTGCACATAATTTGCAGATCTAGGTGGAGATATTCTTGATGGTGGTTTTTTTACAACAGCATATATATACCTACACCTAGTGGCAAAGTGACCTAGATTGTTACAGATCTGACATGGAATGAAATTATAATCTAATTCTTGCTGAACCACTGGAATAAAGTCTCCTTTCTTGAAAGTAAAACTAGAACTAGATGTACCATGAATAAATTTTGGAGAAGAAGAACTAGATGCACCATTACTAAACTTTAGAGAATAATCATTTGAGACTGGTTTCTTGCCAGAGGAATCATAAGACTTGTAATGCTTAACATAAAAAGAAGATGTTGTAGGATCTTTAGCTAAGTAAGAATGAGAATCATCATCTTGATCTTTCATCCATTTCTCATGTGTAACCAATCTAGATCGTAACTCAGAAAAAGATAAAGGTGTTTCCCTATTTTGCATTGTAATAACAAACTGAGAGTAATCACGACCTAATCCAGATAGAGCATACATAACAAGATCGGAATCCGGCACCGGTTTACCAATTTCAGCTAAAGAATCAGAAATTGACTTAATCTGCTGTAGGAAATCAAAAATTGTAGAATTACCTCTACGAATTGAATGTAACTGTGACTTCAACATATTTTTCCTAGTAAAGAACTGCTCACTGAAGATTTTATCCAAATGAAGCCATTTTTCTCTAAATGAATGTTTTCCAAGCAATTCTGTAGAAAGAGAAAAAATAACAGTAACATTGATACATGATCCAACAAAGTTATCTAAAGATCGCCATTCAGCAAACACCGGATTAGCTACTGAAACATTATTCTGCATCAGAAAAGGAGATTCTGGAGGAATTGATCCATCGACGAAGCCAAACAAGTTCGTACTGATCAAGATCGAAGAAAGCTGATCTTTCCAAACCAGGAAATTTGATCCATCTAGCTTAGTAGAAACAAAATTATAAATGTTTGGAAAAGGTAAAGGATGAATACGAAAATTTGATGCGGAATTGTAAAACACAGATTGTTGATATTGTGGTGGTGGTGGTAGTGGTGGTGGATTGAGATTCTGCGATTGCGGAAGAATATGTGGAATATTCATTGAAGACGAAGCTTGATTTGTGTTGGTTGTTGATGTGTTTGTGTTTGAATTTGAATTTGTGGTGTTTGAATTGTTGTTGTTTAAAGAATTCATGGAATTCAAGGTTTTTCTCACCATTAATGGTGGTTGAAGTTTGTAGTTAGGGTTTGTAAGGATCTTTTGGTATCTGATACCATGTAGAAACACATAATAGATTGATCAAAGGACACAGTTATTACAGACTCGATATATGTAGGAGAGACACAGACTGTACAGCTAGGATAAAGCTAAGCAAACAATGGACCACACACTACTAGACACGTGTGCACACAATGGACCACACACTATCAGACACGTGTGATATCATTATAGGTTAAACAAAATAGCTGTAGGCTCTAACATCTTCGAGTTCGGTTAGCATAACCCAGTGTTAAGAAATAAGTGGTGTTCCCCGTTGGACGTTCAAACAATCGCCCTGTATCTCGAACTGGATCAAATATTTTAACGGAATGAAATGTCACGTTTAGAAGACCCATTGTTTTCCAACCTGAGTATGGAACAAGTTTACCAGAATGTTGGTATCCTAGTCCCACATTGGCTAGATGGGGCTTAATTGGTAGTTTATAAGTCAATGGGTTCCCTCATCTAGTCAACCGGTTTTCGAGTTGAGTTCTACCCATGGGCTTATGACGAGTTTAGAGTTGGTACCCTAACATTTTGGTATCAGAGCCAACCACCACGACTTATGTCCGCTCCACGGAAGGGGTGACCTATAGGCTAGATTAAAGTGCTGGGGCACCTATGTATGGGCGTAGTTGTCACCCGCATTGAATATTGATAGGGGAGTGAAGCCGCCATAAAGAGAAAGGGCTACCTTCTGGTCAGTGTCGATAGAGTGGGCCAACGAGGACTTTGGGTCTGGAAGTGTGGTGGGATGTTGGGATCCTAGTCCCACATTGGTTTGATGGGGCTTAATTGGTAGTTTATAAGTCAATGGGTTCCCTCATCTAGTCAACCGTTTTCGAGTTGAGTTCTACCTATGGGCTTATGACGAGTTTAGGGTCGGTACCCTAACACAGAATGGTTTCGATACATTATGATTCCTTTTTTGTTGTCGATCATCATACTGTGAGGACCATCACGACTGTCTTGGTTTGAGATACGGCTAACGAGTTTGGTACTACTACCTTTGACCTGAAGTGTTTGAGCAACTAAAAGAGTAGCAGTTGGGTGCTGGAAACTCTGCCAGATAAATCTCCCTTTTTTTATCATGAAGAACTAAATTCCGTTAGGTTTCATAGAGATACCGTTAACACCTTTGTTGGCTGTGTTAGTTTGCCAAACAATACGACCATCTGCATCTGCAAGGACAAAATTACCATCACGGCTGAAAGTGAGAGTAGCATTTTCACGAACAGGGTTATTGAGATTAGCACCCCAAACCCAACGAACTTCCCTGACCGTGTAATCGTATGAATCAGGAAGAGGACCCCCAGTGCCAAGAATGGATGCATTAGGGGTACTGTTACAGAAATACAACCCGAATGTGTTATAACTTATAAGAAAGTTTAGATGATGATCCAATGAAGTTGATACTAGCTGCCTCGCCAAATTTCGTAACGTTGTATTCGCTACTCAACCAAAAACTAGATTCCCCACTGTTTATAATCCGGAAAGTTTTGTTTTTGGAAACTGCAGATTGGACTAAGACACTGGAATAAAAACAAAAGATGATAATGAATACCATGAGAAAATGTAGAGGAAAAGAAAGAGGAGGAGCCATATATTATGTAATGTGATGAAGAAAACTTTGAAAGGATTATGGTATCTTCTCCAATCTATGTGTATGACTCAACCTCTTATACTTATGATTGGTTTAAGATGAAGGGTGCAAATTATGGATAAGTTTCAGTTAAGTCTCTACTAAACATTTCAAAGTCAAGTTTCATCATAAATGAGGGGATAGGATGCTACTTAGATGCAAGGGGAATTGATAAGGGGCGTCAACTACAATTTGTTTATACTTCTAAACAAATCTATCATCTCTTCCAACTGGTATCCCTATAAGAATATGCCACTGAAGGCCGACCGAAATTTTTAGAGGTTTTTGTCGTTTGATTTATGATTCATATATCATCACAAAATTTGATACTCATATGCGAATTTTAATACTAATCACACCACTAATGTTTCTAAGATATTTTATAAGACTTGTGTGAGTAGTTTTCGATTGTGCAACTAAGAGGGGATTTTTGGTTTTATTTTCGTAGGCAAATGTAATAATTTTGATTGAAAAAGCTTAAACGTACGGTTCAAGTCTTCAAGTAAAGTACTCACAAACCATGAGGGTTTTTCTTCAAGTAAATTCACGGATTCTTATGTATATTTTCTAGTAGAAATAATTGCATAATCGATACTCCAAGCACCATCCACACTGGCGGAGCCATATTTGAAACCCTAAAAATAAAACCAAAAATCCTCTCTTAGTTGCACAATCCATATTGTGAACACTAATTTTTATTCATTTTCCTAAGTCAAGAACAACCCATAACACTACTAACGAAACCCATCCGACAAAAGTCCAATTAAGACACTAGATCTCTACGGTAAAAAATGACTTTCACCAAAGTGAGATTTCTATTAAACCCCGGGAGCCAAAAGATGTCGTATCATATAGGAACAATACATCCTGATGAACCTGAGCGAGGGCAAGAGCTACACAATCGCCTGTCACACTTCCCTGATGTACCACATTTTGATCGTAAGGCACATTCTTTCACAGTGTCTCCAAAAAATGCATATGGTGCTTCCCAATATCTATAATATATTTCCTCCCATGCATGTTCAGCGTATATATAAAGTCTTAGGTTTCCATCTGAATCTAACCTAAGAAATGAGTACGTAAAAGTTTTATCATTTTTCATAAGCATAACTCTTCTAGTTTGGTTAGTGAAACCCAGTGTTAAAAAATAAGTGGTAGTTCCCTGTTTTAGAATATAGAATGGACCAGGTTTTCCAGGACCAGGAATATCTGGTGGTGTTTCTTGAACTGGATTGATTCTTTGAACAGAACGAAATGTCACGTTTAGAAGACCCGTTCTTTTCCAACCTGCATATGGAACAAGTTTACCTGAATGGTTTTGATACATTATGAGTCCTTTTTTATCGTCAATCTTCATACTGTGAGGATCATCACCGCTGTCCTGGTTTGATGTACGGCTAACGAGTTTGGTACTACTACCTTTGAGCTGAAGTGACTGGCCTGGTAAAAGAGTATCAGTTGGATGCTGGAAACTCTGCCAAATAAACCTCCCTTTTTTATCATGGAGAACTAAATTCCCATTAGCTTTCATAGAAATACCGGTAACGCCTTTGTTGGCTGTGTTAGTTTGCCAAACAATACGGCCATCAGCATCTGCAAGGACAAAATTTCCATCACGGCCAAAAGTGAGAGTAGCATTTTCACGAACAGGGTCATTGAGATTAGCATCCCAAACCAAATGAATTTGGTTTCTGCCTATATCATATGCATCAGATTTCTGAGGAGTTGGAACACCTATGCCAAGAATATATGCATTAGGGGTAATGTTATAAAAATATAATCCGAATGGGTAATAGGAAAGTTGGTGTGGAGAATCAATGAAGTTGAGACTAGCCGTAATGTGGTATTCACTTCTCAGCAACCAGTCGTCACCAGAGTCCCTGGTGTTTGTAATCTGGAAAGTTTTGTTTTTGGAAACTGCAGATTGAACTAAGACACTAGAACGAAAACAAAACATGATAAGGGATACTAGGAGAAAATGTAGAGGAAAAGGAAGAGGAGCCATTTTATGTAATGTGATGATTTTAAAAGATATCTTCTCCTATGTTAAGTTTATGTACTGATGTTCAACAGCAATTTATAAAAGGGCTTACATGTTACAATTAAGGATAAGTTTCGGTTAACATTTGAAGTCAATATCCAATTTGTTTCATCATAAATGAGGGGACAAGATGCTACTCAAATGCAAGCGAAGATTGATAAAAAAAATGTCCACTACAAATTGTTTTTTACTTTATCTGTTTAGACTGTTTTTACTTCCCACCATCTTTAGACTGTTTTTTATTTTACTTCCTCCCGCCATCTTTTATCGGTTAATACAGAAATCATGGGATGTCGACGTTCTCTTGTAAAAAGGAATCATAATACATGGTGAGCAAAAGGTTTACAGAAGTTCTGCTGTACTTGGTCATCTAGTCTAGTGGCAATATAAGAGTGCAGAGAAAAGAATCTTCCAAACGCTTCCATCAATTACAATAATGTTTTCACTACCATTCAGAAAAGAAGACGAAATGCTGAAAACTTTTTTTGATTGATTGGAACAAGAAAATTAGGTACGGCTTGTGGCGTAAAGACTCGACCATTAGTTCTTCCGGAAGAGGAACCACTCTACCGAAGTAGATGTATCTTGGTTTTGTTCTCTCTTAGCTAACAGGGGTACCATTTTTTGCTGATATCTGTCAAAATCGATATAAAACCAAACATTTCCAAGCAATGAATTGGTATACCCTCAGGCAAAATGGTACCCCCTTTATCACGAGAGAGCCAATTCACATTACTTGGTATTTGTTTGACAATTTTAAAGTTTAAACTCATCCAAGGACCGAAGGTGTAACGCAAACGTCCAACTTTTCAAGTACCGAAAAATTAAAATTTTCAGGTCACCGGAAAATTTTCAGGTCACCGGAAAATTCCAAGACTAAGTTATGTAACTATGCACACTGATAAGAAATCCCCATTGATTTTCCTACAGCTACAATTAACCGTCGCACATTCTACTTTGGAAGAATTCACTAGCAGCATTTTCATTCCAAGCAAATGGTGAACCAACAAGTTTTAAAATGGATATTTAATGAGCATGAAAACAGGGGGTGATCCTCAGACCTCAGTGTACAAGAGTTCTAATTCGCACCCGTGTTAAAGAAGAACATTCCTCTTCCATATTCTTTTCTTCTTCTTTTTTCATGCAAAATGAAAAAAATTCATCGATGATGAAGGAGAACACATTATTAAACTGTAAAATAAAACAAAATTGGGAGACTTAACCAGCTCAGAAACCCCTCTGTGCCTAGCATGTTTAACAAGTACATCTGAACAACTGTGGGCTAGTCTATTTTGATGCCTACAAAACCAACTATAACAAGTGTACTTAATAATGCTAAAAGTCCTTACTGCTCCTCTGAACTGCCAGGGAAGATATGAGCTTTGGCCGTTCACTGCACACACCAAACTCTGGTAGTCAGTCTCTAGGATTATTGAACTATATCCAGAGAATTTGCCCAGGTAACTGCACCCAGCATAGCTAGACAGTCCAGCTCTTCTGGTCCATTCATATTCAACGCGATGACTTTCATTTTTTATACTAAAAGAAAACAGAACGAAGTGCAATGGCTTAAAGCAGCTGAGACAATAATAAGATCGAGACTATGTAGCAGGTAACAATCAAATTAAGCCAATCGCAGGACGATGCTAACATGAAAATTTTGCAAAATAAATATTAGGAAAGATGAGTTCTTTCGGAAGAACTCCTTGTGTGTCAAGTGAAATGTGTAAATGCTAGAATGTCAAAAAGGGGAAAAGAATGAACCTTCTGTATCCTGTTGAACTGATTGCCTAATTAGACGTAGCAAAATCCGTTGCTGTTGAGCCCATCAACTTTTGAATCTGCACGACATTAATAAGATATACTTAACAAATGAAAGACATATGCAATTAGCATTGTTAACCCATCAAATTTTGAACCACACAGCATTAGTAAGTTATAGATACAAAGGAAAGATACAGACATGCAGTTAGCGAACAAACAGAACAACAGTGGTATCGGCTTTTGAGATGTGTCACCTATAAATCCCTAACAAGTAGAATCCAGGATTTGTTACTCCGTGATATTTTAACAAGAAATGGAACCAGGAAAGCCTAATCCGAGATTAAATAACAACTAGTGTCCATCACAGATATTCCATGAGGAGATCACATCTTTAATACAACACATAAGACAAGGATATAATATGATCAGTATCAAGGTTGAGTTAGTGAACGAAAAATGAAATTTGAGCCCAAATGTGCGCTTATAGTAATCTAACTCATATGTACATTTTCTAGCCCCACCAGTTCCAATTAAACGAGATCATTCAATCTATTGAAATCCCCAAAACTAATTGCCATCTTGATGGTCCATAGGAGATAAGAGCATTATGATACGAATTTTGGAGACACAAGCGTCCAGAAACACAAAAGGTAAAACTTTAGAACCCACCTCCATGGGTTCTGCCTCACCTACATTATCCAGTAAGTTTCATTCTTAAGCCCGTAAAAACACAAAGAACTACAAGAAAATGTACCTCGATCATGTTCTGTGGCACTGATTTCCCTTCCGCCTTTAACTTATCCATCTTCTTTCGTGCTTCCTTAATCCACCTAAACCTTCCCAACACATTCTCTACTTCTCCCAATGTGCAGTTACACTCTTTTGCTGCCTCTTTTTTCTGACTTGCTTTTAAGTTCTAAAAACAAAGCAAAAAAACTGTTCAACACAAAAGTTCCACAATTGACCTAAAAGACAAAGTTAAATTGCAAATCTTTACAAAAAAATCTACCTCTCCAGTATTATCAAAACATCCAAGAACTCGAATTAATGATTCTTGTTTTAATGAATCTGCAAGCGTCTCATCGCTAATCCTCCCGATTTCGAATTGCTTACACTGCAATGCTTTTCTAGCACTCATTATCTCATCAGCAAATCCTGAAATTTAGTAGCATTTTCGTACATGTAACAACAAAATAATCAATTTTGGGTGTGATGAAATTTCAAGAAACTAAGACTTAAAAGTTGAAGGAGAGTATACTTACTAAGTAGGGTGAAAGAATGTGGATTTGCTTGTGTATTGATAGGATCTTTAGCCATTGCTCTTCTGATCTTATCAGCAAAAGACATCTCAAGATGTGATGTCGTACAAATTGAGCGGACTTGGGAGAAATTGACGGCATTCTTGTAAACGTTGATCAAGGATCGATATGAAGCCATTTGTGTATCTCTTCAAATCTCTGGAAATGTGAGGAGATTTTACAGAGTTAGGGATTTGATGGAGGAGACCTATCTACTCCATAAACTGAAGCTTATAGTTGTTTCATACCATTAACGGGTTGCAATAGCCTATACTTGTCTGAATCCTCCTCCTTGAGGGATATCTTATAGTTGACATTTCTACTCCTAATTCAGGTTCTCATTCATTTCATGAAAAGTTAATATACTAGAGTAAACTTACACAAAAGGGCCAACCCTTTTATGTAACAAGTTCATTCATAGACAAAGTACAACCCTAAAAACTGAAATCAGATGAAAACAACTGACAAAGTGCCTTCCCGTTGTAGCAATCCTCCTAGAATACTTCTGAATAACATGAAGTATACACATTATCCTTCTCCTTTACCCCTAAATCCCAAGAATCTCAAACCTATACTCAAGAAATTATGGAAGAGAGGATTCCAAAAACCCCTAATTCTACCCAAAATGAATCCGGGGTTTTCCAATTCAATAAACAAATTCAATGAATACTAATAAGATAGAGAGAGATTAAATGAAGGAATACTTACTAATTTTCCGTCCAAGGGGATGCAAAATTACAGATGCTAAAAACCAAATTCGTTTTAGGTTTGAGCCCGTGAAGAGTGATATCAAGAGAAGGAACAAAGAGGGATTTAGGTCGCGGAGGAGAGAGAGATTTGAAGAGTTTGGTGGCTGAAACCGATTATTGATTTCAAAACCGCACTACCTGGTTTGTTTTTTTTTTTGTTTTTGGCTTCTCTTAAATGCAACCCACATTTTTATTAACCATAGCCCAAAAAATTTAAGTTAAAATGAAAAGCTAAAAACTAAAATGAAAAACCAAACAAGTTTTAACTTTTTGCTAACAATTAAACCTAGATCTTCTTACCCAAAATAAAAATCAAAATAATCCCTAACTCTTTTTCTTAATCATACTTAAACTTAATTGGAATTGCTCTTTTAGTATTCTCACAAATTGAACAATTATATATAAACCCTAATTTTTACCTTTTCCCTAAAACAAAATAAATTCTTATTCTTATTTTCTCTAAAATAATTTTTTCTTAATCATGATTACATCAAAATTGACCAGGTGTATATATTCTAATTGTTCTCTTAAAAAAAGATAGAGAGAGAGATTAAATGAAGGAATACTTACTAATTTTCCGTCCAAGGGGATGTAAAATTACAGATGCTAAAAACCAAATTCGTTTTAGGTTTGAGCTCGTGCAGAGCCGAAACCGATATACTCGATTTTATTGATTTCAAAACCGTACTACCCGGTTTGTGTTTTTTCTTTTTTTTTTTTTTTTTGAAGCATACCCGGTTTGTTTGATCGAACAATTACCAAAGCTAGTAAATGCTATTTGTATTCAATATTATTCCGTCTCAACAAAAATAACCTGGCGAGATTGGGGTATACCCAGATTAATTGGGGTATACCCAAATTTAAATGCGAGATTGGGGTATACCCAAATTTAAATGGACATTTGCCCTTACTAAGGGGAGGCAAAAATGTGGTGAGTTTACCTTTTTACCCTTTGACTAATTAACCCTATTACTTAATCTAATAATTATAAAATTAAAAACTTAACCAAACCGTTAATCTTCTCTTAATCTTCTCTTCTTCTTCTTCATCTCATCTAAAAAGTGAAGAGTTTGATTATCCTGAAAAATGGTTGATTCCAAACGATCAAGAGATAACATAGATTCAACAGGAAATATCAAAAGATCCAAATCAGAGAAAAAAGGTAAGGGAAAAGATGGAACTAGTAAACCCGAAAGTTCAATCCCTGAGAATGTTGAAAACAACCCTCCGTCGGTGAAAAGAAGACTGTAAGTTTATTTCTAAACTCAACCCAATATTGTTTGGTATTTTTTGATTGTTAGATTAGGTTAGAAACTGAAAATTTAGATTTTTAGGGTTTTTGGCCGGCAAGGTCGATAGTTTAACATCATGCCGGCGGTTGTTGTTTCTTAAGCGCCGGCGTTGTATGAGGATGAATAACCTGCCGACGTTTCATATCAGCCATGGCGATTGTTAGACAATAACCAGGGCCGGCATGGAATACCAACAGAACCATGCCGGCTGATTTGTATCCGGCATTGTATTCTACTTGTACATTGCCGACCGTAGGCATCAGAAACTTGGTATTTTTTAAGTTATAGCCGGAATTATTATTTAATACAACACTGCCGGCGATTTTTTGGTCGGCTAGGTGCATGATTATTACCATCCCAGCCATCTATTGGTCGGCAGTTTACATATTTTATACCTTGCCGTCTAGTGGATGACCAGAACCAAATTTCAATGTGTAACAATTTTGATCTATTATTTGTGTTCAACGGTGTTGTTTGTTTTTATATCTCTTATTTGTGTATTGCTTAGGTTCCCAGAGGGAAAAAAAAAGAAGATCTACCTTGTTCGGTTACTCCAGAAGAGCTATTAGAATATATTGACGCAATTTATCCCAATGTAGAAGATCCTAAAGATGAAACTGAAAAGAATTGCCCTGTAAGAAAACTATGTTTGATGGGTAAGGAAGATCCTGAAGAATTTCTAAGGTTTATGAACAGTCTTAGCAATCCCCTCAACTATGTTGAATGCACATCATCAGATGAGGAGGAAGAAGAGGAGGTTGATCCAAGGACCTTTTTCAGGGCATCTGACTTTTCTGGAGTGAACCCCTATTACAATGAGGCCGGTGACTACATAGGTCCAGATAAGGGAAAAGCAAAAGATGATGCTGGTGAAAATTCTAGTGATGTGGAGGAAGATAACAACAATGAGAAGGATCCTTGAAATTCTTAAACTTTATTATGTTTTACTTGCTTTAGAAACTTAGATTCTGGTTTGAACTATTATATTATGTTTTGAACTCTTAGATTGTGGTTTTAGACTTGTTAAACTTATTTTAATTTTCAGTTTTAGTTGCTTTAGAAATTATTATTCTGCTTATGCAGTAATAGACAAAGTACTGGAGGCCGGCATGGTAAGAAATCTATACCTTGCCGGCGTAAATGTTAGTTGCACCTTTTAGGTACAAAGTACAACCCATTGAATGCTCAACGGCTAGAAATTTCAAAATCAAGATATTAGGTATGGTGTTATTATAAAAGCATTCCCAACTTCATCTTCAACCTTGCATAAAGAATGGAAGTTTCCAAACCAAATATTTGTAGTCTTTGTACACTTAGTGGTCATTTTGCAAACGATTGTCCATTTGAAGGAAGCAAATGCACTATTGAAGGTTGTAAGGGATTCTTATTTCTCATGAAAGCTGCAATAGGAGGTGTATATCAGCCGTATGCTTCAAAATGCACTTGTTGTGGGTTTTTCTATTGGATAGATGAGCGCCTAGATCCGTATGAAGATGAAGTTGCTAAAATCAACCTTCTACCATGCACAAATCCATATTGCGAAGGTAAGATGAAGCTAATTACCTCTCCTAAGAAATTGTGTAACGGAAAAAGATACTATCTATGTCCCAAATGTGTTAGGGTTAAGTTTTTAACGTTTGTATGCTTTAATTAAGGTTTGTATCCGATGTATAGTCGGTGATGTTCTAAATATAGGCTTGCCGGCGGCTTTATAGTCGGCATTATCCGAAATTAAAAGCATGCCGAAGGTTGTTCTGTCGGCATGGATATTATAATAAACATTGCCGGCTTGATAACATTCATGAACAATTTTTGAGTGAGCTCTTAGACGGCATGGTTATCCTTCAACACAATGTCGGCGCAATTAAAGCCGACAACTTGGCAAAGGCTGGAACATGCCGTCCTGATAAAAAAAAACATCCAAGAACAATCTTTTTAAGGGAGTTATCTGTCGGCATAGTGAATTTCATAAACATTGCCGGCATGGTAAACTCCGGCATTTTGGTAAAAGCAATACCTTGCCGGACATATGAGGAAGCTTTTTCCTTTACTGTCATGCATTGTGGCCGGCAGTTTGATGAGATAATACCGTGCCGACCCTGGGATAGCCGGCAGGGTTGTGTAATAACTATGATGCCGGCAAATTGAAAATACATCCAAAAAAACACATACATTTCATTCATTTGTAGCACTCCAAAGTACATTACACAAAACACGCATGCGATTACAAAAGTACTCCAAAAAGTACGAATGTTTTGTCTAGTACTCCATTGTACACTACACAAAAAGCTTCCTTATTCCCTAATCATAATCACTCCTCACTCAAATCTATTGGAAGGATTTCATTCAAATATATTGAACCTCCTTTAGTCAAATCTATTGGACATTCCCTAGACTCATCTATAACATTCCAAAGGGCCATGTTGTCCTCATAAATTTTCATCTATTCCTTGCTCTTGTTGTCTGTGAACTTCTCCCACAAACTAAACCTACATAGAGGAGGTAATGGACATTCCTTGTTGAGTTGTAGACCAATAAAATGATTTTTATCCACCAAAGCAATGGCAATTCTTCTATGCTTGAGTTGGTTCACGCAAACCGCATGTTTCGGTGCAAATGTTATAGATAGTCCCTCACTAAAGAAATGTACCACATAATTCCACGTATCCGCCAATAGATGGCCACACTCCGGCATTCTCAACCAATGCTCCCATTTGATCGGTGCATTTCCCTCCGGGCCTTTAACACTAGTTAGCAAATCTTTGAAAGTTGCTTCTTTCTCCTCCATGGAACCTTCTAGCATCATTGAGATATGGAACTCTTTGTCGTTTTATAGTCGAGCGGCCATCTTATTTCTAATGTATTGCCATTGGGTGAGATTCTCTTCAACCGCTCCACTTAGGTGTCCTAATTGTTGCGAGATAACGTGAAACCCACAATTTCCATCTTTCGGAACATCGTCGGTACCAATCACGAAATCTTGAATAATTGGAGGGAGTTGCTTGCGATACTTTTTCAACACCGATTGTACTACCTTATTTGGACGACCTTTTTTCTTCGCAAAATTTCCTTGGCTTGCTTGACTCTCAAGAGGTAAAGTTCCATTTGTATTCAAGTTAGAGACCGTTGGTGTAGTTGAATCCTTCCTTGGATGACCCATTTTCTTTCCAACGAATTCCACACTTGTTTGACTCTCAAGAGGTAGAGTGCCATTTGTATTCAAGTTAGAGACCGTTGGTGTAGTTGAATCCTTCCTTGGACGACCTCTTTTATTTTTAGCGGGCTCCTCCTTGTATTGCGCCTCGGTATAAACATGTCTGGATGGATCGCACTTTGTACTCAAATGCTCTTTAATGTTTTTCTTTTTGGAACTATTTGTACTTAAAAACTCTTTGATTTGTTCTCTTTCGGATTGATCTTCATCGCAATTTGTACTCAAAAACTCTTTGATTTGTTCTCTTTCTTCCGCCCTCGTCTTTTTGGTAGTTGGTCTACCATTAGGATCTTGTTTCTCCGGTTCTTCAAGTTCTTCCATAAAAGGGTAAACAATCGGCATCAACTTGTCCTTCATAGTTTGTTTGTCCAACCTATTCAACGTGGGGTACTTATCGAGGATTATTCTCCCAAGATCCATGTCGCCAAACTCTTCACCGGGATCTTCTCTTGGAGCCGGTTTGAAAGATAATTGCTTCCAATAAGGATCGATATCATCAAGAGGAATGGGAGTTTTATACCTACCAAGCATATGACGACACGGAAGTCCGATAGCCTTCATTATCCTACACTTACAAAGAGTGTTCGGGTCATCAAACTGATTATACTTTTTAAACAATGCGATATGTTTCATCATGAAACGTGTTGCCCAATGCGAGACGTTTCTATTTATACCAACAAGCAACCAATCATGCTCCTTAAACTCCTTCAACTTTTGGAAGCTACTTTCTTGGAATTGTTTTTTTATCTTGTCGATATCATTATTAGTGTACTCATGGATATCATGTTGTACCGTCACAATCCCATTTTGACTCGTGAAACGTAGACTTTTTAGTCTCCCATGAGCTTGCTCTACCATACTTGTGGACTCAAGTTTGAAATGTTTATAGTCGTAGGTAAAAGCATACACAAACCTCTTTTTGTATGGCGTCAACCATTGTCTCTTGCAATATTCCACCACTTTGGGGTATTTAGTGCCCCAATCATCCTCTAACTCCTTCAAGTTTATCTCATATCTTGTCACACTTGTCGACCAAACCAACTTATCCCACACTTTCATGAATAACCCAAAAATGATCTCACCTTCTTTCCATTCTTCGTCTTCTTTCTTCTTCTCTTCCTCTCTCTCCTCTTTAGTTAGTTTACTAAGACGTTCATCTTCCTCCTTTTCACGTTTAGTACCTTTCTTTGCCTTTGGCTTTTGGATATGATTCCTACAATTCTTTCTAAGATTGCATTGTATATGCCAAGTGCAAAGGAAATTTTGTGCATTGGGAAAGACTATCCTCACGGCGTTCATTATTTCTTGCTCATTGTCGGTGACTATAACCCCCGGAGTTTCGTCTTCATGGTAGAGAAGCTTCAAAGTTTCCAATACCAAAATATAGCTATCATCCTTATCCCGATCCATAAAACACCATGCCACCGTGAACGATTGCTTATCCAAGGTTTGTCCTACAATGTTCAACAAAGGCATGTTGTACCTATTCGTCTTATAAGTACAATCCATGAACAAAACTTGGTAAAAGCAACGCGCCAATTGAATCATATCGGGGTGCGCAAAAAAAAATACGATCCACCTTCCCCTCCGATGACTCATGGTGTCTCACCGTGTAGTTGTATTTGTGTATTAACCATTGTGATTCTTCCATCACCTTTCTTCCATCCCATTCAATTCTTTTAATGGTTGCCTTGGCCGCATAAATTGTAGACAATGAAGAGAGGTTATGCGGGTCATCCCTCTTGAACTTACGAAGGAGCTTGCTTGGTTTAATTCCCCAACTTGTTCTTACTTGTTCAAACTCGCGGGGTTTCAACTTGGCAACTTGACAATGCCCAACAAGAGTTTCCGGATCTTTATGGTTATGCCAACCAACATCGACTCTACTCATTCTCCACATGTTATCGATTTCTTGGTTCCTCCCAAAAATAATCTTGAATGGGCATTCACACTTCTTAGACTTCGTCTTGTACACCCTAGTCGTCTTATTATCATACACATAACCCTTTCTCTTGTGACTTTCGTTCGGCGATCCATAACACTCGCATACCATTTCAAACCGCGTAGATTTGTGTTGGGTGTTTTTCACTAGAACGCACATCTTCTCTTTTGCTTTCTCAACAATCCAATTTACCGCGTCCTTTTAGTCCTTCCATTCCAAATCATTAGCATAATGTTCGGAAGTATCGGGACCCCTAATTTTCTGAGCTTGAGGCTGATCCGCCATAGGTACCAATGCCACAATCTACAAAACATCAAAAGTTTAGTTAATATGTATTACCACGGTCGGCATGGTAGACATATAAAACACTGCCGGCAATAAAAGGCCGGCACATAAGAGAATATAAACAATGCCGACATAGAAACAGCCGGCACTATAACCCCCCCCAAAACCTCCTCTACTACTTCATATTAATTCTCTCTCCAAATGATTGCTAAAACCCAACATATAACTAAATCAACTAACTAATCTAATTAATTTAACTAATCTAATAATTTTAGTTAAATTAGAGTTAATCATTGTGGGGGCATTTTAGCCATTTAGAAAAATCTAGGTTAAGGGGTGGCTTAGATTTACTTCAAAATGACTCTATTTTGTCTTATTGGGTATACCCAGATATACCCCAATCAAGCCAGGAAAAATAATACTCTCTCCGTTACTTTTTAATAGGCCAGTTTCTATAAATAAATGTTTCAAAAAAATAGTCAAGTTTCCTAATTGGGAAAGTCAAATGTTACTTTAATTTTCTGGGACCACTTTTCTTTTAACTTCTTTTGATGACAAGTGTCATAGGACCATTTTACTTCACTTCTTTTATTGACAAGTGTTTAGAGGACCACTTTCAATAATTAGTTCTCTTAATTTCCTTAATTTTCTCAAAAAAAGAAACTGGCTTATTAAAAAGAAACGGAGTGAGTATTCACTTTCTTCCATTTTTACTAAAAGTAGGCTAATTTAGAAAAAGTCAAAAGATCATTTTTCCTAAAACAGGTGTAATATTAAATATGACATCATTTTGTTTTTAAAAACAAATGTATAGCTAATTTTACATTATTATAATTATTTATTTTAATATTAAGTGAACGTCACTAACTATTTATTTATAGCATTAACTTCTATATTTCACTTTTAAACCTATTTAAATTTAGATATTATTTGCATCGTGGTAGAAGTAGAAGTTAGCCAAATTGACAAAATTGTGTTCAATAAGTCCGAAAATGAATGGTAGAAGTTAGCCAAATTGACGAAACTGACAGTGAGATTCTAGTTAAGTCAATAAATGGTCCAGAATATTTTGTTCATTGGTTAAACCAAACCTTAATTCTAGATATTAAGTTCATTAGAGATGTGGAGATGCATTTCAGTAAAAAGGAATGCAAATAATGTGGCTGATAAAATTGCAAAAAGAGCTAGAGTCATGAGAGATTATTTTGACTTTACAACCGATATTCCACTTGAAATTCAAGATTGGGTTGATCAAGATAAGCCTGTACTTGAATAATTCTCCTTTGCATCAAAAAAAAAAAGTCCGAAAATGAAATATGAAAAATGACGAAAGCCGCGAATAATTGTCATATCCATGCTGATACGAAAAGTTTTGTTGAACATCCTAACATTACCGAGCTATCATCGAAGAATTTACTTTCGTAAAGACAATGGGACCACTTAAAGCAAGTTATATCCTGAGTCAAATCAAGATATCAATCTTGTAGACTTTTCAACATTGTCTATAATTGATTTTGTTGAATAAACCATGAAGAAGGAAGCATGGGATGGTAGGTGTCACGGACTGGAAAATTACAGATCACTTCCCCAGTCGCACATGCCAAAACATCCTGATGCGCCACCTATAAAACAATGGTCGGGATGAAAGATTCAATTCCCTCTAGGAAAATGTACGTTGATTTTCTATTGCAAACATGTTTCTCAAGCATGATGACTTAAAAGTAGCTTCCACATTATTCCTACTTACCGTTGTTCTGCAAAGGGTGTGAGCCATTAAGGCTATAATGTTGATGCATATTGCATGCATCGATGAGTTACGATTCTTGTCCAGGCATAAGACATGCCATGGACTTGCACATAGTCCTTTTCAAGCATAAATCTAGCTTACTTACTTCGCTTTGCATTGCTAAAAGAATGCACTGATCTTGCTCGTGCCAAGGGTGTATCAGTCATGATCATGTCGTAATTTGCTTGCATCGTTCCTAGGATGCAAGCTGAATAGCTTGATAGGAAGTATGAGCATCAAAGGATTGGAATGCAATTTACCTCATCAAGTATAGAAACAATCAACTCATGATTCGCATTGTCGATCCAGATGTTATGAGTTTTCGTAATGTCGTAATCACCTCGTAATTAGATGATATGACCATTAAAGAATTTATAGGCAATATGAGCATCCAAGGAATGAAATGCAACTACCTCGTCAAGTATGTCAGCAATCATCTTTTGCATCGCATTGCCGAGCGTAAATGATATGAGTGACCATATTGTCGTAATCACCTTGCAATTAGATGATATGAACGACAAAATGCTAGACCACCAATATTTCAAGTTGCAACTCATTCTTGCTTCCTACATTCCTCCCGACATGACTTGAATGGTTAAAGGACTGATCATAGTTTATCCACGTCGGTAAAAGAAACTAAATCCAGTTTGTGTTGCAAGGCAAAAGCCAAGCAATGTCATAGTTCGTACATGCCATAGGGTCATTTTCAAATGATGCGCAAGAATGTGCATCATTGGCCTTTCCTTCGTGTTGCACCATGGTGTTGCATTCTTAGTTCGTAACAATGATTTCTAAGCATCATGAAGCTCTATCGATTGACTCATGCGCCATAATGATGCCTTGGCATCATGTAGGCTTTACTAGCTAAGCTACAAATCTTAAGGTGCATTTATGTTATATGCACCTTTAACCAACTACCCATCCCTATATATTTCTTATTTACAATTCTACAATTTAAGATTGGGAACACTTTGACATGCTTGCTTCCCTATTTATGGTCATTGCATATAGACTACGATTATGGAACCATGATGGTGGTTTTTTTTGTTCTGGCCTAATAGCCAACTTGAGTATTGCGCCATGATGGTGCAATATCACACTAGCTTTAAGAGCCATGGTTAACCTATAATGCACTTATCCATCCTTCCACTGGACGCATTCTGATGGTGTAACAATGCTCCCCACCATACAGCCACTGGCGTGATGCTCCATGTAGTTGTGACATTAACTCTTTCCCAATATAATCTGCGTAATGCACCGTGATGGTGCGAAATTGAATCTAGTACAATATATTCTTAGCATGAAACATAAGATTGAGATTAAGCTTTATCTTTGGCAAATGAAGCATCTTTGAGCATGCACCATACGAAAACTACGAGTGTCACAAGGATGGTTATGCATTTTTTGTTTACTAAAGAAACTCGACTACATGTTCAAATACAAAGTAGGTTAGAGGGAAGGGTGGCGCATTAGAAGATGGTTGAATAGGCACAAAGCTTGAATCAGGTTGTTCTAGTAGATTGTATGTATAATACGAAAAAGTGTCATATTACTTATCGGGCTTACTTCGGAAATGAAGTCATTCACGATGGAATGTTTTTTTTAATGACCATGAGAAGGAAGAAAGTTATACTTGGATATATTTTTAACTCCACTTAAGTAATTATGTATTCAATTGATTCATTCATGGAAATAGATCTACCACCCTGAGCAGAACGGTGTCTAATACATGTAATTCTACCTCTGGGATGACGAGGACCCAAATTATGTGGAGCAAAAACTCACTTAGCTAAGTCAGCTTTATTCATCTTCATATCTCCTCCCCTGAAGCATAGCATAATAAATAATAATCAAATTAGAAGTGATAAAGATACGCAACTATCTATGCAAACCTTATAATTAAACTACATTCGACAAAATCGATATAAAAAGACATTTAGATGAAAAATATATACTTGTACAATCAAACAACATAGGCATTATCAATGTGTCAAAACAAAACAAAAAACTTAGGCATTATCAATAATGGATTGTAAACTTTGCAAAACATAATAGGTAGTGGACGAAAATTCTTAATTAACATATAAAATCAGCAACTAAATATATATTTGTTGACGATATAAATATCAGAAGTCACATATTAATCATCAGTTGTTTGGTTTTTCTTATTGATTGTATCCAATTTTGTCATCAAAATCTAGGGTTACGCTACTATTTTATTGGCAAAGGTTACAAGAAATAACTACCGATTTTAAGATATATTCTTAAAATACAGAGGACATCATGATAAATTGGCAGAACTTTTTCATCTGGACTCTTATTTTCGAAGAACATATCCCAAAATTGGCAGGTACCACCAATTGATCTGAAATCCAGATATTAATGTTGTTGTCGCTGTTTATAAAATTCTTCATACACCAATAGTTTTATAGATAACCAACTGTTAACACAACATTTTATTACCATGTTTCTTTCAAATTTTGTGTGGACGGCGAGATAAAGAGTTTCATCTCATGCATACCTTTCAGAAGATTTCTTATTCCATTAATTGACTGATACACCAATTCAATCCAACTTCAGTTTTCATTTCTTCCTATCGGTACTTAGTTTTTAACTCGGTTAGGAAACAACTACTCGTTACATATATATGGTAATCTTCAAAGTTAATCTCTTCTTTTTCATTCAAACACCTAACATTACTTTTTCTTATGGGATTAAACCTAAAGATCATATATGCAGTATTATATCTGAACGATTCCTTATTATAATTGCTGGTAAAATATTTTTTGGAAATGGAAAGAAAAACATCTTTTCTCTGTAAATGGCTTCATAAACAGTAAAACTTCTGTGTTGATACATTTTTTTTTATGTTATTAGTACTAATCATGTTAATATAGTTGTTCGCAGAGGTCTAGTCATTTTAAAAAAGAGGTATAGAGGATGGCGAAGGGGAAACTATATACTTTCGTGTTTCACCTCACAAGAAATTTTTAATAAAATATCATTTCTTCAAGTTTGGGTAATTGTAATTTATTATAAATATTTATCAGTAACTATGTGTTTTTAAAATATTTGTGTGACAAAAAAAAACATTTACATGAGTCCATGACACATTTTCTTCCATTTCAAAATATTATTTGACGAGTTATTCTCTCCACACCAGATCTATGTTGTGCTAGGCGTTAGGCGATCACCATTACGATTTATGCTTTTTAAGACTTCTATGACATATTTTTGTAACACTGATATGTTAAATAACGAAAAGTGCTCGGTCCGAAGAGAAAATCATGAGCTTTCAGTCAACTTACATGTCTAAAAAGTAATGAACTTGAAAATAAAAAAACAAAAAAATACAACAAAAGTGAATCTCATGCTTTTTCTCACAAATTTGTCGCACATACTCACTCAAATAAATCTATATCTATTGCCTCATCTTCAATTCTTAATCCACTACCACCAGTAGTATGCCCGATCTCATTAACCTCATTAAAATCAAGGTGTATTTTATTTTTTCTTAAAGAGCTTAGAAGTATATTGAGACTTTCATCCTCTTCAAGTGAATCAGAAGAATCTTTTAGGTTTGAGATTACCGTGCAGAGTGATATCAAGGGAAGGAAATACCCCAAAGAGGGATTTGGGGCGCGTAAGAGAGAGAGAGAAAGAGAGCGAGAGATTTTTAGGGAGTTTAATGGCACCCAAATATGTGTTAACTGGGCCGAAACCGATGTACTCTGATTTCAAAACCGTACTACCCGATTCTGTGTGATCCAACTGTAACCAAGGCTATTAAATGCTTTTTGTATTTAATATTACTCCGTCTCAAGAAAAGTCATACTACGCTTTCTTTGTTTTATCTAAAAGTATGCTAATTTAGAAAAAAAAAAATCAAAGGATCATTTTTTTTAAAGCAGAGGTAATATTATATATGACATCTTCAGAAAAAAAATTATATGGCTGATTTTACATGATTATAATTATTTATTTTAATATCAAATGAATGTCACTATCTATTTATTTATAGCATCAACTTTTACAATTCACTTTTAAACTTCTTTAAATTTAGATATTATTTACTTTGTAGTAGAAATTAGTCAAATTGACAACAAGGTGTACACGTTTAGGTACGGTTACCCATATCTAAATGAAGGTAGATTTCATTTGTGTGTAACAAGCCAAAACCATCTAACGATAGAGAGATATTGCTTTGGTTTCTAACAAACTTAGCTTGGATTGTAGGACCAGAATATCGCTACAATACTTCTCTGCGAGATTAACAACACTTCCTAGCGAGCATTACCGCAAGATCTTCAACTACACTTTGTGAATGTCACAAAAGCAATCAAAAGAGCGATGTAATAAGTGACGAGTGATGAAAACTAGAAGAAAAGCAAGTTTGTCCTGCGATGGTTACAAAACTTGCGAGAGTGAACATTGTAACTAATCACGGTACAATCGCAGAATCAACCCGAAATAAGAGGAAAACTTAACTGTCATCCACTATGTAACTACCCTATAAATATAGACCCAATGTGTCCAGAAAAGGATGATGTATTTTTGAGAGTTAAGAAAGTCTTGAGGAGAGAGAAACTTCAAGAGAATAGTTGTAATCTTGAATTCTTCCATTTATGTAAACTTTTCTGAGAACAAAATAATAAAGTGTCATTTTTAATCTTCAATTGTGAGTTGATTATAGCAAGATCATAACAAGGGTGTAGTGTGGGAAATCCTGCAACTACATTTTGGCGCCCAAAACAGGGATTGAATTAGCAAAATCATAGAAAAAGGTAAGGAAGAAGATAAGAATTGTTCAAGATTAAGAAAATCATAAAACAAATCGGTGAGATATTTGAAGGAAGGATGATTAGAATCAAAGAGGATTGTAGAAAATTGGAGTGTGGTATGGTAACAAGAACAATGATTGATAGATTTCATGAAAATATTAAGGGGAAGATACACAAACGGGATTTTGAAGGAAGGAAAATTATGACGGTGGAAAAAATATCACCATTGAAAGATTGGGAAAAGCAGGAGATCACATTTATAGCAGCAGAAATATCAGAAGAAAATCTAAGTCATACATCTCCATTAGTAATCACAATATCCACTATACCAATGAGAAATGAGGAATCAATAAAATTTGTAGAAGAATGGGCTATGAATAGAACTTTTGTGGATGCAGGGAGTTCTGTAGATATAATATTTTATCATACTTTCAAAAAAATGGGATATAAGGATAAAGAAATGTCTTATTCAACATATCATATTCATGGCTTTGGAAAATCTCTAACAAAACCTAAAGGCAAGATAGTGGTACGAATTCCACTAGGGGAGATTGAAACACAAGTAACGTTATGTGTGGTAGACATGGAATCACAGTATAACATGATATTAGGAAGACCATGGATACACGCAATCAAGGCTGTAGCATCAACGTTGCATCAATGCATCAAATTTCCTATACCCAGTGGAATTGGAGAAATTAGAGGAGACACAGATTTTGCGAAATTGTGTTACCAAATTGAAGTAAGAAATTGTGAAGAATGTTCAAAGCTGCGAAAGGCTCGCAGAAAATTGGCGAGAGAAACAAAAAAGGAAGAAGAATTTAAAGTTTACATGATAAGAGCAAAAGAAGGAAAAGGAATACCCAGTGAAATCTCGCGAGAAGGAGATGAATTCGCGAGAGTTATGAAAACACCAACAACAATGGGAGAACCTGAAGCCAGTTATATTGCAGCAAAATCAACAAAAGAAGTAAATATTGGGAGTGAACAAGAGCCTAAAATGCTGAAAATTGGGACTAGAATGGAGGCAGATGAGGAAGAAAGAACTATAAATCTCTTGCGAGAGTATAAAGATATCTTCGTGTGGAGCATGGATGAGATGCCAGGGATAGATCCATCAATAGCATGTCATAAATTAGAAATCAACAAAAATATAAGACCATTTAAGCAAAGAATAAGGAAAATCACAACAACATATCATTCTCAAATAGAAGAAGAATTGCAGAAGATGCTCGACGCATGAATTATAAGGCAAGCAAAATATCCAGAGTGGATTGCAAATATGGTAGTGGTCCCAAAGAAGAACAAGGGGATAAGAATTTGTATAGATTTCACATATTTAAACAAGGCTTGTCCTAAAGATAGTTTTCCATTGCCAGATATCCCACAGATGGTTGAATTAGCAGCGGGAAATACCAGAATATCATCGTTGGATGGATATAAAGGATATAATCAAATCCCTCTCGCTAAAGAAGATCAAGAACATACCACATTTTTTGCTCCAAGAGGATTATATTGTTATACAAAGATGCCTTTTGGCTTACGAAATGCTGGTGCAACATATCAAAGAATGGTGGAGAAGGTGTTTGCAAAGTGGATTCATAAAATATTAGAAGTGTATGTAGATGATATGCTGATCAAAAGCAAAGAAGCTGAGAATCATGTGCAAGATCTAAAAGACATTTTCGATCAAATGCGGCAATTTAATATTAAAGTGAATCCTGATAAGTGTACTTTTGGAGTAACTTCAGGAAAATTTCTGGGGTATATTGTATCAAAAGAAGGAATACAAGTTGATCCGAAAAAAGTAAAAGCAATTCGCGATATGCCAACGTCGACGACGGTAAAAGATGTGCAAAAATTGAATGGACTCTTAGCCTCGCTAGGAAGATTCATTTCGCGATCTTCAGACAAGTGCAAACATTTTTTCGATATACTCAAGAAGGGAACAAAATTCAAGTGGACAGATGAATGTGAAAAGGCTTTTCAAGAATAAAAGAACTATTGATTTATCTCGCAACAACCACATATGTGCTAAGTGATGTGTTGCAGCGAGTAGATGCAGGGGTAGAAAAACTAATTTATTACATCAGCAAAACGTTCAATTCTGCAGAGAGAAATTATTCAAAGATTGAGAAACTAATTCTAGCATTGGTGCATGCAACTTTTAAGCTTCGCATCTACTTTCAAGCACATAAGGTCAAAGTGTTAACAAAAGTGCCAATTGAGTCAGTAATGAAAAATTCAAAAATATCAGGCAGAGTTGAGAGATGGAATGCACAAGTAGGACACTTTGATATGCAATATGAAGTTTTATCCTCGCCAAAGTCACAAGTTATCGCAGACTTTTTAGCTGAATTTCCTTTAGAAGATGATGAAGTTGTGGAAGAGATGATGGATGTAGAAGAGGAACATGGAGATCCAAAAGAATTATTAACAGAACCCGACAGATGGGAGATATTGGTGGATGGATCATTAAATGGAGAAGGAAATAGGATTGGAGTTGTTTTTATTTCACCAGAGGGAGAGAAAACAACTTTTTCATTTAGATTGGAAATTACATCCACTAATAATGAAACAGAATATGAGGCCGTGATTCATGCTTTAAAATTTGCGGCAGAAATGAAGTTGGAAAATGCTTGAATCACCAACGATTCACAGTTGGTTATTCGCCAGATAAAAGGAGAATACACAACAAATGAACCATCTTTAAGAAAGTATAAAAGATTAGTCGAAGAATTATCTGCAAGAATTCCAAAAATAAAATGGAGACACATATCGAGGAAAGATAATAGGCTCACAGATGCTTTTGCTTTCATATCCAGTATGATGAAAAATCCAGCTGCGAGGTGCATAAAAATTCAAACACTTTTATTACCAGCGATAAACAAGGAAGAAGAAGAGGAAGATGTGATGATGGTAGAAATTGGCGAACAAGAATTAAAGAGCAACATTACAGATTGGCGAGCAGATCTTCATGCATACTTGGCAAGAGGAGAAATCCCAAGAAATCGACTGGAGGCACATAAATTAAAAAGTAAGGCAACCAATTATGAATTAAGAGATGGAGTATTATATCGCAGATCTTTTAGTGGACCATCGCTAAGATGTTTGACGAGGGAAGAAGGACAAAAAGTGTTGAAGATGTTGCATAGTGGTGACGCTGGTAATCATAATGGAGGAAGATCTTTGGAATATAGAACAAAAATGCAAGGCTATTACTGTCCATATATGCATGAAGATGCAAAACAACTCTCAAGGCATTGCGAAGATTGCCAGCGATATGGAAAGAAGATACATGCACCAGGAGTACCATTATCATCTTCAACAAGTGTATGGCCTTTTGGGAAATGGGGGTTAGATATTGTGGGACCATTTGTACATGGTTCTGGACAAAGAAGATATCTGATTGTCGCAACAGATTATTTCACAAAATGGGGAGAAGTAAAGGCTGTAGTTGCAGGAATTCCCACACTACGCCCTTGTTAAGATTCTATAGAAATCTATTAGAAATCAATTAAACTTCAAACATTTAAACGACACTTTATTATTCAAATCTCAGAAATGTTTACAGGATTCGAAGAAATCAAGATTACAAATATTCTCTTGAAGTTTCTCTCTCCTCAAGACTCTTTCAACTCTCAAAAATACATAATCCTTTTCTGGATTTATCGAGCCCTTTATATAGGGATTTACATAGTGGATGACAGCTAAGTTTTCCTCCTATTTCGGATCTATTCTGCGATCTCACCGCGATCGCTACAATCTTATCTATCGCAAGAGTGATGATCATTGCAGGATCAACATATTCTTATTTTATTTCTTCCATCGCCAGCTTCTTTTGGATATTCTGTGACGCTCGTGAGCCGTTATTAAAGAATTGGTAGTGACGCTCGCGGAAACGTTGTTAATATCGCAAGAATAGCGTTGTAGCGATATTCTGGTCCTACATCTTGCATCTTCTCATGTCTTTTCTGCGAAGAAGAGAAGATCATGAGAACCAATATTCATTATTACCCTCGCAACTTCTTTCTCTTTTATATTTTCTTCTCGACAAGATTCCGTTAATCTAGCTTTTGTTACACGTGTTGTAAATTCCTTCATTTATTGACACGTCTCTACTCAATAGGCCCACCCCCTTTTGCCTATAAAAGGTGGAATTAGATTTCAAAACTGATTTTCTTCTCTCGTTTCTTCATCTTGTTCATTTGTCTACTTCGTCTTCTGTATGCAACTTTTCTTTTTCTTCATATCCTTCTGCTACTGTTCTAATGGAATCATCAAGGTATGTTTCTTGACTTATGACATTTATTTAAGCCAATTTTTACTTTCATTCTCCAATTTTTCTTATTTGATTCTTCATAACTTCCATGTTATGTCTTCTCTTCAGCGGAACTATCTCTAACGCACAATCCACGGCTCAAAACCCTAATACTCGCAAAAGACTAGCAAAGAAGAAGAAGAGGAGTTATGCGAATGATAAGGTAGTAAGAAACATATTTTATTTTCTAATAAAAATATTGTTGCCTCTGTTTCTTATCTGAGTTATTGTTCGCAGAATGACGAGAACCCTGTTAAGCCTCCCAAAAGATCTCGCCACTTTAAGACTCTTGGGGAAAATCTCATGATTCCCACGCTAACATCTGTGAAGACTAATCCCACACCATCGCAACCAAATCTTTCTACTTTTGTTTGCGAGAATATCGCTACCCATACTTCTACTTCTCCTGATCATTTGACAGATCAAGCTTCTAAAATTGTTGTAACTGAGACTCCTTATAGTCCTTTACGGCCTTCAACTGTTGTTTTTCCACATACTCCTCCTGACAACTCAACCATCACAAATGATCGCCAACTTGCTCTCATTACTACTTTACCTTCTGCACCCCTTCCTTCATCAAACGAAACTTTTGCAAGTGTTAATATTGCTTTCAAAATCTTGTCTAACATTTTAGATAATGCTAGAAAGTCCTCTACTGACCCTCTCCAACATGAAGCTTGCGAGACTCTACTCAAGTATTTTGGCTCTGATGGTAATGCTTCGCGAGCGTCTTTGGAAAATGAGATTGAAGCTCTGAGGAAAAGCCTTCAAGTTAAAGATGCTAAGTGTGATACTTTGAATCATATGCTCCGTAACTTTTCTTTAGACTGCGAGAATCTTCGCAGAAAAAATGACGAGCTGAAAGGTACATTTTTCTTGACTCTGCTCTTTTGTTTTTCTGTTTTACTTTTATATTTTCTGTACTCAAGCTTCCTTCTTAAATTCTTGATTCATATATTAGTTTCAAATCGGACTCGTTTCATAGAAAGACTCAAATTTGAATCTATCGCTGAAGAAGCTCGCGTTGAAAGAGATTCTTGGATGGATCAACATACTAGACTAGACAATCTTTACACTTATTCAATTGATCACAAAAATAATCTTACTAATGAGAATAATCAATTATTGCAAAGGCAGAATTTATTAAGTGGCGAGGTTGATCGCCTCTCATACTTGTTTTTTAAGGATAATTTGGCGATGGAATCTTTATCAGATGAGAATAAGACTTTGTCCCAAGAAAAACATAGATTTTCAAGCTTGATGGCGATTTCCTCGCAGGAATTAAGTAATCTTCAAAGCATATGTAATAATCAAGAGCAATCTCTTCGCTCTCTTAAGAATGAGCTCAAGGAATTAACTGAATCATCTGCTGCTGAGAAGGATAAACTTATCAAGGGTAGATTAACTCTTAGTTTAAGAGCCAGTGAACTTCAAGACCAATACTCTCAATTAAAGGAATCGCATTCTTTATTAGCAAAGGAAAACTCATATCTTCGCAACAAAGAAGAAAGCATGAAATCTCGTCTGAAGGGTATGGTTGGCGATAAATTCGATGATGCCATGAATCAATGGGAGAACTGTTTATTTTCATTAATCAAAAGCTTAAACTCGCAAAAAGAAGGTAGTCGATTGACTGCCTCTCTTGTTGATCTTCTTATAAAATTTTGTGTTATATTCCTTGTGAAATTTTTGTCTAACTGATCTTTTATTATTTTGTTGCTCGCAGAATCCGAAAGAAATCTTCATTCTACCATCACTGATCTGACCACTAAATTGGATAAAGTTCGCAAAGAAAATAAGTCTCTTGTTTCCAATTATAATGATTCCCGCGACAAAGCAGAAAGAAGACTTGATTATCTCGAATACTTTAAAAACATAGAGATTAGGAATCGTGATAGAAGTTTCCTTCGCAAGGTCCACCTCAGTGCTGAAGTTCTTGTGAACGAGATTCTGCTCTCCAATTCTCTCCCTCCTGTATCTGTTCCTCCTCTAAAGGTTGATGATGATGAAATTCCTATTCCCATGGATGAAGATTTAGAGTTTACTAATGATGAAGAGAATACCACTCAAGAAGATGGTGAAGAAGAAGAAAAAAGAAGTCCTCCCAAAGAAGCAGTTGCGGGTGGCGAAGCAAATGTTGATGAAGAGCCAAAAGAAGGAGAGACTCATGATGAAAAGGATGCTGAAGAAGCTGATAAATCTGGCAGAAATAATAAATCTGACGAGCAAGAAGAATAAATCTGGCGAAGTCATCGCTGAAACTTGAATTTTATCTTTACTTTCTTTTTCTTTTTCTTTTTCTTTCTTGCGAGCGATGTAATTTTTGAGACTTTTTAAAATTTAACTTTCAATTTAGCTTACTTTGAATATTTTTCAAGGAAGATAATGAAATATTACTTCTCTATTCCCTTACTTGACCTTCATTATCTTTCTTGAAATGGTGAATCATTTTCTGTATCTTCTTTAAGGAATTGTGTTGTTGCATTGTTCGCGAAAGTATGAATATATTTGCGATACAATGAATATTGATGCGATGTTCTGAAAAATTCTGAAATAATCTGCGATGTGAAGAATTTGCCTTCTTATATATGGTTCTGCAATGAATGAATACTTCCTGCAATCTTAAAATGGAATAGTTAATTGGTAAGATTATTCTTTTGGTCTTATTTTTCCTTCCTAGGTAAAGGTCTTATTTTGCCAAACTTTTTCTGTCTGCGACAAAATCGCAGGATTTCTTAACATTTGCATGTAAAGACCCTTTGATCTTGTCTTATCCATGTTTTTTCAAAATCTTTGCGGCAATATGATAAGTATAAACTCTCTGTCAAGAATTTAGCCTTATGACATTGTCGTCTTGCGATGAAATCGCAGGACGTCTTTACACTTTCATGTAAAAACCCATTGATCTCATCTTAACTTTTGGCTTGTTGCCTCTGTATAATTTATATCACGCGACAATATGACAGGCCTAAATGTTCTTGCGATCATAAAGTCCCATGACATTGCCGTCTTAAGACACTTATCATCTCCCTAATGGAGGGTGCCGCCCTTATCTTCCCCCTGGTTGCCCCTTCAAGGAGGGCACATCGGCCATACAAGACTAGCTCCTCCCATCCAGATTTACCAACAACCAGCTATTTTCGCAGCCTATTGTCCTTTATGCCTATATATATTATAGTTACAAGACTGCACCCTAAGTGGGGTTTTATTCAGGCCAAGTGCATCATATCCAAGACTTACCAAGAATGGCAAGGAAGTTTTGTAGGCCCTTGGCACCCTTGGCTCAACCGTGTACCTCGGCTCCTTGGTCATACTTTGCACTTCTTGGAAGAGATTCTCGGTCGTTCAACCAGGGTATAACCATATATAGTTGGAAATCCAAGATCTCTCTCCCGGATAGGTTTTCTTTAACCCAAACATCTGCATGACTCAGGATCCAGCAGCGGTATAACCTTACCCATGAATCATGTCAAGAGATACCCCCTCCTATGACGCGCTTTTAGGTCTTACATTTGCCTCTTACGAAATTTTATTCGCGAACTAGGGTGCACGCCATAAAGGTTCGTCCCATTCTTTAATCTCTGCGAAATTTTATTCGCTTTTCTTGCGATAATGCTCGCTGTTTTTGTTGTGCTTTGTTATCAGAAGAATTTTTCAGTTGTGAATAGAGATAAAAGAGATTATTACCTGTTTTATCATATAACATACCAGTATCTCTTATGTTGTAGAAGATGTCATTGATAATACCTTTTCAGAAATAATCTATTCCATGGTCTATCGAGTCTTTGACCAACATCTCTTCCTTCAGGATCCATTAGTTTGTATGCCCCAGTTCCAATTATCTCTTTGATGATATATGATCCATCCCATTTTCTCGCCAACTTTCCACCACTCTCTCGCTGATAACTTGGTGTTTCTCGCAGCACTAAATCGCCAGGTTGAAACTCACGTTTCTTAACACGTTTGTTGTACTCACGAGATAATCTTCGATGGTAATTTTCCATATGTTGCAAAGTTTTTTCTCTTTTTTCTTCTAATTCATCCAATTTATTTAAAATCATTCCAGCACTTAGATTTCTTTCCCAAGCCTCTCTTTTTGTTGTAGGAATAGCGACTTCTGTTGGTAACACAACTTCAACTCCATATGTCAAACAAAAAGGTGACATTCCAGTAGCTTCTCGTCTAGTTGTATTGTAGGCCCATATTGCATTATGCACCTATTCACACCATGCTCTGTGGTATCCTTCTAACTTCTTTTTCAAAATGTTTGCGATTGTTTTATTAGTTGCCTCAGCCTGACCATTTGCTTGTGGGTATAAAGGAGTAGACTTTCCACATTTTATCTTAAATGCATTGAGTAACAATTCTATATTCTATCCCTCAAATTGCTTTCCATTATCAGATATTAATTGTGCTGGAATCCCAAATCTGCAGATTATATTTTCAAAGATGAATGTAAAAATATCTTTATCACGAATATGTTGTACCGCCTTTACTTCTCCCCATTTTGTGAAATAATCTGTTGCCACAATCAGATATCTTCTTTGTCCAGAACTAGGTACAAATGGTCCCACAATATCTAACCCCCATTTCCCAAAGGGCCATACACTTGTTGAAGATGATAATGGTGCTCCTGGTGCATGTATTTTTTTCCGTATCACTGGCAATCCTCGCAACGCCTTGCGAGTTGCTTTGCATCCTCATGCATATACGACCAGTAATAACCCTGTATTTTTGTTCTATATGCTAAAGATCTTCCTCCACTGTGATTACCAGTGTCACTACTATGTAACATCTTTAATACTTTTTGTCCTTCTTCTCTCGTCAAACATCTTAGAGATGGTCCATTAAAAGATCTGTGATATAACACTCCATCTCTTAGCTCATAATTGGTTGCCCTACTTTTCAACTTGTGTGCTTCTAATCTATTTCTTGGAATTTCTCCTCTCGCCAAGTATGCATGAAGATCTTCTCGCCAATCCGTGATATTGCTCGTGGGTTCTCCCTCGCCGGCTTCTACCATCATTACATCTGTCTCTTCTTCTTCTTCTTCTTTGTTTATCGATGGAAATGAAAGTGTTTGAATTTTTATGCATCTCGCCAATGGATTTGTCATCATACTAGATATGAAAGCGAAAGCATCTGTGAGCCTATTATCTTTCCTTGATATGTGTCTCCATTTTATTTTTGGAATTTTCGCAGATAATTCTTCAACGAATCTTTTGTATTTTCTCAGGGATGGTTCATTTGTTGTGTACTCTCCTTTTATCTAACGAATAACCAATTGTGAATCGCTGGTGATTCTGGCATTTTCCAAATTCATTTCTATCGCGAATTTTAAAGCATGGACCACAACTTCATACTCTGTTTCATTATTAGTGGATGCAAATTCTAATCTAAATGAAAAAGCAGTTTTTTCTCCTTCTGGCAATATGAAAATAACTCCAATTCCATTTCCTTCTCCGTTGGATGATCCATCCACTAATATTTCCCATATGTTGGGTTCTGTTAATAACTCTTTTGGATCTCCGCATTCCTCTTCTACATCCATCATCTCCTCCACAGCTTCATCATCTTCTAAAGGAAATTCATCTAAGAATTCTGCGATGACGTGTGCTTTTGGCGAGGATAAAATTTCATACTGTATATCAAAGTGTCCTACTTGTGCATTCCATCTCTCAACTCTGTCTGATCTCTTTGAATTTTTCATTACTGACTCAATTGGCACTTTCGTTAACACTTTGACCTTATGTGCTTGAAAATATATGCGAAGTTTGAAAGTTGCATGTACCAATGCTAGAATTAGTTTCTCAATCTTTGAATAATTTCTCTCTGCAGAATTGAATGTTTTAATAATGTAATAAATTGGTTTTTCTACCCCTGCATCTACTCGCAGCAACACATCACTTAGCGCATATGTGGTTGTTGCAAGATAAATCAATAATTCTTCTCCCGGTTCTGCTTTCTGTAAAATAGTTATGTTCGTTAAATGCTCTTTTATTCCTTGAAAAGATTTTTCGCATTCATCTCTGTCCACTGAATTTTCTCCTTCTTGAGTATATCAGAAAAATGTTTGCATTTCTCTGAAGATCGCGAAATGAACCTTCCCAACGAGGCTAAGAGTCCATTTAATTTTTGCACATCTTTGACCGTCGCAGGTGTTGGCATATCGCGACTTGCTTGTATCTTTTCTTGATCAACTTGTATTCCTTCTTTTGATACAATATACCCCAAAAATTTCCCTGAAGTTACTCCAAAAGTACACTTATCAGGATTCACTTTAATATTGAATTGCCGCATTTGATCGAAAATCTCTTTCAAATCTTGCACATGATCCTCAGCTTCTTTTCTTTTGATCAGCATATCATCTACATACACTTATAATGTTTTGTGGATCCACTTTGCAAACACCTTCTCCACCATTCTATGATACGTTGCACCAGCATTTCGTAAGCCAAATGGCATCTTTGTATAACAATATAATCCTCTTGGAGCAAAAAATGCGGTATGTTCTTGATCTTCTTCAGTCTGAGGGTATTGATTATATCCTTTATACCCATCCAACGATGATATTCTAGCATTTCCTGCTGCTAATTCAACCATCTGTGGAATATCTGGTAATGGAAAACTATCTTTTGGACAAGCCTTGTTTAAGTCAATGAAATTTATACAAATTCTTATCCCCTTATTCTTCTTTGGGACCACTACCATATTTGCAATCCACTCTGGATATTTTGCTTGTCTTATAATTCCTGCGTCGAGCATCTTCTGTAATTCTTCTTCTATTTGAGAATGATATGTTGTTGCGATCTTCCTTATTCTTTGCTTAAATGGTCTTATGTTTTTGTTGATTTCTAATTTATGACATGATATTGATGGGTCTATCCCTGGCATCTCATCCATGCTCCACGCGAAGATATCTGCATACTCTCGCAAAAGATTTATAGTTCTTTCTTCCTCATCTGCCTCCATTCTAGTCCCAATTTTCAGCATTTTAGGCTCTTCTTTACTCCCAATATTTTTTTCCTTTGTTGGTTCTGCTGCGACATAACTGGCTTCAGGTTCTCCCATTGGTGTTGGTGCTTTCAGAATTCTCGCGAATTCATCTTCTTCTTGTGGGATTTCACTGGGTATTCCTTTTCCTTCTTTTGCTCTTATCATGTAAACTTTAAATTCTTCTTCCTTCTTTAATTCTCTCGCCAGTTTTCTGCGAGCTTTTCGCAACTTTGGACGATTTTCACAATTTTTCACTTCAATTTGGTAACATAATTTTGCAAAATCCGTATCTCCTCTAATTTCTCCAATTCCACTAGGCATAGGAAATTTAATGCACTGGTGCAATGTTGATGTTGCGTCTTTGATTGCATGTATCCACGGTCTTCCCAGTATCATATTGTACGGCGATTCCACATCTATTACGCATAATGATATTTGTGTTTCAATTTCTCCTAGTGGAATTCGTACCACTATCTCACCTTTAGGTTTTGTTATAGACTTTCCAAAGCAATGAACATGATATGTTAAATGAAACATTTCTTCATCCTTATATCCCATTTTCTTGAAGGTATGATAAAATATCATGTCTACAGAATTTCCTGTGTCTACCAAAGTTCTGTTCATAGCCCATTCTTCTATAGATTTTATAGATTTCTCCTTTCTCATTGGTATAGTGGTTACTGTGACCACCAATGGAGATGTATGACTTAAATCTTCTTCTAGTATTTCTGCTGTTGTAAACGTGATTTCTTGTTTTTCCCAATCTTTCAATGATGATATCTTCTCTACTGTCATAATCTTCCTTCCTTCAAAATCCCGTTTATGTATCTTCCCCTTAATGTTTTCATGAAATCTATCAACCATTGCTCTTGTTACCATATCACATTCCAATTTTCTACAATCCTTTTTGATTCTGATCATTAATCTTCCTTCAATTATCTCACCGATTTACTTTCCTTAATCTTGAACAATTCTTATCTTCTTCTTCACTTTCTCTTCGATTTTCGTTAATTCAATCCCTGTTTCGGGCGCCAAAATGTAGTTGCAGGAATTCCCACACTATACCCTTGTTAATATTCTATAGAAATCTATTAGAAATCAATTAAACTTCAAAGATTTAAACGACACTTTACTATTCAAATCTCAGAAATGTTTAAAGGATTGGAAGAAATCAAGATTACAAATATTCTCTTGAAGTTTCTCTCTCCTCAAGACTCTTTCAACTCTCAAAAATACATCATCCTTTTCTGGATTTATCGAGCCCTTTATATAGGGATTTACATAATGGATGACAGCTAAGTTTTCCTCCTATTTCGGATCTATTGTTGCGATCTCACCGCGATCGTTACAATCTTCTCTATCGCAAGAGTGATGATCATCGCAGGATCAACATATTCATCTTTTATTTATTCCATCTCCAGCTTCTTTTGGATATTATGTGACGCTCGTGAGACGTTATTAAAGAATTGGTAGTGACGCTTGCAGAAACGTTGTTAATATCGCAAGAATAGCGTTGTAGCGATATTCTGGTCCTACAAAGGAAGTACAACATATTCGCGATAAAGATATTTTTACATTCATATTTGAGAATATAATTTGCAGATTTGGGATTCCAGCACAGTTGGTGTCTGATAATGAAAAGCAATTTGAAGGGAAGAATATAGAATTGCTACTCAATGCATTTAAGATAAAGTGTGGAAAATCTACTCCTCTATATCCACAAGCAAATGGTCAAGATGAAGCAACTAATAAGACAATCGCAGACATCTTAAAAAAGAAGCTAGAGGGATACCCCAGATCATGGTGTGAATAGGTGCATAATGCAATATGGGCCTACAATACAACTAGACGAGAAGCTACTGGAATGTCACCTTTTTGTTTGACGTATGGAGTTGAAGATGTGTTACCAACAGAAGTAGCTATTCCTACAACAAAAAGAGAGGCTTCGAAAAGAAATCTAAGTGCTGGAATGATTTTAAATAAATTGGATGAATTAGAAGAAAAAAAGAAAAAACTTTGCAACATATGGAAAATTACCAGCGAAGATTAGCTCGTGAGTACAACAAACGTGTTAAGAAACGTGAATTTCAACTTGGAGATTTAGTACTGCGAGAAACACCAAGTTATTAGCGAGAGAATGGTGGAAAATTAGCGAGAAAATGGGATGGACCATACATCATTAAAGAGATAGTTGGAACCGGGGCATACAAACTAATGGACCCTGAAGGAAGAGATGTTGGTCAAAAACTTGACAGACCATGGAATAGACTATTTTTGAAAAAGTATTATCAATGACAACTTCTGCAAGATAAGAGATACATGTACGTTGTAAAAAAAAAAAAATCTGATTACGATTGCAAGGTTCTCCTAATAACAAAGCAAAGCAAGAACTGCGAGCATAATCGCGAGAAAGGCGAATAAAAATTTCGCAGAGAT
This sequence comes from Papaver bracteatum, assembly GCA_023529315.1. Lineage (NCBI taxonomy): Eukaryota > Viridiplantae > Streptophyta > Magnoliopsida > Ranunculales > Papaveraceae > Papaver > Papaver bracteatum. The sequence goes on from JAJJWX010002914.1 coordinate 164,337, forward strand.
TAATAGAATGTGACGAACCTTTATGGCGTGCACCCTAGTTCGCGAATAAAATTTCGCAAGAGGCAAATGAAAGATCTAATAGTGCGTCATATAAGGGGGTATCTCTTGACATGACTCAGTGATAAGGTTATACCGCTGTTGGAACCTGAGTTATGCAGATGTTGGGGTTAAAGAAAACCTATCCAGGAGAGGGATCTTGGATTTCCAATTATATAAGGTTATACCCTGGTTGGACGACTAAGGACCTCTTCTAAGGAGTTCAAAGTATTACCAAGGCGTCGAGGTACACGGTTGAGTCAAGGGTGCCCGTGGCGTATGAAACTACCCTGTCCATCCTTGGTAAGTCTTGGCTATGATGCATTCGGCCCGAAGAAAACCCCACTTAGGGTGCAGTCTTGTAAATATAAGCCATATAGGCATAAAGGACAAGAGGCTGCGAAAAATAACTGGTTGTTAGAAAATCTGGATGGGAGGAGCTAGTCTTGTATGGCCGATGTGCCCTCCTTGAAGGGGCAACCAGGGGGAAGATAAGGGATGCACCCTCCATTAGGGACCTGATAAGTATCTATAGATAGCAACGTCATGGGGCTTTATGATCGCAAGAACATTTAGGCCTGTCATATTGTCGCATGACTAAAATTATACAGAGGCAACGAGCCAAAAGATAAAAGTTAAGGTGAGATCAATGGGTTTTTACATGAAAGTGTAAAGGCGTCCTGCGATTTCATCGCAAGACGGCAATGTCATAAACTATAATTCTTGCAAGAGAATTTAAACTTATCATATTGTTATAGAGATGCTGAAAAAATATTGATAAGACAAAATAAATGGGTCAATACATGCAAATGTAAAGACGTCCTGCGATTTTGTCGCAGAAAGAAAAACTTTTTTGGAAAAATAAGACCTTTAACTAGGAAGGCAAAATAAGACCAACAGAATAATCTTAAAAAATTAACTATTCTATTTTAAGATGCAGGAAAGATTTGTTCATCGCAGGAGAATATATAAGAAGGCAGATTCATAACATCGTAAACTATTTCAGAATTTTTCGGAATATCACAGCTGTACTCATTACATCGCAGAAATATTCATACTTTCACGAATAATATAGCCATACAGTTCACAGAAAGGAGACACATGAAATAATTCACCATTTCAAGAAAGATAATGAAGGGAAAGTAGGGGAGTGGAGAAATAAGATTTCATTATCTTCCTTGAGGATATTCAAAGTAAACAAAATCAAAATTTGAATTCTCAAAATTTCAAAAGTTACATTATTCGCAAGAAAGAAGAAGAAAAAGAAAGCAAAAATGAAATTCAAGTTTTGACGATTGTTTCGCCAGATTCACTATTCTTGCTCGCCAGATTCGTTATTCTTGCCAGAATTGTCAACTTCATCAGTATTCTTCTCACCGCTTGTAGTTACTTCTTTAGGAGGACTTCTTTCTTCTTCATCATCTTCTTGAGTGGTATTTTCTTCATCAGTGAATTCTAATTCCTTATCCATGGGAAGAGGAATTTCATCATCATCAACTTTTAAAGGAGGAACAGATACAGGAGGGAGAGAATGGGAGAGAAGAATATAGTTTACAAGAACTTCAACATTGAGGTGAACCTTGCGAAGGAAACCTCTGTCACGATTCCTAATCTTTATATTTTTGAAGTACTCGAGATAATCAAGTCTTCTTTCTCCTTTGTCGCGAGCTTCAATATAATTGGAAGTAAGAGTCTTGTTTTCTTTGCGAACTTTATCCAATTTATCAGTAAGATCAGCGATGGTAGAATGAAGACTTCTTTCAGATTCTGCGAGTAACAAAGTGATAAAAGATCATTCAGTCAAAGATTTTGCAAGAAATATAACACAAAATTTGACAGAAATGTCAACAAGAGAGGCATTCAATTGACTACCTTCTTTCTGCGAGGTTAAGTTTTGAATTAATGTAAAGAAACAGTTTTCCCATTGATTCATAGCGTCATCAAATTTATCGCCAACCACACCCTTCAGACGAGATTTCATGTTTTCTTATTTGGTGCGTAGATACGAGTTTTCCTTTGCTAGTAAAGAATGAGACTTGTTCAATTGAGAGTATTGGTCTTGAAGCTTGCTGGCCTTCAAAATAAGAGTTAACCTACCCTTGATAAGTTTATCCTTCTCAGCAGCAGATGATTCAGTTACTTCCTTGAGTTCATCTTTAAGGGAACGAAGAGATTGCTCTTGATTATCACATATTCTTTGTAGATTACTCAATTGTTGCGAAGAAATCGCCATCAAGCTTGAAAATCTATGTTTCTCTTGGGATAAAGTTCTATTTTCATCTGATAAAGATTCTACCGCCAAGTTAGACTTGGTTAACAAATATGAGAGACGAGTAATCTCGTTACTTAATAAATTTTGACTTTGCGATAGTTGGTTATTCTCATTAGTAAGATTATCTATTTGATCGATCGAATATGTGTAGAGATTATCTTATCTATTATACTGGTCCATCCAAGAATCTCTTTCAACACGATCTTCGTCAGCAATAGATTCAAATTTAAGTCTCTCCATGAAACGAGTCCGATTTGAAACTAATATATGAATGAAGAATTTAAGAAGGAGACTTGAGTACAAAGGATATGAAAACAAAACAGAAAAACAAAAGGGTAGAGGCAGGAAAATTGTACCTTTCAACTCGTCATTTTTTTTGCGAAGGTTCTCTCAGTTAAGAGAAAAGTTGCGAAGCATATGGTTCAGAGTATCACATTCAGAAATTTTGACTTGAAGGCTTTTTCTCAGGGTTTCAACTTCATTTTCTAAAGATACTCATGAAGCAGTATTATCAGAAGCAAAATATTTAAGTAAGGTCTCGCAAACTTCATATTGGAGAGAGTCAGTAGAAAATTTTCTAGTATCGTCTAAAATATTAGATAAAATTTTAAAAGCAACATCAACTCCTGCTAAGGTTTCATTCGATGGAGGATGAGATGCAGAGGGTGAAGTGGTAACAAGGACAAGTTGATGATTTGAGTCATTTGTGATGGTTGTATTATCAGAAGGAGGAGTGTTGGGAAAAACAACAGTTGAAGGAAACAAAGGGCTAGAAGGAACTTCAGTCACAACAATTTCAGGAGCTTGATTTGTTAATGAATCAAAAGAAGTAGAGGTGTTGGCAGCGATATTCTCGCAGGTAAAAGAAATAGGATCCAGTTGCGAGGATGTAGGAGTAACTCTTGCATATGTTAATGTGGGGATGGAGAAATCAGCCTCAAGAGCTTTAAACTGACGAGGTCTTTTGGGAGGATTAGCGATGTTCTCGACATTCTGCGAATAATAAATTGGATAAGAAACAGAGGCAACAATATTGTTATTAAGAAATAGGATGTGTTTCTTACCACCTTATCATTCGCAGAACTTCTCTTCTTCTTCTCAGTCGGTCTTTTGCGGGCATTAGGGTTTTGACCTGAGGATTGGGTGTTAGGGATAATTCCACTGAAGAGAAGTCATAATACGGGAGTTATGAAGGATCAAATAGAGAAGATCGAATAATATGAGTAAAAATTGAATCAAATAAAGATTATAATCAAAAAACATACCTTGATGATTTCATTAGAACAATAGCAGGAGATTATGAAGAAGAAGAAAAGTTGCAGACGGAAGATAAAATAAACAGATGAAGAAGATAGAGAAATAGAAAAAGAAAATTAGTTTTGAAGTTTAACTCTACCTTTTATAGGCAAAAGGGAGTAACCTGTTGAGTAAAGACGTGTCGGTAAAAAGATGAATTTACAACACGTGTAGGCGGTTAAGCTAAATTAACGGAGCAATGTCGAGAAGAAAATATGGAAAGAAGAGAGGCTGCGAGCACTTTGAAGAATTGAAGATTCTCATATCCTCTCCACTTTGCGAAGAATACATGAGAAGAGGCAATATGTAGGACTAGAATATCGCTACAATACTTCTCTGTGAGATTAACAACACTTCCCAGCGAGCATTACCGCAAGATCTTCAACTACACTCTGCGAATGTCACAAAAGCAATCAAAAGAGCGATGTAATAAATGACGAGTGAAGAAAACTAGAAGAAAAGCATGTTTGTCCTGCGATGGTTACAAAACTTGCGAGAGTGAACATTGTAACTAATCGCGGTACAATCGCAGAATCAACCCGAAATAAGAGGAAAACTTAGCTGTCATCCACTATGTAACTACCCTATAAATATAGACCCAATGTGTCTAGAAAAGGATGATGTATTTTTGAGAGTTAAGAAAGTCTTGAGGAGAGAGAAACTTCAAGAGAATAGTTGTAATCTTGAATTCTTTCATTTCTGTAAACTTTTCTGAGAACAAAATAATAAAGTGTTGTTTTTAATCTTCAATTGTGAGTTGATTATAGCAAGATCTTAACAAAGGTGTAATGTGGGAAATCCTGCAACTACATGGATCTTAGATCATGTTTTCTTCTTACGGTGAATATTAATTGCTTTATTTCAAAGCTATCAAACCCTTGTTTGAAAATATATAAAGGAGAACTCTAGCAACTGGGAAACCTAATCCCCAAACCTCTTGTTTGATACTAGTTGCGACTAGAGTCGATTCTCCTTTAACCTTAGGTTTTTCACGAAACCCTGTAGGTTAACGACTTGAAGACTTCATTGGGATTGTGAAGCCAGTCCCAACTATTTTCTCTGTAGTTGTGTGTTCTGATCTTGATGTTTTCTATCGTGATTGAGTACTATCTTCTCTAAGATTTGCTCAAGATTTTATCTTCGATAGGCAAGATAAAAAGTAGTCACAAACATCTTCGTCTCATCGTTTGTGATTTCACAATATCTTGTTTCGCTACCATACGATTAAGATTATTATGAGGTGATTGATATTTATAGGTTTTTCTTCTGGAATATAAGTCTGGTATATCAATTGTTCATGTCACCTTGATTTATCAAAAGACATAACAAAACTCATATGTTTGTTTGTGGGAGACAGATTTATCCATACTATAGACTTTTCTGTGTGAGACATATTGGTTTATCAAGTCTTCGACTTTGGGTCATAGCAACTCTTAGTTTTGGGTGAGATTATCTAAGGGAATCAAGTGTGTGGAGTCCTATTGGGATTCAGAGATGCAAGGAACGCAACTGTACCTTGATCAGTGTGAGATTGGTTAGGGCTCAACTACGTTCCAGTCCGAAGTTAACTTAGAGTAGGCTAGTGTATGTAGTGGCTTACTACAGTGTGGTGTTCAAATCTGGACTAGGTCCCGGGGTTTTTTTGCATTTGCGGTTTCCTTATTAACAAAAATTATGGTGTCTGTGTTATTTCTTTTCAGCATTATATTTGTTTATATAATTGAAATATCACAGGTTGTGCATAGTTCAATCAATTAGATAATCCAACCGTTAGTTGTTGCTATAAATTGATTGACACTTGAATATTGGTCTTTGGTACTGTTCAAGTTGTTTCACATAATAATCAGGCTCACGGATTTATATCTATTTGATTTGTTGATTACATTGTGAAACATAAATACAACTCTTGGATATATTTCTATTGATTGAGTCTGGATGTCTAGTTGATTCTCTTGGAATTATATTGGAGTTTTCCATACAGATTGCTAAGCAAAATATTAGGTGCGGTTGTTGTACACCCGATTTTTCAATTGATATCAGAGCAGGAAAACACGCTAAGACCTTATAAGTCGGTGTTTGTAGCAATCTGATCTTTATAGACGAGTCTATCTCTAATAACGTACCTGTTCAGAAATTACTAGATGTATTTCAAAGCTTTAGTTCACCTGAGAGAACTGTCACATCTAGGTCAATATCTAAACATTCTCTTGATGTAAAAACTGTTGATAACTGGGAATCACACCTAGAAAAATAGTTGGATTAAATTTATGATGAAGGTGATTCAGATATAGATAGAGATGTTGATGAGGAAGTCTCAGAGTATGTGAAGGTTTTGAATTCATTGGAAAAGAAGAACATGACAACTTCTCATGTCACACCTCTTCTGACTCCTCTCTGTCATGCATACAAGAAATTGAGAAGATGTTACGCAGGTGTTTATGTTTCGAATCGTTCTAATGAATCGAACATCAAGTATTCTTAGGAAAAACTACTTATGAAGTCACTTGAATATGATAATGTTTATCAAATATACTTTTTGTTGGAAGAGAAACTTGCAGAAACTGAACCAAGCATTGACTCTCAGCAAACAAGTTTTGATGACAGAGAAAGCCCTTATCTCGCTCGAGAAAAACGCCTTGAGGCCGATTTAGCTGCTGCTCTTGATAAAATCAATATGTTGAAAGATGACTTGAAAAATTTCAACACTAGTTCAAGTAAATTAACCACTATGCTAGGAGCAAGTAAAAATCATCATGATACACGAGGATTAGGCTATAATGGAATAGATGCTCCAAGTACTAGCAAAGAGGTAAAATTTATCAAGGCTAGTGATTCTTCTCAACAAAAGGTTTCTACTGATGGCAAAAGTGAATACCTTCATCGGTAGTTAAAGTTCGAAAGAGCAAAGTATATCAACCTCCAAAGTCAACACATATGGATCGAGGTAAGAACATTCCTTATGTTTTCCACTATTGCGGAAATAAATCTCACCTGGAAAGGAGATGTCGTTTCCGTATAAGGAATGAGAAACTTCAATATGTTCTTGTTTGAGCATCACAAGAAGTTATGAAACCAAGATCATATTTTAAGGATGATCCCCTTAACGTTACAGGTTGTAACTGTCCAACCTTTAGGAAAAGGAATCATTGATGTGATAAACCTAGATTTTCCTATAAACGTCATAAGAAGCCTTTTCATAATTGTAATGATTATCAAAAGGATAACTTTGTAAAGACAAAGACAATATCATATGCTCCCAATTGGAGAAAGACTAAATTTCAAAAGAATAGTCAATCCAATTCTCTTTCGAGAATTCCAGAAGAGAGTAATGGGAAGAAGGGTCAGGCTGTTTCTAAACACACTTACAAGTGGATACCAAATAAAGTTAATGATGCTTTGAGTGTGAAAAGGAATGATCTACTAGAAAATTCCATGACCATGGAGAAGGCAGTATCCATGATGTTGGAACTTAAAAAGTTCTTTGGAAAGATGGATTTGGATGTGAAAGGTTCTAAAAGCAATCTCTTTCATGATAATCCAAAAGTGAAACAGAATAAGCAAAAAACTATAGATGGTGAAAATTCCATAGTTACCGAAAAGTCTGTTTCAGTCACTTGTGGCGAGCAAGACTTTGTTCACCTCAACATAACTTGATTGTGTTGTAAGTGCATCCTCACCAAGGAATGCCCTGCTACGTATACGGTGAGGAAAGCACGAGAATTAGGGCGTATAAATTATGTTTGGTAAGGCTATATAATTCGATTAGATTCCTCTAAAAAGTTATGTCTATAAACTTGAGCAAGATTTTTGCTTTTATTTATTTGCTTTGAGCACTTATAATTATCCATGTACCTTTCTTATCGTTCATTTGTACCTAACTTGATCTGTGTTTAAGGTTCAAATGTTTATATTTGAAAATAGTAGTTCGGGATGTTTGGACTTCATGGTACACATACCAGGTGTGCATACCATCTTTTAAAAACAAAATCCATGTATTTTAGTACGCAAACCCGTTTGCATACAGCTCTTGGTCACGAAAATTCGTTTGCAAACCTGTATGCATACTGTCCTGTAGACATCGATATTCGGTAAACTTGTTTTGGCCGTAACTTCTTTCTCCGAACTCGGAATGACCTCATTATTTTTGCATTCTCTTCCTCTTAGAATTTGTTTCAATTTTAAGATGAAAATTATTGAATTTGGATGAGTTAAAAGTGGTCACTATTCTGTCTCATGTTTTTGAGTGTTTTTCTCCTTTTCGTTGCACTTGTTCTACTTCTCTCGGACTTGGGCACTTGGATTATTGGAGTATTATTATTTTAAACTCATTTGTATATTTTACAAGAATGAAGTTGGTGAATCACAAAGAAGAAAGTTCAAGAATGGGCAATAGTACAAATTGTTATGGAATTCTTGAATGTTCACAATAATCTTTTGTGAACTATGGTGCATGGTCGTTAATGACTTTGTATGTTCTTCTTTGTTAAGAAATATTTTTATACGCCTTTCGTAGCTATTCTTGGTGTAAATCCGGGCGAAAAGGATATATTCTACCATCTAAGGACAAAGCATGTGCGTTACGAGTTTGTCTTGATATCTAGGAAACTTCTTATGAGAATTTATTCTTGTGTTTTAGGAAGAATAACTAGGGTTTGGAATAGCAATTATTGTGAATACACATAGGTATTGCCAACAATTCTCATCTTGCAATGTTTTTAGATTTATTTATTTAAATTATAAAATTTATTTGGAAGATGATTTTGCAGTATTAATCTTTATTGGTTTTATATATTGCAAGAAAATTATGGGATATGTGTGTTTACATCCGTGAACTATGATTGTCTCATGTATGTCATAAGTTAAGTCTATTGTATGTCTTTATGCAAATATTTATGGAAGATAGAATGAACTTTTGATAACAAAGATTAAGTCTATGATATCATTATGCAAATATTGATGAAAAATAGAATGAATCTTTGAATATTCCGCAGTATTGATCTTTACCTGATTATGTTGAGCATTTCTAATTAAATTAATCATGGGTTCTCTTGTGGTTAATTTAAGTAAGTATTTTGGATTACAAATTCATGTTTCATGTGATTTGTTAATGTCCAAAGAAATCCTTATTTTCTTGTGAAAGTAAGGTCGCTCTTGTTGTTCTTTCGGGAATGACATTTTATGGGGGAGAGTTCTTTTTGAACTTGTGCTTAATTGCCAAATCTTTGTGGGGAGTGCCGTTGTGGAATATTGTAGGAGTTTTCTTGTATCTTTATAAATTCCTTGATGAATACACTAGTTTCGGCTATGTGAAATCATCGAAACAAGTTGATATTTTATATTTTGGTCATGAAGTATCTCTATGAAAATTCCACTAGGATCCCACTAGTTTTTGTACATTTGCCAATTTATATTGACAAAAAGGGGGAGAATTAATGTGTAGTTCATACTACAAATACATATGGTTTACAAATCATTATGTAAGGTGTAGTAGTTTTCATGTGAGATGAAGTATTCACTAAGGGGGAGTTATACATATCACCATAGTGTTGTTGTCAAAGTTGTGATACAATTGAACTTTGATGTTCTGTAATAATACTATGACAATGTATAACAATGATTGAGAGCAACTGTTTTCTCATTGTTATAGCTACAAATCTTCAACAACTATGATGCTGAGTTGAACATGTTTAGGATCATGGAGTACTTGGAAGTGACGAAGATTTCGAGTAATGTTGAAGAACCAAGGAGATCAAGCATTTGGATGAGAAGCTACAAAGTTTATTTATTTTGTAATTCATATGTATTGATAGTTTTTTCACTAAAATTAACAAAGGGGGAAATTGTTAGAGCACTTCTCGTTCGAACTCGCAAGCGTTGTTATCTCAAGCTTGTTTGTAAAGTTTGGTGATCAAAACTATAAGTCTTGATTTCTAGTCTACTTACAGTAATGTCTCGGACTAGGATAGATTGTGTAGTTGACCTTTAGGCTTCACGGTGGTCATCAATTGAAGACGAAGAACTACTAAGGAGAGCTTGTGGAACTTCATCGATAAAAGGTATGTGGAGACTGAAACTTATCTATCACTCAGAAAGTCAATTTCTACTCTATCTCCTTCTTGAGACAAAATTCATATAACTATATAATATTCGATTATACACATTAGATATTTCGAGCTAAGTTTAACTCGCTTACATATTTCTCGAAATATGTGTTGGTAATCTTTTGCTTCAACCAAGTTCATCTTATATTCTTGACGCAAGTCAAAAGCTAATCATGTGAAAATCGCCAAGTAACATCTTAAATGATTTATGTTATATAGTCATTTGATGTAGACTCAGAATGTTTCGTATTGATTATTTCAATAACATGAAAATCGCTTTGATGCTAATAATTAGTGAAAACAACTATTGTTATTCTCTAAATATGTTTCAATTATTGTAATAAATTTATAACACTTAACCATAATTGGATTGTAGACATAGTATGCGTACTTTCATATATGTTGATCCAAGATCGGTATAGTATTCATACCCATATGTGTACTGCGAAGGTCAAGTAAAGTCCATGAGCCTTGGTATGCGTACCTATACGCGAACTGGCGAACTCAGTTGAAGTCCGGGAACATTTTTATGCATACTGGACGTACGTGTACTAATTCAATAGCTGTTTTGGATGTGTGATTGTATGCATACCCGTTTGCATATTGTCGGACACAGTCCAAGTCCGGCTACTTAAGTATGCGTACCTATTTGCATACTTGAGTGAGTTAAATTCTAGAATTGGTTTGTTCATGAACTAATACATTTATATAATAAGGAATGCAATCTTTTGCAAACCGTGGCAATAATGTTCATGACTTGATTAGAGTAAATCAACACCGATTTTGCTTCAATTGTGTCTTGTATACTTCTATGAGAATGTAAATAATTGAACAACTCTATAACTAGTTTCATTTGAGTCATTTGAACTAGTTATTGATAAGATGAATTGGATGATAAGAAAGTATTCATATGGATAGCTTCGGTTAACTATTGATTGACCCAATAAGGTGTACACATTTAGGTACGGTTACCCATAACTAAATGAAGGTACATTTCATTTGTGTGTAACAAGCTAAGACCATCTAACGATTGAGAGATATTGATTTGGTTTCAAGCAAACTTAGATTTGCTCTTAGATCAGGTTTCATTTAATGATGAATATTGATTTCTTTGTTTCAAAGCTATCAAACCCTGGTTTGAAAACTATATAAAGGAGACCTATAACAACTGGGAATCCTAATCCCCACACCACCTGTGTGATACTAGTTGTGACTAGAGTCGATTCTTCTTTAACCTTAGGTTTTTCAAGAAACCATGTAGGTTCACGACTTGAAGACTTCATTGGGATTGTGAAGCCAAACCCAACTATTTTCTCTGTAGTTGTGTGTTCTTATCTTGTTGTTTTCTATCGTGATTGAGTACTATCTTCTCTAAGATTTGCTCCAGATATAATCTCCGATAGGCAAGATAAAAAGTAGACATAAACATCTTCGTCTCATCGATTGTGATTCCACAATATCTTGTTTCGCTACCATTTGATTAAGATTATTGTGAAGTAATTGATATATCTAGGCTATTCTTTGGGAATATAAGTCTGGTATATCAATTGGTTCCTGGACACCTTGATATATCAAAAGACGGAACAAAATAGGTTTATCTATGAGAGACAGATTTATCTATGCAATAGAATTTTCTGTGTGAGACAGATTGGTTTATCAAGTCTTAGACTTTGATTCGTAGCAAATATTTATTGTGGGTGAGATCATCTAAGCAAATCAAGTGTGCAGAATCGAGCTTGGTTCTAGAGGCATAAGGAACGCGACTGTACCTTGATCAGTGTGAGATTGGTTAGGGCTCGACTACATTCCAGTTAGAAGTTAACTTGGAGTTGGCTAGTGTCTGTAGCTTATTAATATAATTTGGTGTTCAAATCTGGACTAGGTCCCGGGGTTTTTCTGCATTTGTAGTTTCCTCGTTAACAAATTTTCTAGTGTCTATGTTATTTTTTTCCACATTATATTTTGTTATGTAATAGAAATATCACAGATTGTACGTTACGTTCAATCAGTTCTTGAATCTATCCTTAAGCTTGTTGATTGAATTGATAGACATTTGGATATTAGTTTGTGATACCTTCCAAGTTATTTCTCTTTTCCAATCGAGCTCGCAAATTCTTATTTTTGATATAAGTCTTTGGTATACTTTTCTTAAGATTGAGTCTAATTATCTAGTTGATTCTCTTGAAAGTATATTAGAGTTCGTCCATACAGATTGCTAAGCGAAATATTGGGTGTGGTTATTAGACCCCCTCCTTTTCAATTGGTATCAGAGAAGGCAAACACGTTCAAGACCTAATAAGTTTGTGTTTGTAGCGATCTAACTCTATGGATTGTAGTGTTATCTCTAACAACGCAACACCAGTTCAGGAGATCTCTAATTTGGTTAAAAGTCTTGAGTCACCTGAAAAATCTCTCTTATCTCCTCATTTGACTAAAACCGTTAGAGCGTTGCACGGTCGAACTCACAAGCGTCGCTATCTCAAGCTTGTGTGTCAAGTTAGTGATCAAAACTATAAGTCTTGATTTCTAGTCTACTTATAGTAGTGTCTCAGACTAAAATAGATTGTGTAGTTGAGCTTTAGACTTCTCGGCATTCATCTATTAAAGACGAAGAATACTAAAGAGAGCTTGTGGAACTTCATCGACAAAAGGTATGTGGAGACTGAAACTCATCTATCACTCAGAAAGTCTATTTCCACTCTATCTCCTTCTTGAGACAAAAGTCATATTATTATATAGTATTCGATTATACACATTTGATATTTCGAGCTGAGTTTAACTCACTTACATATTTCTTAAAATATGTGTTGGTAAGCTTTTTCTTCAACAAAGTTCATATAATATTCTTGACGCAAGTCAAAAGGTAATCATGTGAAAATCACCAAGTAACATTTTACATGATTTATGTGATACACTCATTTGATGTAGACTCGGAATGTTTCGTATTTATTATTTCAATAAATTGAAAATCGCTTTGATGCTAATAGTTAGTGAAAACAACTATTGTCATCCTCTAAGAATGTTTCAATGATTAAAATAGAGTTAATTTAGAACACTTAACCATAATTGGATTATAGACATTGTAGTTGCAGGAAATCCCACAACACATCCCTTATGATATCATGATAATAATTTCTAGATCTAAATCTATTTCTTAAAAAAATAAAGATTAAAGTGCTAAAATTATAAAATGGACACAAGGATTTTTTACATGGTTCGATCAATGAGATCTACATCCATGGTTCTTCACTATGATTGTTGAGGTTATATTAATTTTACATTTAGAATCTCCATTAATGGATAGAGTTCTAGATCTAGTTTTTGGGGAAGAAGATGATAAAGAAAATAATAATCTCTCTCTAAAAAATATGTCTCTCCCTTTCACAAAAATGTGTATCCCACCCTTTCTCTCTCCTGCTCTTCTCTTTATATAGGTGTTTACATAGTGGATGACAGCTCACAAGTAGTGGAGTACAACTCATATTACCCTTCATTTTCGAATCCCCTGTTACGTTCTCTCAGGATCTCTTTATAATTTCGCAGGCTCTTTCTCTCTATAATTTCGCAAGCTCTGCTACCTTCTTGCAAGTTAAGGAAATAATTAAATTTCGCACACTAATAAAATGTGTTGTGCGATATTTGGATCCTACAGACATAGTATGCGTACTTGCATAAATGTTGATCCAAGACCGGTATAGTAGTATGCATACCTGTATACGTACTGCGGAGGTTAGGTAAAGTCCGAGAGACTTGGTTTGCGTAACCGTACACGTACTGGAGAAATTAGTTGATGTCCATGAATATTTCTATGCATAACCGTCTAACGATTCTCCTATAACCTTAGGTTTTCCCAAAATCCTGTAGGTTAACGACTTGAAAACTTCATTTGCATTGTGATGCCAGACCCAACTATTTTCTCTATAGTTGCGTGTTCTGATCTTGTTGTTTTATATCGTGATTGAGTACTATCTTCTCTAAGATTTGCTATAGATTTAATCTCTGATAGGCAAGATAAAAATTAGTCACAAACATCTTCGTCTCATTGTTTGTGATTCCACAATATATTGTTTCTATACCATACGATTAAGATTATTATGAGGTGATTGATATTTCTAGGTTGTTCTTCGGGAATATAAGTCTGGTATATAAATTGTTCCTGTCACCTTGATTTATCAAAAGACGGAACAAAACTCATAGGTTTATCTATGGGAGACATATTTATCTATGCAATAGACTTTTCTGTGTGAGACAAATTGTTTTATCAAGTCTTACACTTTGATTCATAAAAAATCTTTGTTGTGGGTGAGATCAAATAAGCGAATCAAGTGAGCAGATTCCGGCATGGTTCCAGAGGCTTAAGGAACGCGACTGTACCTTGATCAGTGTGAGATTGGTTAGGGATCAACTACATTCCAGTCCGAAGTTAACTTGGAGTAGGCTAGTGTCTGTAGCAGCTTAATACAGTTTGGTGTTCAAATCTGGAATAGATCCCGGAGTTTTTCTGCATTTGCGGTTTCCTCATTAACAAAAATTCTGGTGTCTATGTTATTTCATTTCCACATTATAATTTGTTATGTAATAGAAATATCACAGGTTGTGCGTTAAGTTCAATCAGTTCTTGAATCCGGTCTTTGGGTTGTTGATTGAATTGATAGACACTTGGATATTGGTTTATGATGCCTTCCAAGTTATTTCTCTTATTCAATCGAGCTATCAAATTCTTATTTTTGATTGCGGATTGAATTGAGAAATTGAGATATAACTCTTTGATATTGTTTTCCTTATATTGAGTATGACTGTCTAGTTGATTCTCTTGAAAGTATATTGGAGTTTGTCCATACAGATTGCCAAGCGAAATATTGGGTGTGGTTATTAGACCCCCTCTTTTTCAATTGGAATCAAAGAAGGAAAACACGTTCAAGACCTTATAAGTCTTTGTTTGTAGCGATCTGACTTTATGGACAATAATGTTATTTCTGACAACATAACACCAGTTCAAAAGCTCTCTGATTTGGTTAAAATTCTTGGGTCACCTGAGAAATCTCTATTATCTTCTCCTTTACTGAAACCGTTAGAGCATTGCATGGTCGAACTCACAAGCGTCTCTATCTCAAGCATGCATGTGTGTCAAGTTTAGTGATCAAAACTATAAGTCTTGATTTCTAGTCTACTTATAGTAGTATCTCGGACTAAGATAGATTGCGTAGTTGAGATTTAGACTTCACGGCGTTCATCAATTGAAGACGAAAAACTACTAAGGAGAGCTTGTGGAACTTCATCGACAAAAGGTATGTATAGACTGAAAATCATCTATCACTCAGAAGGACTATTTCTACTCTATATCCGTCTTGAGACAAAATTCGTATTACTATATAGTGTTCGATTATACACATTTGATACTTCAAGATGAGTTTAACTCGCTTACATATTTCTCAAAATATGTGTTGGTAAGCTTTTGCTTAAACCAAGTTCATCTAATATTCTTGACGCAAGTCAAAATGTAATCATGTGAAAATCCCCAAGTAACATCTTACATGATTTATGTGATACACTCATTTAATGTAGACTCAGAATGTTTCGTATTGATTATTTCAATAATTTGAAAATCGCTTTGATGCTAATAGTTAGTGAAAACAATTATTGTCATCCTCTAAGAATGTTTCAATGATTAAAACAGAGTTTAGAACAATTAACCATAATTGGATTATAGACATATTATGCGTACTTGCATATATGTTAATCCAAGACCAGTATAGTATGCATATCCGTATGCGTACTGTGAAGGTCAGGTAAAGTTTGAGAGACTTGGTATGCGTACCCGTACGCGTACTGGAGAACGTAGTTGAATTATGGGAACATTTTTATGCGTACCAGCACACATACTAATTGAACTGTTGTTTTGGATGTGTGATAGTATGCTTACCCATTCGCATACTTTCGGCCACCGTCCAAGTCTGGCTACTTAAGTATGCGTACCCATTTGCATACTTGAGTGGGCTAAGTTCTAGAATCGGTTTGTTCATGAACTAATAAATTTATATAATAAGGAATGCAATCTTTTTTAAACCGTGGATATAATGTTCATGACTTAATTTGAGTGAATCAAAATCGATTTTTCTTCAATTGTGTCTTGTATACTTCTTTGAGAGTATAAAAAATTGAACAACTTTATAACTAGTTTCATTTGAATCATTTGAACTAGTTATTGATAATATGAATATGGTTGATAATAAAGTATTCATATGGCTAAATTTGGTTAACTATTATTGAGCCAACAAGGTGTACACGCTTAGGTACGGTTACCCATATATAAATGAAGGTACATTTCATTTTTGTGTAACAAGCTAAGACCATCTAACGATGGAGATATATTGCTTTGGTTTCAGTCAAACTTAGCTTGGCTCTTAGATCAGGTTTCTTCTAACGGTTAGTATTGATTGCTTTGTTTCAAATATATCAAACCCTGGTTTGAAAAATATATAAAGGAAAACTCTTGCAACATAGGAAACCTAATCCCCATACCTCATGTGTGATATTAGTTGCGACTTGAGTCGATTCTACTTTAACCATAGGTTTTTCACAAAACCCTGTAGGTTAACGACTTGAAAACTTCATTGGTATTGTGAAGCCAGACCCAACTATTTTCTCTGTAGTTGCGTGTTCTGATCTTGTTGTTTTCTATCGTGATTGAGTACTATCTTCACTAAGATTTTCTCGAGAATTAATCTCCGATAGGTAAGATAAAAAGTAGTCATAAACATCTTCGTCTCATCGTTTGTGATTCCACAATATCTTGTTTCGCTACCATACGATTAAGATTATTATGATGTGATTGATATTTCTAGGATGTTCTTCAGGAATATAAGTCTGGTATATCAATTGTTCCTATCACCTTGATTTATCAAAAGACGGAACAAAACTCATAGGTATGTCTATGGGAGACATATTTATCTATACAATAGACTTTTATGTGTGAGACAGATTAATTTATCAATTCTTCAACTTTGGGTCGTAGCAACTCTTAGTTGTGGGTGAGTTCATCTAAGGGAATCAAGTTCCCAGAATCTAGTGTGGTTTTAGAGGCCTAAGGAACACGATTGTACCTTGATCAGTGTGAGATTGGTTAGGGCTCAACTACATTCCAGTCTAAAGTTAACGTGAAGTAGGCTAGTGTCTGTAGCGGCTTAATACAGTGTGGTATTCAAATATGAACTAGGTCATGGGGTTTCTATGCATTTGCGGTTTCCTCGTTAACAAAATTTATGTCGTATGTGTTATTTCTTTTCCGCATTATATTTTGTTGTATAATATAAATATCACAGGTTGTATAATAGAAATATCACAGATTGTACGTTAAGTTCAATCAGTTCTTGAATCCGGCCTTTAGGTTGTTGATTGAATTGATAGACACTTGGATAATGGTTTGTGATACCGTCCAAGTTATTTCTATTATTCAATCGGGCTCGCAAATTCCTATTTTTGATTGCGGATTGAATTGAGAAATTGATTCTTAAGATTGAGTCTGCCAGTCTAGTTGATTCTCTTAAAAGTATATTGGAGTTTATCCATATAGGTTGCTAAGCATAATATTGGGTGTGGTTGTTAGACCCCCGCTTTTTTGACCTTATACCGGGGGTAACGAATGAGATATTTTATCATGACTACAGTACGGACTACTATTGACAGATTTATAAAGGTGAGAATTTAAGTGATAATATATTTTATTTATTGAGGTTATGTATGGGATTTAGAAATATTCCCTGAAACATTGTTTCGCATCTATCTTTCCAAATGATCCAAGCACCGGTCATCAGAGAAAGAATCCATATATTATCTTAAACTGCATTCGTCTTAGTGAACCAACAGATAAACCAATCATAAATACTAATGCATTGACTTCGTACAACATATTCCCCTCCAAACTGTATGGCGTGCTGCATCACATAACAACCACCAACAAGTAAAACCTACTTTTAAACTTAATCAAAACTCACTGATATATAGATCTATATATCTAACTTATGTAATTTTCTGTTAATTTTTCAAATTTCATATAACAGGACTAACAATCAATTCATTAAGAGGAAAAAGGGTACCCACAATCAGTTACCTCATTGAAGAAGAAGAAAATAATGAAATCTAGCATCAGTAAAATCAACTGTGGACCATCTTCTTCATCGTCATTCAGATTTTAGGTCAAACATAAACCTAGATAAAACCGATCAAATTTAAATTGAGGTTATGTTTCGATGGATTAATTCGAACTGAAACTCCTTCACTCTCAGCAGAAGAAAAGTTTTAATGGTGGAATGAACGAGATAAAGAGAAGAAGAATAGTTGTTGTAAGAGGACGGAGAAAAAGGGGGTTGGTTTTGGTTTAAGTCTTTGATTTTTTTCAAAGTCAATAATCCTTTGACTTGGTCTTGATCGTTTTGGGCACAAAATATAAAGAATTTTTTTTTTTATAATTAGAAGATTTTTTTTTCTTTTGGTATTTAGAAATTTAATGTAATTGTTAAATTTTTATAATTATTGTAGGTGTGATAGCGATTAAAAAAATTATAAGAGTTGCAAAGTTGGGGTGGTTTTTGGTGTAGGAAAATAGTTGGGGTGGAAGTATCAGAGTGAATTACAATTGTTATTATTCAAATGATCTTCATGATTATAAAAATGTCCAATAGTTATACTTGTTACAGGAACTATTACAGATATATCTGTTACTGAAAAAAGAATCTGTGACAGCATACTCTGTGATAGAACTCCTGATTTGGTGTAGTGATTATAGGTTAACGAATTAAAGACTTCATCGGGATTCTGAAGCCAGACCCAACTATTTTCTCTGTAGTTGCATGTTCTGATCTTACTTTGTTTTATCGTGTTGAGTACTATCTTTTCTAAGGTTTTCTCGAGATTCAATCTCCGATACGTAAGATAAAAAGTAGCACAAACATCTTCGTCTCATCATTTGTGATTACATAATATCTTGTTCCGCTTCCATACGGTTAAGATCACTGTGAGGTGATTGATATTACTAGGATGTTGTTCAGGAATATAAGTCCGGGTATCAATTGGTTCCAGTTCACCTTGATTTATAATAAGACAGAACAAAAACTCATAGGTATTTCTGTGGGAGACAGATTTATCTATTCAATAGACTTTTGTATGTGAGACAGATTTGTTTATCAAGTCTTCGACTTTGGGTCGTAGCAACTCTTAGTTGTGGGTGAGATCAGCTAAGGGAATCAAGTGCGTAGAGTCCTGCTGGGATTCAGAGGCGTAAGGAATGCGATTGTACCTTAATCAGTGTGAGATTGGTTAAGGCTCAACTACATTCCATCCCGAAGTTAACTTGTTGTAGCCTATAGTCTGTAGCTTCTTAATACAGTGTGGTGTTCATATCTGGACTAGGTCCCGTGGTTTTTTTAGATTTTCAGTTTCCTCATTAACAAAATTTATAGTGTATGTGTTATTTCTTTTTCACATTATATTTATTTATATAATTAAAATATCACAGGTTGTGCGTAGTTCAATCAATTAGATAATCCAACCTTTGGTTGTTGATATAAATTGATTGACACTTGAACATTGGTCTTTGGTACCGTTCAAGTTTTTTCTCATAATAATCAGGCACGCGTATTTCTATATGTTTGATTTGCTGATTACATTGAGAAACAAAGATATAACTCTTAGATGTATTTTCCTTGATTGAGTATAACTATCTAGTTGATTCTCTTGGAAGTATATTGAAGTTAGTCCATACATATTTCCTAAATGAAATAAGGGGTGTGGTTGTTAAACCCCCACTTGTTCAAGATTCATACAGGTGAAAGTTTAAGTGGTAGTGTAATTTATCTATAGAGGTTATGGGATTTAGAGATACACCCTAAAACACTACTTCGCATCTATCTTTCCAAATGATCCAAGTACCAGTCATCAGAGAAATAAGCCATTTATCATTTTAAACTGCATTGGTCTTGAAAATGCGGGGGTCTAACAACCTCACCCAATATTTCGATTAGCAATTTGAATGGACAACTCCGAGTTATTTTCTAGAGAATCACTAAGACTCAATCAATAGAAAATACTCAAGGAGTTATTATCTCAATCTCTCAATTTGATTTACTCAAGAAAATATGATTCGCGAGTCTAATCAAAGAGAGATAACTTGGATGGTACCAAAGACCAATATCCAAGTGTCAATCGATTTAAATCAACAACCAATAAGGTCGGATATTCTAATCGATTGAAAAACGCACAACCTGTATTATTTCAATTATATAACAAAATATAATTCGGAATAGAAATAACACTGACACCAGATACCTATTACAGATTAAACATACATTGTATTAAGCCGCTACAGACACTAGCTTACTCCAAATTAACTTCGGTATGGACTGTAGTTGAACCCCAACCAATCTCACAATGATCCAAGGTACAGTTATGATCCTACGCCTATGATCCCAGCATGATACGGCGCACTTGATTCCCTTAGCTGATCTCACCCACAACCAAGAGTTGCTACGACCCAAAGTCGAAGACTTTAATAAAAAAAATTGTCTTACATAGAAAAGTCTACAAGTAAAATATAAATTCGTCTCCCACGAATAAACCTACAAGTTTTGTTTTGTCTTTTGATAAATCAAGGTGAACAGGAACCAATCGACAAAACCAGACTTATATTCCTGAAGAACATCTCAGTTTCATCAATCACCTCACAATAAACTTAATCGACGCAGCGAAGAAGATTATTGAGGAATCACAAACAATGAGACAAAGATGTTTGTGACTACTTTTATCTTGCCTATCGGAGATAGAAATCTCAAGCCAATTATTACAATTATACTCATACAATAGAAACAGCAAGATCAGATCACACAACTACAAGAAAAGTAGTATCGGTCTGGTTTCACAATCCCAATGAAGTTTTTAAGTCGTTAACCTGGTTTTAGAGAAGAAAACCAAAGGTCAAAGGAGAATCGACTCTAGCATTAGCAAACTAGTATCACACAGCATGTGTTGGGATTAGGTTTCCCAGTTGCTAGAGTTCTCCCTTATATAGTCTTTCAAATCAGGGTTTGCAATCAATGTTAGCTTAGTAACAAAGCATTCAATATTTACCGTTAGATGAAAACATGATTAGATACAAGATAATATCTCTCAACCGTTAGATCGAAAACTTAGCTTGTCATACACATATGTACTTGACGTTTTGAGTTCGTGTAACCATACCCAAACGTGTACAATGGTTGGTTCAATATTAGTCAACCAAATGGTTAGCAAAATGATAACTTTCATATCAACCATATTCATCTTCACCATAACTAGTCCAAATGACTCAAATGAACTAGTTAGAAAGTTGTTCAATTGCTACAACATCCCAAGTATTACAAGAGACACAATTGAATCAAAAACGATGTGATTCACTCGAATCATTTCATGAACTATAAAGCCACGGTTTGCAAAAGCATTCCTTAGTAATTTAAGATTAGTTCATGAACGATGTTTTCAGACATAACCTCCTGAGTTCGCGGACTCAAGCTAACCGGTTGAAGTTAATAAACTCCAGCAGAATTTCTCGGGATGAGAACTTCCGTCAGTTCGTGGATTGGGTTCGCAGACTGCACCTGAGCTTCAACTTCAGCAGATATTTTCGGGTTCGAGAACCTATGCCAGTTCGCGGACTGAGTTCGCGAACTGAGTTGCTGCTCACGTTCCGGTTCCACTTGATCAACAAAGTTCGCAAACTTCGGTTCAAGTGTTAAAGACTTATACATATATGTGTTGCCACAATAATGTTTATATCCCACAATGGTTATATAGTCTAAACTCTCATTTCAATCATTGAAACATTCTCAGAGGGCGTTATATAGTTGTTATTCACAAACTATTTTTCGTCAGAGCGATTTCCAAAGTGATTGAAACATAACATGACTTTCGTCAATAGGCAAAGATGAACTTGGCTAAAGCGAAATCTTTACGAACACCTATTTCGAGAAATAGATAAGCGAGATATACTCAGCTCGAAATGTCACATGTGCATTTCTTTAGTCTATATAATAAAATGACTTTTGTCTCAAGATAGGAGATAGAGTAGATAGGCTTTTGAGTGATAGATAAGTTCAAGTCTCCACATACCTTTTAGTCGATCCACTGGTTCCTTGAGTAGTCCTTCGTCTTATATGATGATCGCCATGGAGTTCTTGAGCTCAACTACACTTTCTATCCTAGTCCGAGACCTTAGCTATAGTAGACTAGAAATCAAGACTTTATAGTTTTGATCACTAAGATTGACAAACATGCTTGAGATAGCAACGCATGCGATTTTGACCGAGCAGTACTCTAACAGGTCTTAGTGAACCAACTGATAACCCACTCAAAAACAATAATACACTGACTTTTTACAACATCTATATATGTCAATGTGAATTCCCCTCCAAACTGTCCTGGCATGCCTGCACTTGAAAAAAAGGATGCTTTATAATTTCAATACTATTACCACAAGACCCACACTGAGACCCAATATCACTATTATAAGCTGCCAATTTGTCCCTTGTAGGATGACACTCATGGACACATTTCCAAGCGAAAAGCTTAATTATGTGTGCAACACTCTCCATAATTCCTTGCAAACTTTTGACTGGATATTCCCCCTATTAACTTGAACTTTTCTGGAGCATTTAGACAAGTAATTGTATGCACTTTTAACATGGAATTTGACATATTTTGCTGGAACCCAAATCATTACACCTTATTTGGAGGTGTCTAAGAACATAACTTGAATTATTCTAGAGGTATTTGCAGCAAATAGTTGTTCTAAGAGAGGGAAATTCCAGTTATCTATTTCTGGGATAATAACTTTAGCTACATCTTTATAAAATCTATACATATCCTTAATTGGAATTGGAAGATGATAAATTCTTGGTATCCATTTATCCAACCAAATTTTCGTTTTTTTTTCTTCCATAAAGTAATTTTGTTGAATAATCTGAAGACCCTTAGTAATACCATTCCAAGTATAGGAGCGGTTCTTAGGTTCTATCTTGTGATGAAGAATATTACCATATTTGAAGTATTTGCTCCCAATATTTGAACCCAAAGTTGTTCATCTTCAATGCACACTCTCTAAGCTAAATTGGTGAGTAAAGCTAAGTTTACTTTTTTCCAGATCTATAAATGCAAGGTCACCAATGTCTTTAGGCTTACACACTTTAGAGTAAGCTATGGGATTAAAATCCATGTTAGAAGAATGCCCCCAAAAGAATTTTCTCTGTTTGATTGTTAATTTGTTGAGTAGATGATCTGGTAACTTGAAGGTACCCATTTGATACACAAGAATAGAGTTGAGTACATGTTTAATCATAGTATACTTGCCTACTTGAGAAAGATATATAGAACACCATATGGATAATCTGTTACCAAACTTTTCCTCAATAGATTTAAAATATTCTTGTTTAGAGCGACCAAGAATAAAATTAAGGAGACCCTAAATACCTTTGTTTTGAACTCATAATCTAACTCCCAAATATGAGTGAGGGCCTCAACAACTTCTGGTTTTATGTATTTACTAAATGCTCTGCAGATTTCTCAAAGTTTATAACTTGACCAGACTGTGAACTAAAATTATGAAGAAGATCAAAAAGATTGTTGATTGATGTAAGATTTGACTGAGTAAAGATCAAGCAGTCATCTGCAAAAATAAATTGATTAATGGCTGGTGAATTAGTGGCCACTTTAATACCTTTAATGTGGTTATTTTGCTGAGCAACAATGAGATGCTTGGAGAGAAGCTCCATAGCTAAGATGAATAGATAAGGTGAAAAGGAGTCACTCTATCTAATGCCCCATGTATGATGGAATTATTCACGAAGAGAGCCATTGGGAATTACATACAAAGAAGTTGTGTTGATGCATTAGTAAATGAGATCAGACAAATCATCACAAAAGCCAAAGTACTTTAAGACCTTGATGAGAAATTTTCACTCCAATCTGTCAAAAGCTTTTGACATGTCAAGCTTAAAATCCATCCAACCAAGTTGCCCACTTTTCTTCTTCATGGAATATATAATTTCTTGAGCTATCACCGTAGTGTCACTAATGATCCTTCCTGAAACATAGGCATCTTGATATGTAGATATTATTTTCCATGGGTGGCTTCATCCTATATATTAACTAGTATTTTAGAAATTATCTTGTAAGAAGTATTATAGAGTCCTATTAGCTTGTAATCTGCAACACAAATAGGTTTTATTTGCTTGAGTGTGTGTTTAGACTGAAAAATCTTGAAACAATAAGACAAACGTCTTCACCTACCACATTCCACCGACTCTTGTAGAAACCATCTTGAAAACCCTCAGGACCTAGAGCACTTCAATTCTCCATGCTCTTGAGAGTTCTGAAAATTTCTTCAATACTTGGAAGACCAATGAGTCTAACATTGTCCTTTGTACAAATGTTCTTCTAGAGTGGAATTACGAGAAGTACTGATATCTGTAAAATGCTGAGTAAGATGATCATCAATGTCTTATCTGGAATGCAACCAAATATTACTATGATCTTGTATGAAATCTATGTTGTCTCTTGCCCTTTTCCTATTAGTATTTGCATGGAAGTTGGTGTTGTTATTCATATCTTTAATAAAGTGGCCTCTGGATTTTTATTGATAAAATTTACTTTGTTAAGTTTCTTGTTGACAGCGATAACTTGATCTTGAGAGATGTTGTATGGTGGTGGAGCTTGAATAATACTCAACTCATGTTGCAAGTTGTCTATTTTTTGATTGAAAATGCTCTTTGTTCCAGATTGATAACTCTTTCCTTGTTGGCTAAAGCTTTTTCACCAATTGGAAGCCAGGGGAGCCATTGATAATGTCTTTCCATGCATTAGCAATAACATAAGCACATGTATCATCATCTAACCAAGTAAGGAAAAACTTAAATGGTATCCAACAAGTAGTGCAAAATAAAAGAGAATAGCGGAGCGGGCGCCGGCTGACTGACTGGGTGGACTTATGGACCGGGGCCTCTATAAATTTACCCTGTTTGGAAACGAAATCTATATAAGGAATTTTTCTTCTTTGTTATGTTTTGGTAGTAAAACATTGAATAATGACCTTCCTTAATTAATTTCTTTTGGTTCCAATCTGTGCTGTAAGCTACACTGAGACAATCCCCTTCCATATGAAAATTGTCAATCTGCTTTTCGTTTGGCCCACTGAATTGGCCACTGGATTGTTGGATTCATAACTCTGGAATGTGTCCAGTATATCATTTTGACCAAAAACATGTTTCCTGACAAAATAAAATAAAAAATTCTTCGTGACCAAAACTTGCCGAGTGGCTTAATATTTGCTTTGTGTCACCAGCAATATAATTTGCACAATTTTTGGTCATGTAGAGTCTTCAGTCATCTTAATTACTATGGGTTTCCTTAGTACTATGCGTCCACATTGAGTTCTCTATTACGTTCTTTTTTAAGTGTTGGTTTCTCTATTTAGCTTCTTAAGGTTCTTGCTTTATTTAGTTGTAATTGCTTTAGTTAGAATTTCTTATGACTATTTAAACTCTGCTGTAGAACCATGATTTTCATTGAACAATCTAAAAGATCAGCTTAGTGTAGGATTGCACAGGATCCTATCACAGAGTCTTGACTAGATATATTTTCATCAATGGAGAAAACAAACCAAGAGGAACTATTGAATCAGCAGCACACAGAGAAACACTTCGCATCAAAGGACGTAGTTAAAGATGTGATCATAGGTGTTTCAGATGGTCTTACTGTTCCATTTGCACTTGCTGCTGGTCTTTCAGCTAGCACTAAAGTTTCTCCTTCCATTGTTCTCGTTGCTGTTCTTGCGGAAGTTGCTGCGGGTTCTATTTCTATGGGTCTTGGTGGGTTTCTTGCAGCAAAAAGTGAAGAAGATCATTACATGAGGGAGATGAAGAGAGAACAAGAAGAGATCATTAATTGCCCTGATATAGAAGCTGCTGAGATTGCAGAAATTTTAGCAGAATATGGGTTAGAGCCTCATGAATATGCACCAGTAGTGAATGCTCTTCGCAGAAAACCCCAAGCATGGTTAGATTTTATGATGAAGTTCGAACTCGGATTAGAGAAACCTCGGCCAGGAAGAGCGTTAGAAAGCGCATTCACTATTGCAGCTGCTTACATTATTGGTGGGATGGTACCTCTCCTTCCTTACATGTTTATTCCGGTGGCATCGGAGGCTATGATAACTTCAATCTTGGTTACGTTAATGGCATTGTTTTTCTTTGGCTACGTTAAAGGTATTTTCACGGGAGATCGACCTTTGAAAAGTGCTTTTGAGACTACACTTGTCGGGGCTATTGCCTGTGCTGCAGCTTATGGAATGGGTAGACTTGTACAACTAATTAAATAGCTAAAGAGACTGGAAACCATGCTTTCAGTACCTTCATTCCTTCATTCCTTGTTTTCAGTTTTTTTTTTTTGTTTGAATTTTCTTGCTTTAAGTTATTTAGTCTCGTTCTGTTCTTCCTTGAATGTTGTTATTTTTAATTTGCATGTTTTCCTTTCGTCATTGGGATTATGTTCTGAATCTCTTCTAATATCTCGAATTAATTTGTTAATCGCTTGAAATATTTTCTATTACGCACTTCAAAAATATTTATATCTATTGAGCTTATACGGTCATGGACATGAAGCACCTGCACCAATGGTCTCGGACTATGCTCTCAAAGTGTTTCCAAGAGTAGTCTAGCAATATCTATGTGGGTTCAATTACTAGCCTGCCCTGTCAAAGTAGCGGCCTTCCAAAAATAAAATCTATGACAAATCCAAAAATAATACTGGTATGTTGGGAGTTACTGTTCGGGTGCCGGAAGGAAAATTATTCGGGTGCCGGAAGGAAAATTATTCGGGTGCCGTGGAGAATTGAAATATTTACACCAGATGTCCATAGGTGCCGCCCTCCAGACCCTGCAGCTCAAAACCTTATATATTTAGGGATATTTAACGTTTGGTACCCAGCAAATGTCCAACACCTAGCTTTGGAATGAAGGGCCATATGTACAACAATTTTGAAGAATTGCGAATATTGAATTATTTCATAGATCATGCAAACTTTCTACTCCAATTGAGGGTTGGTCTCCTCCTAATCAAGATGAAATCATGATCTGTTGTGATGGTGCGTCTCTTGGTAACCCAAGCCAGGCTGGTTCTGGTGTTACTTTTCGTGATGCCAACTCAGCGGTGCTTGGAGTTCTTTGTGTTGGCCTTGGCTGGCAGACTAACTATTATGCGGAAGTGTATGCGGTTATCTATGGTGCAATGTTAGCCAAGAGGTGGAATGTTAAAAACATTTGTATCCATTCTGATTCAATGAGTTGCATCCAATGCCTTGGCAACTAATGCAGAAGTGGAAAATGGCGAGGAGTTTCTACACCAACATACGCTATATTCATAGTTATAGGGAAGTTAATTTTTCAGCTGATGCTTTGGTCAAGCAAGCATGTTTGCTGGCCAAAGATATTTTTGAGTTTTATGAGGGTAGGCCAGGTTTTATTCTATCTGTAGAATGGCCTGGAGAGGTTTATTTTCGTTTCAAATAGGTTAGATTGGTGGATGGCCTAACGGCTAGTTACTAGTCTATCCTAGTCCCTGTACGTTTTTTTTTCCAATTTTTATTGACCGAGAAAAAAAAACCTAGCTTTGGTACCTAATAATTGAAATATTAGTGGTTGGTACCTAGACTAGCCGTTGACCGTTAAAATCAAACTTGACCTAACAATTATTGAGTCATCTTAATTAAAAAAAAAATTAAAAAGGAAAAAAATTACACTTATATCCGTAACCCTTATCTACTTCCTCCTTTTTTTCCTTCCTTTTCATTCTAAGAAGTAACTGTATGTGTCTCTTCCACAGTATTAGGTAAAGATACATATTTAACCTAATCCATTTGCAATCAAATGAAAAATTCGTGTCTTTTGGGTCTGATGTGAGTTTTGAAATGGGTTTTTCATACTTGATTTGGTGATTGTGATTAGGTACCAAATACTTCTGTTAGAGGCCACCACCATCTTATTCTTCGATTTCACGACAGATGTGCAACCGTGATTGATTGATGATGATCATATTCTTGATGGTGGTTAATTTGATTTGAGAGGATTTCGAATTCGATTTAATTAATGAGTCGTTGAGGCTATTTGAAGACGTGGGTTGTAAGTGGAATTCAAAATAGCTTCACAGTGTTGTTGCTGCAATTAATGGCAGTGATGAAGTGGTGCTCGTTTTTGCGATTGATGAAGATGTTTCTCGTGTTTGTGGTGGAGATAAAGAGATATAAGGGACTCCATGATGTTGTTGTCATGGGTGATAAGATTGAGATGGATTTGGTTTTTGCTGCCATGATTGAAGATGGAGAAATAATAATGGGATCGAGTTTGCAGCCAACGATAGTGAGACAGATAATGTGGAGCTCGAGCTGCTGGATGCTTTGATGAAACGAGAAGAAAACAGAGGAGTTATGTTATTGCTTCCTTTGACTAGGAAGAATGAGTTGTGAAAGAAAATTTGTTTTCTCGACCTAGAAGTGATGACGAGATGGGTTATGAAACTGTAAGTTCAATTGCTGCAGCTTCAATAGCTATTAATCCATTTTTCACCAACAATGGGTTTCGAAGCTTCAATTGATGTAGCTTCTTCTTGGAAATTTGAATCGGTATGTGAGAACACTTTTTATAGTGTCAGCAAGAAGGATTAATTGCAAAAAGGAGTAGAATAACAAGAGTGAGCTAGTGGTGGTGGTGTGTTCTTCATCACCGAGATCTGCAACCGTTAAGGAAGAATTTATTTTTGATTTTAGGGTAAATTTGTAAAACATATTTTATTTAAAATAATAATTATAAAATGTAAATAAATATTAGTCAACCAGTTTAACTTGACAGTCAACGGCTAGTCAAGATACCAACCGCTAATATTTTAAATAATGGGTACCAAAGCTAGGTGTTGAACATTTGCTGGGTACCAAACGTTAAATAACCCATATATTTAATATTTAAAGGGTTTTTGATCATCAACACAAGAAATTAAAAGTTAGGGCAACATGGAGCTAGAAAGAAGGATGGGCAATCATTGAGAAGGAGATCTCAAAGCTGATTAATGTTCTTGAAGGTGTTCCTGATGAATCACCAAGGTACGATATGGTTTACACAACAGTTTACACTCCATGCACAAAGAAATCGTTCAGAAAGGAATTTTATGATGATTATACAGAGCTATACAAAAGATATGAAGGTGTTTATAACGAATACTTGTATTCTAAAGTTTTACCATCTATTCTATAGAAAGAGCATGATGATGTATCTATGTTGCATGAACTCGTTAAGAGGTGGGCAAACCACAAGGTCATGGTAACTAAGCTTATTCTATATTTCAGTTATATGGATCGCCATTATATTAGTGTAAAAAAAAAAACTTCCCTCCATGAAAGATGTTGGGTTTGGTTGCTTTTGCGAAATTGTGTATGAGAAGACGAAATTGTTATTGCGCTGGTTAATCGAGAACGTGAGGGAAACGAAATTGACAGGAGTTTGGTCAAGGATAATGTAGAGATTTTTGTTGATGTTGGGAATCGTAAGTTGGATTATTATTATACTTGGAAAGCCTTTAATGACATTATGCATGCGGAGTGTTTTCAGATGGGAAATGATAGGGTGTCTCGGTATTTGCACTCGAGTACTGAGGAACAATTGTTTCCAAAGGCAGTTGAATGTGAAATTTTTCAACAAGATGGCAGGTTCAAGAAGAGGTGTAAGCGGTCTCCCTAGCGGTGGCCAGAAAGTAAAAGTGATGCATAGGGAGACATTTTAAAGTAAATTTATACTCAGTTTTTTATTAATTATTTTTATTAATAGTCCTAATTGACAAAGTCAAAATATAAAGGAAATCCTACAAAATGTCATAACTAACTCTTTGACTAGCCCTATTTAATGTTATACTATAAACATCCTTGATAGATGTGGTGTTGAAATTGGAGGAGGATCCGCAGTGCGAGTTACACCTATTGAGAAGATGTGCAGGGGTGTCTATATTGTATTTTTCCATGCGGACCCCTAGGATGGAGTACTTAGCTGACTCTCAATCCACCTTTGATGCATATTTTTCATAACACTTTCGTCACATTATCACGAATGATGGACCTTGGTTAGGTTTGTTGTAGCTCTGTATTGATTCTTTGCCTCTCAGGTATGGTGGTCTATCCATTTACTTTATGGCTGACAATATGCATTATTGTTATTTAGCGTCACGTATTCAAACATAACCTCTCCAGTCCATCATCCTTTGTAACACCTCTCTTCAAGGTCCATACATAGGTTTTCAGCGTGCTCTTGAGTTGTTCTCGAAGGTTTTTGGCCCTGAAGTCAATGTTGATCTAACTTCCCCCATCCCATGAAGACTTTGGCAGTTAAATATTTTGACGTTTTCATGAAAGAGATGCCATCCAAATTTTCCATGTCTATGCGTGACAGTTCCCTTTGGAAATGCAACAAGGCTAGTCATGCTCAATATTTCCTTAAGGATTTACCTATCGAAGAGCTTAATCATAGGGTTGGTGCTAGAAAATTTATTGTTGTTTTGAGCTATCGGTTGAGTATCCCTTTATTTCCGAAAAAATAGCTCATGTGCTTCATGTAATAGAGATATGGATTGCTATGGAGATCATTCCTAGCATTGTGCAAAGAATGTGGGGCTTAAATATCGACATGATCTTGTTCACGACATCATTGCAAACATATGTGTTTCGTGCTGGAGTTCCCACCAGGAAGGAAGTCGATTTAGGAGTTCTTGTCTAATGAGGGGAGTGGTTTGCGTCCGGCTAACATTCTTTTTTTCAATTGGGACAATGGTTGTGATGTGTGTTTGGATGTCACTGGGGTCTCTCCTTTCACTGGTAATGGGGTTAGTACTTTTCAACCGGGGGTGGCTTTGGGCAATGTAATTACTCGTAAAAACAAAAAATATTTTAATAAATGCTTAGATAAGGGTTATGGTTTTGGTGCCTTTGCTTTTACGACACTCGGTGATTTGGGGATGAACTGGTGGATTTATTGAAGAGGCTACATAACCATTTGTCTAGGTTTGATGTTACTATAATTTATTTTTCCACATACTAGGGATTGTTATTCAGAAGGAGTTTGAGCCCATCCCTAGTTAGTAATTCGGGATACGGAGTGGAGTTCGGGACGACATACGTACAGGAATTATACGGATTCGGGTAGATCGGGTTCGGTCAAAAATCCGGTCAACGATTCGTGTTCGGGCAGTAATTCGGAACGGCATACGTTCGTGTATGATTCGTTTTCGAGATATGAGTTCGGTTTAAAAAATTCGGGACGCATTAAATAATAAAAATGAAGAATTTTAGGTGGGGATTGAATGATTTGTAGTTTAAATATGTAGATATATTAAATAACGTGTATTGATATCACCAACGCATGGTTGGTCTGGTGGTTTAGGTGTTAGTGAGTGACCTTGAGGTCGTGGGATCGACTCTCCACACCTACATTTTTATTAAAAATGAAGAATTTTAGTAGTTTAAATATGTAGAAATATTAAATAAGGTGTAGTGATATCACCAACGCATGGTTGGTCTGGTGGTTTAGGGGTTAGTGATCGACTCTGACACTTTCATTTTTGATGTCTAATCGGCCGAGTTGGATGATCGACTCTCACGCCTACACTTTAATTTTGACAAATTCAAGTGTCTAATCGGCCGAGTTGGATGCTAACTCAGCTACGAGTTGGACGAGTTGGATTGGATGATCGGTTTTCAGCTGGGTTAGCCAGCTAGACGAATTAGTTCGCCGAATAGTTCGGGTATCCGAATTATTCGCGGTTAATTCGGGAACTCCATAATATTCGCGTACCATGTTCGGACTTTCAATAGTTCGGACGAATGCATCGGATTCAGACAGTTCGTTCGGATTCGCGAATAATTCGCCGAATTGCTAACTAGGAGCCCAGCTAGTCGCTAGGATTCCTTTTTTTTTTTTGAAGCATGAATATTATTAAAATATTTAGACGGGGCAATTACACGAGGGTATATAATACCCAGATGATTCATCGGTTACATTTGGAGTGATATGATTCATCGCTAGGATTCCTTTTAGTTTTCTGAAATGATTTTAGAAATTTTATTTTATTTTATTACAAAAAAATCAGTATATTAAAAAAATCTAAACTGGATGATATTATTATTTTAGGAAATATTTCAAGAAAAAAAAAGATTATGTAAGAATAAGTGAAAAAGTTATTAGGAATTCTATAATAACTAATTATAAATGTTTTTAGTAAAAAGAGAATGACGATTAATAGATTTCTTCCTTATATATATGGTGATAATTAATATTTAAGATTTTTGAATTAAGTTTATATTAAAACTGATTTTATTATATAAAAAAATAAAGGGTATATTTGATAGTTTAAGGGAAAGATATGTCTATAAACAGAACGGACATATAAAAAAAGACATATCAAAATAGAGTTCAGGATGGATAAAAAAAAGATAAAGGAAATACTGTTTATTATGGCATTATTATTAGTTTTTATTTTAATTAAAAAGTCCTAATTTGCAACGATGTATGTCCAACAATATATAAACTACATCTGCTCGTGCCACAAAAAGCAAACACAACGCAACATCTAAAAAACCAGAAACATAAATCCCGTAAGCATGATGGATTTTTCTTAGATGACTAAAATACTTCAACCTCTTTGTGCACGGTGTTGGTGATGTTGATGCTTCACAGGTTTCTTTGGGTGTTGTTGTTGGTGATGTTGCTGGGATTTTTGTGAGTAAAAGATTAAGTTGTTTGTCCACTATAGGACCAAACCCAGTATATATCTCTGGCCGTATCTGACGTCGTTGTTCGTACCATAATATTTCACGAACGTTATTTTAGGGACCTTTCTTTTTTTGGGGGACCATGGTGTCATTTTGGGTAGGAGTGTCCTTATCTAATAATTTTTGTATTACCTAAAATACCCTTTGTTAATTATTTTTTGGTTTTGATTAGTGAAATCATTATTGAAATGATTAAGAAAAAACTGATTAGTGAGATTAGATTAAAACATGAGTTATTCAAAAAGAAATCGAATTTTGTAGAGAATAAAGTTAGAGAAGAAGAAGAAGGAGAAAACCATGGAAAATAAACATTATTTCACATTCACTAAGTTTGGGAATTCTAGTGATGAAAGCTCATCTGATTCTTCATCTCCATCATCTCCTAGAGTATTTGTTAATCTTCACAATGATCCAGATATGAGTGATTTCTTAGATGGTGAATGTATTCTTCCACAAACTCAATCTCAAAATGAAAATGATGGATTTTATCAACCACAACCGGAGGAAGAGCATTTGGGTATCCAGGTATGCTCCAAACTTAGCTAATGTTGGTCTAGTTGGTTCAAATTTTCAAACCAAATGTACATTTTTTAAGTAGTTCGGTTACAAAAGGTGAAGAACATATAACCGAACTCATCTGGAAGTGTAGTTCGGTTACTTTAGACAAACACGCAGGTAACCGAACTCTGCATTGATGGAAGTTTGATGGATTCCAGAGTAATGTTTGGTTGTTTGGCAACCAATAAACTAACCGAACATTTAGTAAAATAAGTTTAAACGTTCGGTTGGTTCGCAATCAATTAACTAACCAAACTTAATGTAGATTTAAGATTTAACTTAATGTACAACGTTCGGTTGCTTTGCAACTAGTAACCAACCGAACTTGACGTAAAATTAAGATTAAACTTAGCATACAAAGTTCGGTTTGTTCGCAAACTTCATGTAAAGCCACTATCTAACCGAATTGTACAAAAAATAAGAGTACACTAAGTTTAGTAGGTTCGGTTATTTCGCAAACTTGATCCCAAGAGCATACCTAACCGAACTTATGAAACCCAAAAAAAAAAAATAGTTCCAGAGTTTTATTCGGTGACCTAGGTAAAATAAATTGTAACCGAACTACGTATACTTTAAATGTTCGGTTACAAGTCATCTTGCTTTGTTAACCAAACCCGGAGTTCGGTTTACGCGGTTTAATTATGTGCTTACCTAACTTGTTTGTGATTGCAATTTATGTTGTTCCATTTCTTGTAGATTGAATGCCAACCTATACCAATGGATGATCAACCTTCTCCAGTGGTATGTTGTACGAAGATACATCCCATCACTATGTCAATGATTTGGTATTTGATCAACCTATTGATGCGAAGAATTGGGCTAGAGAGCATGCCAAGAGAGCCATGTGCGTATTAGTTTTGAATGGAAAAGAAACCAAAACTCGTCTTGAAATGGTTTGCGAGAGAAGTGGAGATCCGGATGCTAGACACAATAGGAAGGGGTATGTGTATAAAGGAAAGACGACGACGAAGAACACAGCGTGCTCAAAGAAAATTACGTTCAAGCTAGTTTTTAGTTACTCAAAACTAAGGAAATGATGGGTTCTATCGATGGATAAGGTGGTAGGTATTCACAACCACCCTCGTCCGGAGGATCTTGAAGGACATGCAATGGCCGCAAGGCTCACTCCTCAACAAAAGGAGAAAATAGCTAAATATAGGAGATTGCGTATTTCACCACTTGGTATACTTCGCTTACTAAAGGATGATAACAAGGATAACGTATCATCCCGGACCACAATTTACAATGCAATTGAGACAATTAAAAGAATGAATGGAAGGATAGAAAAGTCATGCAACAATTGTTTATGTTGGTTGAAGAGAAAGGCTATGCGGTTCAAAAGAAGGTAAGTCCGGGTGAAGAAATAACTCATCTCTTCATTGCTCATCCGAAGAGTGTTCAACTGGCTCAATCCTTCCATGAAGTTCTTATAATGGATTGCACTTACAAGACAAACAAATACTAGATGCCATTGTTGAACATTGTTGGTCGTACGTCGACAAAGTCACCTTTTACCATTGCTTTTTGTTTTCTAAAGGACGAGCAAGAACCAAGTTATAGGTGGGCGCTACAACAATTGAAGTCGATCTACCGAGATGATGATATCCTCGGGGTTATAGTGACTGACAATCAAGTATCATTGATGAATGCAATAGAGAGAGTCTTCCCATTGGCATATAATATGCTTTGTACATTTCATATATGGTGCAATGTGATGAATAGGTGCAAGACTCAACTTTGTCCACCTAAGAGGAAAGCATTCAAAGAGATTAGTAAGCTACCGGAAGATGAACAAGCTGATGCAAAAGAGGCATTCGATGAACAATACACCATAAATCATGCTAAATGGGTTGCTTTCTCCGTGGAATGGGAGGCTTTGACTTGGTATCTCACCGAAGAAGAGTATAATCTAAATCTTGCCGAATTTATTGAGCATTGGTCTAGCCCCGAATATCCTGATGATATTGTAACGTATGTGGTCGAGCAATGGTTGGAACCGCACAAAGAGCGATTTGTTTATGCTTTTACCAACCACCATAAACACTTTGGGAATCAAGCGACAAGTTTGGTTGAATCGGCTCACCACCGGTTGAAGAAAAATCTCTTTGGATGTGTTGATAATTTTGTGGTTGTGTTTAACGCTATGGAGGTTTACTTCAACCGCGAGATTGATAGAATTAAAGAGAAGTTTCAAAAAATCCGCTTCATGAACAAGGGTGTATAAGCCTCCAAAATATAAACACTTAAGCCTCGAAGCTTTTCTTAGCTCCGCTTGGAGGAACGATAGAACCGTAATTCCCCAAGAATAGTTGTTCACCTCATCAAGGGGGTCCAATAGCTGGAGGTAATGGGAATTTACCACGTGACCTGAAGTTTCGGGGAAGATAATGGTTCCTAGTTGATATAACAAATAAGCAGTCACATGGTGTTTAATCTTCTCCTCTGTCATGACCAACTTTCCCTTGGCAACCAAATCTTTCGTCCCTCCGAACTCCTTTAACAAGACTTTCAACTTGATCTTTTTCAACTTCTTCTTGTAAGACCCGTCTAGGTTGAACTCATTATACTCATCACCTTCATCAGGCTCTTTTGCAGCTCGTCTAAACTCACAATGTGCCTTCTTAGCGCTCCATCCTAGACACCTCTCCACCAACTTTTCAAGATGCTCATAACTCATGGAGTGATCGTATCCATCCCGAAAACTTGTTCCGGTAATTGGTAGGCATGTGATTCGAAAAAAATCATCCGGAGTTATTGCCATCTCGCCAAACGGTAAATGAAAGGTATCCGATCTCTCGGATAAACATCAAATTTTTGGTGTGCATGTTGTATCGCGTTCATAGCACACAATCAAATACGCCAACAAGTGACAACTCATTCAATCTCATTTCTTGTTCTTTTGACGTTCAAAACACGGACATCATCATTATGATCCTACAAATACAACATCATATCTTATATACTAATATACACCTGCTACAGTAAGCTTCCTCTCATTTTCTCTCACCTGCTACAGTAAATTTTGGAATTTTGATATTCATGAAACATGATTTTTCTTTGTGATTCGGTGATTCGTTCCGTTGGTGACTCTATATGTTTGTGTTTCACTGATTTTATCGTTTGTGATTTTCGTTTGTTGAGTTTTGACGGAAAGTGTTTGATAAAAACTTGAATCGGACATCATCAGGGGGTTTATGATCTTTGGTCATGACAAAGGAAGGACAACCATCTTCTCCTTCCAAACATCATATCTTCGCCGTTATTAATCACTTGGAATTCAACCTTCCATTGTCCTTTTAGGATCTTTGATGATTGCCGGGATGGGGTTAGGGGTAGAGGCTTCACTCGAAGTTCTCTAATTATCCATATTCACGATCGACATTTTGGTTACACGAGAGAAGGGGTGTATGCAGAGCACGTATTGGTAATGATGCGGACATCTATGATGCTTGGGAGGTGGGTTTAAGACACTGAAGATGTGGTTGTGCGGTGAGTGTATGCACCTTCGTGCTGGAGCCGTCCCCAATCGTGATCACGGTGATACTATTGCGGGTCCCTAGATGGAAACAATGCAACATTTTTGATTCATGGCATTATCAAACCTTCCATAGGTTCCCTGGACGCGGGCATTGAAGCATTTGATGAGGAGGCGAATGTTACGACCTTAGAAGTGCTAGATGCAATTTTTAAGAAAGGTGCATGACGATTGCTAGCATTCCTCCATCGTGTAGGCTAAACTTCTCCGAACAACGAAAGCGACGATAGACAAGATTGGCTAAGCCTGCGAGGTAACATCTTGGATCAAATTGTTGTTATTGCCTAGCTGCACTCTAACTTTGTACTACCCCAAGAATACAAATGAAGCGAGATCTGCTAATAGAAGGAGATTACAAGGCTAATAGCATAAATCGGGCCTTGAATGTGTGGAGGGAGACAAATGGCTTCCTTATCTTAGCTCGGAAGTTGATGGGTCCGTCGGGACAAGACAGTAGACAACCTACTCATGGCACCAAGAGGAAAAAAACCAATCTTCAAGCTTGTAAGAGAAAGTTGGCTTCGGGGCACTACGCAGCGGCAGTGCGTATTCTTTCTTCCAGTGGTGTCGTACCTAATACATCGAAACAGTGAGCAGGCGAGGCGCATGCACCGGCGGTGAACCACGACATACCTTCAGAACAAATTAACGGGCGGCAGTTTATGTGGATGCTAAGGAAGTATTAGTCACTATTAGGAGTTTCCCTAGGGGGACTTCTTGTGGGAGGGACGGTCTCGAGCCCAAAGACTTGGCGGATGCTCTTAGTGGGGTGCTACGGCGGTGGTGACGATCTTCTAGCATCTATGGCTGGGGTAGTTAACTTATGGTTGGCGAGGTAGATGTCCATCTGTTCTAGGTAAGTTTGTGGCCAGCGCTCCTTTAACTCCGTTGCTCGAAGCCGGGAGGTGGACTTAGGCCAATAGCGGTGGGCACGGTTTGGAGGAGGATGTGTTCAAAGTTGGCGGCGTCGGCGGGTGGGAAAGGAAATGGCGGTCTACTTGGGTAATCATCAATTCGGAGTGGGTATCCCCGGCGGAGGAGAAGCAATTCTGCACTCGGCCAATAGGTTACTCGAGTCGAAAGGGGAGGCGGGGAATATGACCATGTTGTTAGTTGATTTCACAAACGCCTTTAATTTAGTTGACGGGTGCACTCTCATCAAGGAGGTGCGGAGCAAATGCCCCGGGTATCGCGAGGTGGGTAGAGTTTTGTTATGCTAAGCCCGCAAGGCTTTATTATAACGATTTCAATTTATCTTCGGCAAAGGGGGTTCAGCAAGGTGATCCTTTGGGAACCTTATTATTTGCTCTAGCTTTACATACGATGGTCTGTATGATTACTTCGCAATGCAAGCTTGACCTACAAGCGTGGTACTTGGATGATGGCACTTTAGTAGGGGATACGCTGGAGGTGTCAAAGGCTTTAAGCATTATTCAGTCAGAAGGCGACAGCAGAGGTCTTCATCTTAATATCAAGAAGACTGATATTTTCTGTCCTGTTTTTGACCCTAAGAGTTTAGCCGATAATGTTTTTCCAACGGGCATCGGTAGACCTTCTAGAGGGGTGAAACTGCTGGGCGGCTCGGTTAGCCTAGATCTTAACTTTAGCAGCGACATAATACAAGCTAGAGTTGACAAAACAATTTATCTAATGGAAAGTGTGAAGAAACTGCAAGATCCTCAAAGTGAGCTTCTTCCATTACGCGATTTGCGCTGGGGTGTCAAGATTATATTTTGCTATGAGGACTTCCAGCCCCTTGGTACTTCTTCAAGCTAAATCCTTGTTTGATCAACGTTTGATGCTTTTTTTGAGACACATTGTCACGGGGGATGGCGCTGGATTCGGACCACTGCAACAACGTCTCTCCACCTTGCCAATGAAAGATGGGGGTCTCGGTGTATACACAATGGAAGATACTAGCCAGTATTGTTACATCGCTTCTTGTTTCCAGACTAGGGGCTTACAACGGACCATGCTAAATGTTTCCCCTGAGGAGGTGACTAGCGAGTGCTTCAAGCAAGCCTTGACAAATTTCCTAGAGGTATGTGGATTGTCTTCTTCTACCTTCAACATTAATAATATTGCCCCACATCCAATGCGTTCGTTGGCAGTGTTATATTTTGATGTTGTGAAGAAGCGGATTCCGTCATGAGTACTATATGTCCAAGTAGAGATTCAGGTTTGTGGCAGCAACAGGATGCCACATGCGTTGGATTTCCTTAAGGCGATTCCCATTTCTGGTTTAAATCAAAGTATAGGACCGAGGCAATTTAGGTCGGTGTTAAGTTATAGATTGGGAATACCTCTTTTCGGGAAGATAGTACATGCTCAAGTTGCAACAAAAATATGGATATTTTCGGAGATCATCTTGTGCATTGCGCTAATGATGTTGGAAACAAATTCGCCATGACCTCGCAAGGGATGTTTTTCGCTGATATTTGTTACAAGGTGGCGTACATGTGAGGAAAGAGGTAGATCTTGGATTATTATCAGACAACAATACGCCCTTGAGACCGGTGATATACTTTTTCACAGTTGGGAGAATGGCCGGGATGTTTGTTTTGATGTTACGGTTGTTTCACCGTTCCTGGCAAGGGGAGCGCGTGCTTTTATACCCGGTCAGGCAATTTCGATAGCTACAACGCGTAAACGAATCAAATACCTAGATAAGTGTTCCACTAACAGGTGCAGGTTTGCTGTTTTTAGCCTTTACGACTTTAGGGAGTTGGGAGGCGAAGATACTATCATTCTCTTGAAGAGGTTGAAGAATTGTATCACCAATCAGGATGTTAATCATAAGATAGGAGGTACTCTTTTTAATAGAATAGGTTTAGCAATTCAAAAGGGTGTTGGTGCCCAGCTTGTTGCCAGGCTACCCACCAACTTTTTGTAATCTGACCTTCAAAGGCTTTTTATATATTATTAGTATGACATATAAAATATAAAAAAAATGACAAATAAATATTCATTTATCATTTTCAATACCTTTGTAGCACAAATCTTGGCAGCCCATGAGTTTTTTTAGCCAATCAATACCTCCCCTCCATCTCTTGGAGTACCATAAGTTGGGTTCTTTGGTGGCAAACACAAATTATCATCAGGAATGTATGCATATCTGGCACAAGGCTTTTTAGGGGTCTTTCTAGGTTTTTTGCTACTTCTACTTTTTCCTCTTCCTCTTCTGATTTGTCATCTTCATTATCTCCATCTTCTTCACTGTCATCATTGTCATCTCCTTGTTCATCTTCATTTTCTCCTTCTTCAGGTGGTTCCTCTTCTCCACCTTGATTATGTTCTTGAGTACCCATGTCTTCCACAATCTCTTGATTAACTTGTTGTATAACATTGTCAACATTATCTCTATTGACATCATCTTGGATGACAACACCCGGTGATGAACCACCTCCATGCTTAACATATTTGGTTCCACGCTTATTGAAACCTAAGTGTTTTTGGCCTCTAGGAGTGGGAGTTCTAAGTTCTTCCAGTGAAGTTTGGTTTGATTTTGTTCCTCTGCCCCTAATCAAGAAAACAAAAGATATTAGCTTCACCCATAACAAGATATGAATTAAGAGGGGGCGATGTTTGTACCCTAATATTTCACACACTAAAAATGGGCTTATTTGGGCTTAATATGCTCTTCTTGTTAGCCAAATATGGCTAACTAGGCCTCACAAGCACTATATATAGAAGCCCATGTGCACGTATCCAAGTCAAGGCAAGGAGGAGCCACGTCAGCATTGCCACATCAGCACAGTGTACCAACCAGAGAGTGCCACATCAGCATTACCACGTCAGCACAGTGTACCAACTAGAGAGTGCCACATAAACAGTGCCACATCATCATTGCCACTCAACATTGCTTATCAACCATAAAGTGCCATGTCAGCACTGCATACCAACCAGGGAGTGCCATGTCAGCATCAATGTATAGTTAGCGGTTCAATGTATGGTGACGTCATCACGTTATAACACCATTAGAAAATTTATGACACCGTCAAGTTATCTTAACGCCGTTAACTAGTCAGCCAATCCATACCGTCCGTTGTAACGTCGTTGGCATCAACGTTAACATCATTAGCATGACGTCATCTTCCACAGAGTCGTCATCTTTTCCGGCATGTTCTTCGTCTCTGGCAACATTAGCAGGAATTCCGGCAACCACCCCGGTGGCCGTCCTCCGTCCGGCATAATTCTATACTTCACGGTGCAACTTATTTCAATGGTCCTTAGATATTTACTCCCCATTGATTTTTACTGCAGGATATTTTACGCCCCGCCAAGACGAGCCAGGTTATCCAGCTGAGTTGCTAGCCGAGCCAAGCCAATGGATCACTGGAATTTTCTGCCCCATACTATTAGCCTTGCGGATTTGGACGCCTAACTGTGGGCTTGGCATTACACCCATTTGTTTGGGCCACCTTTTACACCATTTTGCTTGATTAATTTCGTAACCATAGAGGAAGTTTCTGGAAGGTTTATTGACCAACTCATACATGGAATATTCTAGAATATTCCAGAAGGCATGCAGGGCAAGTTAATGCAATTTATGCCAGGAGGCATGCAAGGAAGATTAATACAATTTACGCCAGGAGGCATGCAGGGAAAATTAAGAGAATTCATGCTTACCTTGAAATGAGGGTAATACCCTGATTTGCAACATATCAATATATGGACTCACAACCCTAAAAGGTATGCAATCTTCTCTACAAAAACTCATGTGAAAAACTCAAGCTAACTTAAGCATCGGAGGGTTTTTTGCAGGGACCCCCCACATTCTGTTCACGAGGAGAGAAAGGCAGCAGTTCGATCATAAACTAATCACCATCAGATTCGTGTTTGAGGTAAAAATATTTTACCATCCAAACATTAGAGCCGCTCCAAGGGGATTCGAGAAAAGAGATCGTGTTTTTCCCGAATCGAGATTATGGCAAAAGTAAGACAGACTGCACGAAAGATCTTTTATTCTAGCAATCCTCGAAACTCAGTCCAATAAGCACTTGCAGTTCCTACCGGAAACAGACATGGTCGAGATCGTGTTCTTGATAGAACCCCAGATCGTGTTCGTGACATAACCCCAGATCTGAATAATCGGAGAAGCGAAAAATGACCGATGATCGAAGACGAAGGAATGGATATTGACTCCATACCTGAGGGAGAAAACCCACAAGTTCTAGTATACAAAAGGCACGTATTCTTCAGCCTATCAAGGAGGAATGCCGATCAACATGACCTGCAAGATGGACGAACCGTGACTCCTAGTACAAAGGAAGAACTGTTGCGCTATCAGCTGAATGAGGTGGAGAAAGAGAACGCTCTCCTGAGATTAGAACGTGAGAACCAGTCTTGACCAAAAACTGGTAATCTGAACAACCAGAAGGGTCAGTCTGTATCGGAGCTCCTTGGAAGTTGAGTTAGCCCACAAGGTGCATACCAAAATAGAGAAATGATCGATCTTGATAGACTAGAGAAACATTTGTTGGTCACTGGAGATCTACCTAGACGAACGCGTGTACGAGCTCTGAAAAAGCGGGGGTATAACAACCACACCCAATATTTCGATTAGCAATCTGTATGGACAAACTCCGAGTTACTTTCTAGAGAATCAACTAGACAGTCAGACTCAATCTAGATATAAATATCTCAAGGAGTTATTATCTCAATCTCTCGATTTGATCTTTACTCAAGCAAATAGAAATCTACGAGTCTTTATCAAAAAGAGATAACTTGGATGGTACCAAAGACCAATATCCAAGTGTCAATCAATTTAAATCAACAACCAAAAGGTCGGATATTCTAATTGATTGAATAACGCACAACATGTATTATTTCAATTATATAACAAAATATAATGCGGAAAATAAATAGCACAGACACCAGAATTTTGTTAACGAGGAAACCGCAAATGAAGAAAAACCCCGGGACCTAGTCCAGATTAAACATACATTGTATTAAGCCGCTACATACACTAGCCTACTCCAACCTAATTTTGGTCTGGACTGTAGTTGAACCCCAATCAATCTCACACTGATCCAAGTTACAGTTATGCTCTTCCGTCTCTGATCCTAGCATGATACTACGTACTTGGTTCCCTTAGCTGATCTCACCCACAACCAAGAGTTGCTACGACCCAAAGTCGAAGACTTTAATAAACAAATCTGTATCACACATAAAAGTCTACAGTAATAGATAAATCTGTCTCCCATGAATATACCTACGAGTTTTGTTTCGTCTTTTGATAAATCAAGGTGAACATGAACCAATTGATAAAACCAGACTTATATTCTCGAAGAACAGCTCAGATTTATCAATCACCTCACAGTAGTCTTAATCGACGTAGCGAAAAAAGATATTGTGGAATCACAAACGATGAGACGAAGTGTTTGTGACTACTTTTAAATCTTATTTCCTATCGGAGATATAAATCTCAAGACAATTATTACAATTGTACTTGTACGATAGAAACAACAAGATCAGATCACACAACTACGCTAAAAGAAGTATCGGTCTGGCTTCACAATCCCAATGAAGTCTTTAAGTCGTTAACCTAGTTTTAGAAGAATAAAACCAAAGGTTAAAGAGAATCGACTCTAGATTAGCAGAACTAGTATCACAAATAATGTGTGGGGATTAGGTTTCCCAGTTGCTAGAGTTCTCCCTTATATAGTGTCTCAAATCATGGTTTGCAATCAATGTTAGCTTACTAACAAAGAATTCAATATTCACCGTTAGATGAAAACCTGATTATATTAAAGCTAATATTTATCAACCGTTAGATAGAAAACATATCTTGTTACACACACATGTAATGCACGTTTCTAGGCTTGTGTAACCGTACCCAAACTTGTACATTAGTTGGTTCAACAATAGTTATGATAAATTTCATATCAACCATATTCTTTTTCACCATAACTAGTCCAAATGACTCAAATGAACTAGTTAGAGAGTTGTTCAATTGCTTAGATCTTTATGTACAATACAACAGACAATCGAAGCAAAAACGATGTGATTCACCCGAATCGATTCATGAACTATAAAATCGTGGTTTGCAATAACATTCCTTAGTTTATTAAGATAAGTTCACAAACATCATTTTTAGACATAACCTACTCAAGTTCGCGGACTGGGTTCACGGAATTAAGTTTCTGGATGGAGTTCACAAACTCCAGCAGAAATTCTCGGTCGAGAACTTCCACCAGTTCGCAGACTGAGTTCGCGGACTGAATCTCACATACTTCTCCGGTTTCACTTGATCAAAAAAGTTGTTATTCTCATATATGTGTTTCCACAACAATGATTATATCCTCCAATGGTTATATTGTCTAAACTCTCATTTCAATCATTGAAACATTCTCATAGGGCATTATATAGTTTTTATTCACAAACTATTTTTCGTCAGAGCAATTTTCAAAGCGATTAAAACATAACTTGACTTTTGTCACTAGGTAAAGATGAACTTGGCTAAAGAGAAAGCTTTACCAACACATACTTCGAGAAATAGATAAGAGAGATATACTCAGCTCGAAATACCACATGTGTATAATCTTAGTTTATATAGTAATACGACTTTTGTCTCAAGATAGGAGATAAAGTAGATAGACTTTTGAGTGACAGATAAGTTCAAGTCTCCACATACATTTTAGTCGATGAAGATCCACTGGTTCCTTGAGTAGTCCTTCGTCTTGTATGATGATCGCCATGGATTTCTTGAGCTCAACTACACTTTCTATCCTAGTCTGAGATGTTAGCTATAGTAGACTAGAAATCAAGACTTTATAGTTTTGATCACTAACATTGACAAACAATCTTGAGATAGCAAATCATGCGAGTTCGATCGAGCAGTGCTCTAACAAGCCCGGCGAGTAGGAACCAGAGCACGGCCAACTACAACTCAGCAGATTACGGACATAACTACCACCTTCTCAAAACTTCTCAGGAATGACGAAGATGAAGTTCGAGATCGGCACGATGAGGGATAATTTTCGCACGATTACTATGCTCGTTCGGAGAAAGGAAGAGTTGGAAGAGAGTCCACTAGACCTCAAAGGAAAAGAATAAGATCTAAAGTTTATATTCCAGAGGATCAGGACTATGAGCAGGAAGACAGCTC
Organism: Papaver bracteatum; assembly: GCA_023529315.1. Taxonomy (NCBI): domain Eukaryota; kingdom Viridiplantae; phylum Streptophyta; class Magnoliopsida; order Ranunculales; family Papaveraceae; genus Papaver; species Papaver bracteatum. The sequence continues at coordinate 209,127 of JAJJWX010002914.1, forward strand.
CTCTGATGGCGACGTAAACGTAATAATGGATGCTCGTCTTTGCAAGAAGATCGAGAAAGTAATATCGAAAAAGCGCTCCAAAGAGGAAAGGATAGAAAAGTTGCATCGAGCTGCAGGAGCTCCTTTCAAATTAAATATCAGAAAATTCCGGCGGCCAATGAATTTTCAAGTTCCCAAGCTGCCAGAATTCGATGAGAAAACAGATGATCCAGATCATCATGTTTTACACTATGAAACTGCCATGACTATGTGGCAGCATAAAAATGAGTGGATGTGAAAGATGTTTCCACATTCACTGACTGGTGGAGAAATAACGTGGTTTAATCAGCTTCCGACACAGTCGATCGGGACTTACCATAAGCTGGTTGACGAATTCTGCTCTCACTACAAATATAACAGACGTGATCGGAAGGGATGCCACGCATTTTTCCATTTGGGAATTCGGAAGGAGAAAAGCATCAGACATTTTACTCGACGTTTCAAGCAAGAGTTGGCCGATGTGGATGGTGCCAACGATCAAGTCGCCATCGCGGCTTACAAATAGGAATTATAGTATGATCAAAGAGGTGTGTACGATTCCTTGGTCAAGAAACCACCAAAGACTCTGGAAAATATGTATGATCGAGCAGAATAATGCGCTCGAGTTGAGGATGATTCCAAAGATCGAGAGACAAGAGAAGTTAACATATCATCCAATCATCCAAATGATGGGAAGAAAGACTAGTTGAAGAACCATTCAAGTGGACATCATAACGATCGAGGTGAAGTTCAAGGGAAAAACCAAGGGGAATGAATAGAAAATGGATATCAGAAACATCATGATATGAATCTCACACCATTGAACATATGGCTTACAGAGTTGTAGGAGAAAATAAGCAAGGATTTGATCCCCCTCGTCCTTTTCCAGCGGAGACACGTGATAAATGTGACAAAAGCAAATACTACAATTATCATAAAGACATTGATCACAAGACTGAGAATTGTCGCTCCTTACAGATCGAAGTCCAGCGAAAGATAGACGTTGAAAAGCTACAAGAGTACGTGAAAAATGATTTTGGGAAAAGTTCGGAATAATTTGGCACAATACATGTGATTAATACACATATGATTAATATCAGTCATGCCAGAATCCATTCAATGACCCGACGGGCATCGGAAGATGAGACCATGAGAAAGCTCAGGCAGTTAAAGGAATGGTACGTGAAAAATCACATTGATTTTGTCAATGGAAATGGAGAAGAAATTATGGATCTTAGATGCACAAAGATCGAGTTCTCTGAAGAAGACATGAGAGGTTTATATTCTCCCACAATGATGATATCGTTATAACATCTTGGATTGGTATGTTCCGTGTACACTGTATTCTAGTGGATACGGGAAGCTCAGTGAGCGTGCTATTTTCAGGGGACTATTCCTCCATGAATCTCTCACATGACTTGATCGAGGAAGATGAAAATCTAATTATGGGCTTCAGTAGCGAAGTTACAAAGGCAATTTGGAAAGTAAAGATGCATATAACAGTGGCTGACAAGTCCATTCTATGTAATTTCTTGTTGCTGGATTTTCGATCTCCCTATAATGCGATCATAAGATGAGACTGGATGCATGCGATCGGTGCAGTCACATCCTCATATCATCAATTCCTGAAGTTTATTACCCATGAAGGAGTCGTGATGGTTAGAAGCGACCAGATGTCCGCCCACAAGTGTCACGAGAATGCTATTAATGAACACAGGAAATCAGAATTTAACGGGAACCATATCCTGAGAGTTGAACAAAAATAGCAATTACAGAATCCCCTCCCTCCAGAATCATATATGGGAGGGGATGCGGCTGAACCCCCAACAGTCGAGAAACTGATCGAGGTCCAGATTGGGAATGTGAAGCACAAAACCACGTTCGTCTTGGCATATCTACCCGCACACGAACCCGATAGTTTGATTACATTATTAAGGGAAAATGTTGACGTTTTCGCATGGAGTTTTACTGAAATGCCTGGGATAGATCCAAACATATCCTACCATAGGCTAAATATCGATGAGAAGTTCCATACAGTTCGTCAAAAAATTAGGAATATGTTGCAAAGAAAAAAAGATGGAGTTGCTGCAGAAGTCGAGAAACTATTGGAAGCAGGCTTTATTCGACCAGTACAGTATCCTCGCTGGCTGTCCAATGTCGTTCCCATTTCAAAGAAGAATGGTAAAATTCGTGTTTGTATCGATTTTACTGATTTAAATAAAGCATGTCAGAGTGATCCGTACCCACTTCCGCGGGTAAGAGATTTGGTGGATGCAACCTCAGTGTACGGGAGACTGTCATTCATGGATGGTTTTTCTGGGTATAACCAAATACCTTTGTTCGAGGAAGATCAAGAGAATACTGCCTTTGTGACTAACATAGAAGTTTAATACTATATTGTAATGCCATTCGGGCTAAAGAACGCAGGGGGGAGATGATGGAAGTACATATCGACGATATGGTAGTAAAATCTGAGAAAAGTGAGTCGCGTTTTCTCGATCTACAGAAGATGTTTGATATCTGGAGGCGATATCGTATGAAGCTCAATCCAGTAAAATATTCATTCGGGCTATCCTCGGGAAAGTTCCTTGGATACTTGATAACACACATTGGAATCGAGGCGAATCTAGAATAAATCATAGCCATCAGAGAGATGTTATCCCAAAGAATGAAGAAGGAGGTACAAAATCTAATAGGACGATTAACAACTTTAAATCATTTCATTTCACGCTCTTCGGATCGATTCAAACCATTCTTTGACGTTTTGAAGAAAACAATGAATTTTGGTTGGACGGATGAGTGCGAAAGAGATTTCGATGAGATCAAACAATATTTGTCAACTCCCCCAGTATTGGTGAGTCCAAAAACTGGACAACCTGTCATAGTTTATCTGGATGCAACGGAGAACGTTGTAAGTGCAGTGCTATTTGTTACGGATCCACATGAAAAGCATGTTTACTTCATCAGTAAATCTTTGACGGGGGTGGAAACACGGTACAAAAAAAATGAGAAGCTAGCACTTGCACTATTACATGTATCTCGTCGCCTCAAACCATATTTCCTAGGGAGACAGATCGTAGTCTACTCTGAATATCCACTGAAGAGAATCATGAAACGTGCTGATGATTCCAAACGACTAGCCATATGGTCAAATTTTCTGGGGGCGTATGAAATCAAGTACGAAACCAGAATTACAAACAAGGAACACACTCTGGATGCATTATTAGCATATTTTCATGTGGACGACATAGAAACGGTTACCTAAGAAGAAGAAGAGTTGTTGAACAAACCCATAGAGTTAACCACTAATCATACTGGGGGCGAGTCCGCAATGGAGGTTAATACACCTGAGCCACTATGGACTGTGTCTACTAATGGGTCATCAAATTTTGGCGGAGCTGGAGTTGGATGTGTCATCCTTACTCCTGAAGGTTCAAAGATCGAAAAAGCGACTAGATTAGGATTTCGAGCATCAAACAATGAAGCTGAATATGAAACATCAATTATTGATTGAAAGGATGTCAAACAGTTAGATGCGAAGAATGTGAAGCTGATAACTGATTCTATGCTAGTAATTAACCAGTTTGTAGGGCCCAACAGAGCTAAGGAAGAGAGGATGGCCTTATATTTAGATCGTATGAGAGAGCTGGTAAATGAATTTGACCAGTTCTCTATTGGGAAGCGACCACGGTTGGAAAACAGGCACGCAGACGTTGTAGCATATATGTCTTCTGCAGTCGATACTAACACCACCCATTTCGTTGTAGTGGATTTCCAAGAGTTACATAGCATCTCCGACAACCACTTTGTTCCATCTCTCGAACACGCTAGTGAGGACGAGAGGGTAACTACATCAGCACAAGAGGATATCGGAAACATTAACAGCAATATGGATATTGACAATCTAGTGATAGGTGATTCAGAAAATCCTGCTGAAAACGCTTCAAACTGGCGTCAACCTTATATTCGGTATTTGACAACCAGTGAACTCCCAAAAGATAAGAATATCGCTTCAAAAGTGAAAAAGAATGCATGGAGATATTCAATGATCGAGGGAAAATTATACCGCAAACTATATCTTTGGAGCCATTTTTGCGATGCATATATGCCGAGGAAGGACAACAGATATTAGCAGAGGCGAATATTTAGCAACCATTATGGAGGGCACAGTCTCACACACAGGATACTTACCCATGTGTACTTCTGTCCATACATGTAGAAAGACGCTAAAGAGTACACACAGTAGTGTGTGCCATGCCAAGAGCACGCTTTAATTCCTAAAAGTCCCGCAAATGAGTTGCATCCAGTTTTAAGTCCCTGGCCATTCGCTAAGTGGGGGATAGACGTCGTCGGACCACTCCCGAGAGCTCCTGGAGGAGTGAATTTTTTTTTGGCTACTACTGATTATTTTACCAAATGGGTCGAGGCATTGGAATTGGTACATGTTACCAGATACGACGTAAAAAGGTTCATATGGGAGAAGATCGTCTGCTGATTTAGAATCCCACATGAGTTGGTGTCAGACAACGGAAAGAAGTTCAATTCCATAGTGATCAAAGAATTCTGCGAGAACCTGAGCATTCGCCACAACTTCTCTGCTCCATATTATTTTCAAAGTAATGGACATGCAGAATCAATGAATCGTGTTATTGTGGACAACCTCAAGAAAAGGATGGAGAAGACGAAGGAAAAGTGGATAGAGGAGTTCCCTGGAGTCTTATGGTCTTACCGGACGACCCCAAAAAGATCCACTGGATTCTCCCCATTCATACTGGCTTATGGAAAAGAGGAAGTTATACCCACTGAGGTACACCTGAAGACTACCAAGACACGTGATGCTAAATATGGAAACAATGAAAGCATACTGGCTTTACATAAAGAGCTACTGGAAGAACATAGAGAAATATCCTTGCAGCAATTGATTCGATATCAACAGGCGATCAAGCTAATTTACGACTGAAAGGTCAAAGAACGAGCATTTGAGCCAGGGGAGTATGTCTGGAAGAAAACTCGAGCATCCACAATGGAGCCAAATTGCGGAAATTAAAGCTCGGAGAAAATTAGGAAGGTCCATATATAGTAGACAGACCCGCATATCGTGGCTCCTACTACCTAAGGAACCTCGATGGTACTTAAGATTCAAAAGCATGGAAGCCATGGAATTCGTTCCACTTGAAGAAGTTTTATCATTAAATAGATTTGCATAGGAGTAGTTTTGTTCAAATCCTGATGTGTTGCACTCTTTTTCCTTTATGATGGTTTTATCCCACTGGGTTTTCCACACAAAGGTTTTAACAAGGCAGATGTTTTTGGGCAGTATGTACTTATCTTGTTATTCCTATATTTTGGTACTCCATATTTTATCAAAATTGTTTACTGCTACAGATGTTTAAAATACGCAGTCAATCCTAAATGACAAAGAAGTACAACTCGAGTTTTCTGTCAGCAACATCTCCAACACCTCGCAGATAGGGTGAATGTGCAGTTCGATCATTTTTACCCTATTCCAAGCATATCCCCACCATATGGGACATCAAAAAATATGCGAACATTTTTTCATGTCCAGACATTGGAAAATGTACACATCTCAACTCTGCACGCATCTTGAATAGTGGGACTGGCCCCCTGCGCGAATTCAAGATAGCAGAAAAACTCATTCTTATTTCATGCACGAGCAAAATGCAGTAAGGAAGTTCACCCTTGCGCAAGCATTGAGCAGCATGACACAAAGGACATACTAGGGGAGAGTTACATATAACCTCAATCACTTGGGGGCGAGATATGCAACACCTCAGCACAAACACATTATAACTTGAGGGAAAGCTGCATAACACTTCGACATCACGCTTGGGGGTGAGTTATGTAGCACTCCAAAATGTAAAGATTAGTCACGAACGGATTTGAAGAACCCGAACTTCTTAATCCATAACAAGATATGAATTAAGAGGGGGCGATGTTTGTACCCTAATATTTCACACACTAAAAATGGGCTTACTTGGGTTTAATATGCTCCTCTTGTTAGCCAAATATGGTTAATTAGACCTCACAATCACTATACATAGAAGCCCATGTGCAAGTATCCAAGTCAAGGCGAGGAGGAGCCATGTCAGCATTGCCATGTCAGTACAGTGTACCAACCATAGAGTGCCAGATCAGCATTGCCACATCAGTATTTCTTACCAACCAGAAAGTGCCATGTCAGTAGTGCCACATCATCAATGCGTAGCAACCAAAGAGTGCCACATCAGCAGCAATGTACATTTAGGGTCCAATGTACGGTGACGTCAACATGACGTGATGATATCATAACACCTTTAGAAAAGTTATGACGCCGTCAAGTTATCTTAACGCCGTTAACCAGTTAGCCAATCCGGATGGTCCGTTGTAACGTTGTTGGCATCAACGTTAACAGCATCAGCATGACGTTAGATGATAGCGTCAGCATGACGTCATCTTCCCCGGGGTCGTCATCTACTCCGGTGTGTTCGTCGTCTCCGGAAACAATATCAGGAATTCCGGAGGCCTCGTCCGGCATAATTCTATGCTTCGCGATGCCACTTATTTCAATGGTCCTCGGATATTTCTGCCCCATTAATTTCTACTGTAGGATAATTACGCCCCGTCGAGACAAGCCGATCCGGCTGAGTCGCTAGCCGAGCCAAGCCAATGGCTCACTGGATTTTACTTCCCCGTAATGTTAGCCTTGCGGATTTAGACTCCCAACTGTGGGCTTCGCATTGCACCCATTTGTTTGGGCCAACCTTTACACCATTTTGCTTGATTAATTTCTTAACCCTAGAGGAAGTTTCTATTCCAGGAGGCATGCATGGAAAGTTAATGCAATTTATGCTAGGAGGCATGCATGGCTGATTAATACAATTTATTCCAGGAGGCATGCATGAAAAATTAAGACAATTCATTCTTACCTCGAAATGAGGGTAAGACCCTGATTTGCAACATATAAATATATGGGCTCAAAACCCTAAAATGTATATGCAATCTTCTCTACATAAACTCCTGGTGAAAATCTCAAGGTAACTTAAGCATCGGAGGGTTTTTTGTAGGAACCCCCCACATTTTGTTCACGAGGAGAGAAATGCAGTAGTTCGATCGTCAACTAATCACTATCAGATTCGTGTTTGAGGTAAAAATATTTTACCATCCAAACAGTCGTTGATATGAATTGTCAAACCTCAACACTTCTATTTCTTACCCCGAATAACTTTGAGTCTTGTTAATAGGAGGGAAAGAAGTCTACCAAATTCAGGTCAATATTTGGTCAAAAGAAAACATAACAAAAATATGTCTATATTTCTAAAATATCAAACCTACCCTTGCTAAATTAGGGTTCTAATCACTTGCATCTCGAACATGTTTATCTTCTTATTTCAAAAGGCGTAACTTTTTTTTTATGAACAATCAACTTATTTTTTTTGTGGGAGTACTCCCGATTGTGAATACCATCTTAATAAAATCTCTAATTCTTAATATTTCTAGATAAGAACTCTTACCTTTACCTATTTCTTAACTTTGGATGAGAACTTAAGTTTTTAATTTTTAATTTCTTAACTTTTCCGATACAAGCATTTTCTAAAAGTAAACTCAAAATTTATATGTGTGATTGTATCATAATGATGTGATTAATTTGATAAGCATCTCTATAAACAAATCAATTATCAGCACAACATATCTTTATACTAAAATAATCAAGGAATACGCTTATGATTCTATTTCATCACTGGTCTTTATTAACAAGAATCACACCTCACATAACTAAGGACAGTGATTTGGGTTAGTGTCATTGTTCCCTAGAAGAAGTTATATTTAGGATTTTTCTGCTGTTAATTAGGTGTTTCCGTATAAGTATTTAAGATTTTTTCGCTCTTAATTTGGTGATTTTGATTTAATTAGGTGTTTTCGCATAAGTATTTAAGATTTTGTCACTGTTAAATAGGTGATTTTACTTAATCACAAGGATGTTTTAGACATTTTATTCTTATTTTAAAAAGTCAGTCCCTCCTCTGAAAATCAAATTCCCTCCCTTTAATCCTTCCCTCCTCAAATCCATCTTTTCCCTCCTATTAAAAGGACTCATAAATTTCTTACTTGCGTCCAATTTATTTTGACAAAGGGAGTACATCTCTCTTCAAGTTTGTTTCACTATCATTTACCCAAATGAATCCCATTAGAATCAATTATTATCTCTTGAGAAGTAGTTCTCTTCTTGTCCAAAAAAAGGCCCAAATTACTCATCTGAGCAAGATTTTGAGATGGAGAAATCTTGGATATAAAAGTTTTTATACCAGGCACCGAAAATACTTGAGTAGGTTGTGCCAGCAAAATATTTTGATTTGAAGCCCACTAAGAAAAACAAAAAACTTGAATGTTTGTTTAGTTTCTCTTGGAGGTCTCATAACCCGGATAATGTTTCAAACCAAAAAAATTAACCTCAACTCATACCCTGGCCATCTCTTGAATGTTTCTATTATTTCTTTCTGCAACTCCATTAGCTTTAGGATTAATAGGTGGAGAATATTGCTGAATAATTCCCAGTTTGTCACAGAATTCAAACACCTTAGTGTCATTGAATTCAATTCCACGGTCGCTTCTAATTTTCATTAGTTTGCGACCTTATTCATTATGGATTCTATTAACAATAATCTTGAATTCATCAAGGGTTTCATTCTTATGAGACATGAACGCAACCCAAGTGAACCTGGTGTAATCATCTACCATAACCAAAGAATATTTCTTACCAGCAACTGTGGGTTATTGAATTGGTCCGAAGAGATCCATATGAATTAAATCAAGTAGAGCTTTAGTGAAAATGTCTCGAGATGATTTATGGTGAACTTTCGTTTTTTTACCCTTTTGACAGACACTACATACACCTTCAATCTTTGCATTAATTTTGGGAATGCCTCTAACAAGTTCTTTGTTAATGATCTTAGTTAGAAGACGATAGTTGATGTTACCAAAACGTTCATACCAAAGATGTGTAGACTCCACCTAAGTCAAATTGCAACAATTGCTGAACTGAGTATCCAGAAGATAACAGTTATTTTTACCACGAATTCCTTGAAAAATTACTTTCCCAGTTTTGTCTACAATGTCACATCAATTTGCATTGAAGACAACTCGATGGCCTTTGTCACAAATTTGACTAACAGGCAGAAGATTTGCAGTCATACCTTTTACGTAGACTACATCATGGATTTCAGGTACGCCAGGTAATTTGATCGTTCCCTTCTTGCTTATGTAGCAACAACTCCCATCTCCGAAAGTTACTGGTCCACCTTCGTAGTCGTCTGAAGAAATAAACCACGTGATATCCCCTATCATATGTCTGCTACATCCACTGTCAAGAAACAATTAAAAGGGTGATGTTGATTTTAAAGCAAAAGCTCCCATACTATCATTACTATTATGTTTAGGGTTTCCTGATAGTTTTGTATGTCTTTTTAGAGAAACAATAAGTTATTTAGTTTTCTTGTGAAGATTACTTGCAACTTTTAATCTCTTTTGAAAAGACACACAATCATGTTGAAAGTGATAAGAAGAATCACAAAAGAAACATGGGCCAATACGTTTTAGTTCGGTAGAGCAGTTCTGAGTCATATCAGTTTTCTCAGCATTTAATCGTTGTTTATCTCCTGATGTATGACCGTTCTTTTAGGATAAGAAGGATACTCTGTGGTCTCAAGAAAGCTGTCAAAGGTGTTTGACCCTCTCTGGTTGATCTCAAAAATTATATTGAGTCTCTTTTTGAAGAGTGTTCTATGGCTTATGGGAGAAAATTTATTGTTGAACCGTCCCTCCTCTATTTGCTCGCTTCTCCACTTTTTGGTCATATATGACTACTGGTGCACGTTCATAAAGACTCACACGAACAACTTGTTGTCTAGGGTTTGTTTATGAACCTCCTTATATATATGTCATTAATTGACACTTTTCTATAAGGATTAAAAATATTCTACTGAATTTTTAGCACAATGGAGAGAAGCAACAAAGATGTGATCAAGGGGGCAAGACTATCAAGTTTCATGAAGACCCTGTTTTCATAATATGTCATCAGGCTATTGATCATGAAAACAAACTACCAGTTCAGATATCTTCACAACTGGTAGGAAATATTCTTCGGGATTTTGAAGTCGTTCGTGAACAACTCAGAATAGCAACAAGGAATCTTGAGTTTCTAAAGAACGAACTGAAGAAAGCATCTGATGAACTTATTCTTTTTCGATCTTTTTACTAACCGAGTTTAATTTGCCTAGTAAATCTTCTATTTTTCTTGTTCTGTTTAGAAGAATAACTAGTGTTTGGAATACCCAGTATTGTGATTACACATAGCTATGTCCAAAGTTTTCATCTTCTTGTTTTTAGATTTATTGGTTTAAATTCTGAACTTGTTTGGAAGATGATTTTTGCAGTATTAATCTTTATGATTTTATATATTACAATATTGTTATGGGATATGTGTGTTTACGTCCGTGAACTTGATTGTCCCATATTTTGTCAAAAGTAAAGTCGTTCGTGAATTGATATGCAAGTATTGATAAAAGAATGAATAGACTTTTGACAAACACAAAAGTTAAGCCTATATTGTCAATTATTGATGTAAGATAGGTTAAAATCTTTTGTGATTCAAGTATTATGTCTATTGTATATGTCATTATGCAAATGATGATGTGAAATAGAATGAATCCTTGATTATTCCACGGTATAAGGTCGATATCCGATCCATAATTCTTTGTGTAACTACTGTGTTGTTCCATAAGGTATCTTATGTTGATATTTATCAACTGAGTCATTGTTTTGGCATAGTTGTTATTCCATGAGATGCTTTGTGTTGATCATGGCCAATCAAATTGATTACTCTCGTAATTAGTTTAGTTGTGTACTTCGATTAGATTAAATATGGGTTCTCTTGTGATTAATCTAATTGATTTTTTAAGTCTCCATAATTTTACTTGTGTTGATCATATTTAGTCAAGTTAATCACGGTTCGCTTACGGTTAATTTGATTTAATATATCTTTTTGGATTTTAAATTCATACTCGTATGTGATTTGTTGAGTCCAAAGAAATCCTTATTTTCTTTTGAAATTAAGGTCTCTCTTGTTGTTCTTTCAGGAATGACATTTTATGGGGGGGTTCTTTTGAACTTGTGCTTAATTGCCAAATATTTGTGGGGAGTGCGGTTGTGGAACATAATAGGGGTTTTCTTGTATCTTTATAAACTCCTTGATAAATGCATTTAGCCTCGGCTTTATGATTGCATCTAAACAAGATGATATACATTTACCTTTGGCCATGAAATATCTCTTTCGGAAATTTCATTAGGATACCGTTCTTGTACCTTTGCTAATTTTATTGACAAAAAAGAGGAGAATTAATATGTAGTTCACACTACAAATACATATGGTTTTCGGATCATTATGTAAGGGGGCTGGTTTCCATGTGAGATGGATTATTGACTAAGGGGGAGTGATGTATCACCGTAGTATTTTTGTTAAAGTCGTGATGCAATTGGACTTTGACATTCAGTAATGATACTATGACGCTGTATAACAATGATTGAGAACTATTGTTTTCTCATTGTTATAGCTATATAGATTTCAACAACGATGATACTAAACTTACAACCTTTTGGATCATTGGACTACTTGGAAGTGACGAAGATTTCGAGTAATGTTGAAGATTAGACGACATGTGGAATAGGAGCTAAAAAGTTTATTTATATATATTTTTTGTATTCCATATGTATTAATAGTTTTTTCACTAAAATTGGCAAAGGGGGAGATTGTTAGAGCATTGCTCGGTCGAACTCGCATGCCTTGCTATCTCAAGCATGTTTGTCGATGTTAGTGATCCAAACTATAAAGTCTTGATTTGTATTCTATTATAGCTAAGGTCTCGTACTAGGATAGAAAGTGTAGTTGAGATCAAGAACTCCATGGCGATCATCATACAAGACGAAGGACTACTCAAGGAACCAGTGGATCTTCATCGACTAAAAGGTATGTGGAGAAGTGAACTTATCTATCACTCAAAAGTCAATATACTCAATCTCCTATCTTGAGACAAAAGTCGTTTTTCTATATAGACTTAGATTATACACAAGTGGTATTTCGAGCTGAGTATATCTCGCTATCTATTTCTCGAAATATGTGTTGGTAAAGCTTTCGCTTTAGACAAGTTCATCTTTACCTAGTGACGAAAGTCATGTTATGTTTCATCACTTTGGAAATTTCTCTGATGAAAAATAGTTTGTGAATAACAACTATATAATACCCTCTGAGAATGTTTCAATGATTGAAATGAGAGTTTAGACAATATAACCATTGAATGTTTTAATGATTGAAATGAGAGTTTAGACTATATAACCATTGGAGGATATAAGCATTGTTGTGGAAACACATATATGTATAAGTCCTTATTGCTTGAACCAAAGTTTGCGAACATTGTTGATCAAGTGAAACCGGAGAAGCACATGCACTTCAGTCCGCGAACTGGCGTAGTTCTCGAATATGAGAATTTATGCTGGAGTTTGTGAACTCCATCCGGGAACTTAAGTCTGTGAACCCAGTCCGCGAACTTGAGTAGGTTATGTCTAAAAATGATGTTTGTGAACTTAATTATCTTAATAAACTAAGGAATGATATTGCAAACCGTGGATTTATAGTTCATGAATCGATTCGAGTGAATCACATCATTTTTGCTTCGATTGTGTCTTGTGTAGTACATGAGATTTCCTTGTAACTGAACAACTCTCCAACTAGTTCATTTGAGTCATTTGGACCAGTTATGGTGAAGAGGAATATGGTTGATATGAAAATGATCATACGGATAACCATTTGGTTAACTAGTGTTGAACCAACTAATGTACAAGTTTGGGTACAGTTACACAAGCCTAGAAACGTGCATTACATGTGTGTGTAACAAGATATATTTTCGATCTAACGGTTGATAAATATTAGCTTGAATCTAATCAGGCTTTTATCTAACAGTGAATATTGAATGCTTTGTTACAAAGATAACATTGATTGCAAACGCTGATTTGAAGACTATATAAGGGACAACTCTAGCAACTGGGAAACCTAATCCCCACACATTCTGTGTGACACTAGTTGTGTTAAGCTAGAATCGATTTTCCTTTAACCTTTGGTTTTCTTATTCTAAAACCAGGTTAATGACTTAAAGACTTCATTGGGATTGTGAAGCCAGACCGGTACTACTTTTCTTGTAGTTATGTGATCTGATCTTGCTGTTTCTATCGTATGAGTACAATTGTAATAATTGGCTTGAGATTTCTATCTCTGATAGGCAAGATATAAAAGTAGTCACAAACACTTCGTCTTATCGTTTGTGATTCCACAATATCTTTTTTTTGCTGCGTCGATTAAGACTATTGTGAGGTAATTGATAAAACTAAGTTGTTCTGTGGGAATATAAGTCTGGTTTTATTGATTGGTTCCTATTCACCTTGATTTATCAAAATACGGAACAAAACTCATAGGTTTATACGTGAGAGACGAATTTATCTATCCTTCTAGACTTTTCTGTGTGAGACAGATTTGTTTATTAAAGTCTTCGACTTTGGGTCTTATCAACTCATGGTTGTGGGTGAGATCAACTAAGGGAATCAAGTATGCAGTATCCTGCTAGGATCAGAGACGTAGGAGCATAACTGTACCTTGGATCAGTGTGATATTGGTTGGGGTTCAACTACAGTCCAGAATGAAGTTAGCTTGGAGTAGGCTAGTGTCTGTAGCGGCTTAATACAGTGTATATTTAATCTGGATTAGGTCCCGGTGTTTTTCTGCATTTGCGGTTTCCTAGTTAACAAAATTTTGATTTCTGTGTTTTTTTTTCCGCATTATATTTCTGTAGTTGCAGAATAACCTACAACTACACCCTCAGTAGAATTTGTAAAACTTAAGAAGTTCTTGATAAGGAATGACAATTTTCTTATTAATTCTCTCAATTGATTACAAAGAAGTATCTAAATGGAACTAGAATAGTTACAACTTTCTCTATTCTCTTTCCTAAGATATTTTCTAATACTCATTAAAAGAACCTCTCTAATTTTACATTTGAACTCCTATTTATAGTAAAATTTGTACAACTGTATATGAGTTGCGAAGTATCGCAACATATCTTCGCAAGATTATTTTATGCTCGCAAACTCTTCATTCTTCTCCCGTGTTTCTTCCATCATCGTGTTATTTCTTGACACTTCCTCTTATAGTCGTTGCTATACTCGCAACCCAAACTCTTGCGATATTAGGTACCTACATCTTGCCTCTTCTCATGTCATTTCTGCGAAGAAGTAATGATAGTGAGAATATAACCGTTACTTATTCTTTTTATTTGGACACGTCTTTTGTAACCGTTCTTTTCTAACTATTTCCTTATATATAAACTCCTTTTATTTCTTTCCTTATCTTTCTCTCACTTCCCCTTTTCACTTCTATAACTTCATATTCTTATTACACTTTCAGTTATCATTCTATCTTCTTGTTTTACCTCATCATGAGTTCTCCAAGGTAATTTTCTTCTATTTCTCACGTCTTTCACTTGTTTACCTCTTTGATTTCCATCTAATTTATTGTTTGATTTTGATTTATTTCAGAAAAATTATTCCTCAGGAGAAAACTTCAACCAAAAACTCAAGTCCTAATCTCCGAAGAAGAAAATCTGAGAATCAAAAGGTAGTTAAAATACTCTGTTTTCCTTTTTAATCAATATATTGTTGCCTCAGTTTTTAATCCACCTTTTGATTCGTAGGTTGGTGAAAAATCAAAACCCAATAAGAGATCTCGAGTAACTAAACCCACACCATTAATTTCAATCGATGACTTCCTTCCTGAAGTTGATGAAGAGTTTCCCTCTCCCCCTCGTGGAAATACTTCTTCGCAGACTCCTGCCTCTACTCCATTACCCAGTTTTCAATCTCCCACCAATGTCAATTTATCAACACTTCTTCGAGATCAACCTTCGCAAGATACTTCCTCAACTTCGTCTCCCAAAAAACCTATTTTTACCCCTAATCCCTTGAATGTTGTTGCTCCAAGCAATTTACAACTTGCTCTATCAAATTCTTCTCCTCTTTCTCAAGAAGCTCGAGATGGAATTTATTCAACTTTCCAAATGCTATCCGAGGTCTTAAGTAGTACTGCGAAGTCTTCAAACGTTCGTTCGCAATCTGAATTTTGTGAAGTGCTTAATAATTTTATCAATCCTGATATTTCTATTTCACTCCAATCTTTGGAAAAAGAAGTTGAATTGCTTCGCCAATCTCAGGAATCCTTGAAAGCGGAATGTGAGAGTCTTCGTAAAGTGAATCATCAGCTTCAGAATGATTCTCTAGATTGTGCGATCCTTCGCAAGAGGAATGATGCATTAAAAGTATTACTATTATCTCTATATTTTCTTTCCCTTTGTTTACTTCTATTCCTCACATGCTTGAAACATCCATTTAAAACCCATTCCCCTTTATAGAATCTATCCAGAAATGTAGAAAGTTGGTACTTCATCATGAATCAGACGCACAAGAATCTCAAGCCAAACATGCAAGTCTTTTGAATCAATTCTCCCACTTGTCTAATCTTCATTCATGTGCTCTTGATAATTTTGATGCCCTTTTCCAAGAGAATACTCAATTAATTTACGATCAGAAATTTTTGAATGATGAAATATCTCAACTCAATTCTTCTTTAACTAAATCCGATTTAAGGATAGAATCCCTAGTAGAAGAGAATGAAACCTTATTAAAAGAACGATGTATGTACTTGAATACAATGAATGCTTCTTCGCAACAATTAAATATTCTTCAAATTAATGTTGCGATCAAGAAAATCTCCTTTATTTGTTAAAAGGTGAACTTGAGGAATTGAAAAGGTCTTCAGATGCCGAAAGAAGTTCATTTGCTGTCGAGAAGAAATCCCTTCTTAATAAGAATATGATATTAAGTACTAAGAGAAATAAACTTAAAGAAGATTACTCTCAACTAGAAAGTCTTAATGCCAAACTTGCGAAGGATAAAAATTATCTTCTTTCCAAAGATCAAAAGCTTCAATCTAGACTTAAAGGATTAGTTGGCGATGGTTTTGACAATGCGATGGATCAGATGAAGAGTTGTTGTCTATCTTTAGATCAATTTCTTTCTTCACAAAGAAAAGGTAGTCATTAAAATTTGACTGTCTTTGGTATACCTTTCAATTTTGTTATATTCGCAAAACTGATTCTTTAAATTTTGTTTCACTCATGAGAATCTGAAAACAACCTCGCGATGCTAAAGTTGGACTAGAAGCCTCTTGTTCTGAGCTTCGCAAGAAAAACGCTCTGCTTTCTACTCGTTTGATCAACTCTCGTGATCGTGCCACTCGAAGATTCAACTATCTTGCTTACGCCAAAGATATCGAAGATACCAACCATCAGAAGGCTATACTTCGTGAAAGTCATTTGAAAGCTCAAGTCTTTGCGAATAACATTCTCTTATCAAGGTCCTTGCCTCCGTGAGAATTACACCTCTGAAAATATCGATGATGAGGTTGCTCGTGATCCTGATAGTGATTTTGATTACGAGAGTGACGATGAAGGACTTGATTTGGAAAAAGAATCTATCCCTCAAGGAGATGTTCCTGTTGATGATCCTAACCCTCCTAAAGATCCAGTACAAAACGTTGATGAGGATCTTTAAGCATGATGGATTATTCTATTGTTATTCTTCTTTTTAACAATTTTGTTTTCCTTTCTTTTGAATTCTTTCTCTTGGTTACTATTGATTCTCTTTTCTCTGAACGATCCTGCTTACTGCTTGTTTTCCTTAAGAAGCATACTTTGTACTTTGCGATACTACTTTGATCTTTCTCTAGATTTGCATGACTTGATCATATGAAGAGAAATACTATGTCTTTAAGACCTAACTTAGTATTCCCTTTCCCCTTATTATTGCACTTCAGATGATTAATTATTGTTGTAGATATTAAAATACCTGCCTCAGTCTAAGTTGCGAAGTTTCAATTTGTTGCGATTTAAATAATAAATTTCCCCTTTGAAGTATAAGAAGTATGAAATCTCCGTGAAGAATTACGAAACATCCTTGAAAAAGTATAGGAAGTATGAAATATTCTTAAAGAAGCATAAGAAGTATGAAAAATCCTTAAAGAAGTATACGAAGTATGAGGCATCCTTGAAGAAGTATAAAAAATTTCAATTCATGAAGAAACATTCACTATTTGAAGAAATATAATAAGTATTGAATCTCTTAAAAGTAAAAGAAGTATTGAACCCTTATGAATATGATTGCGAACAAAATTGCTTCTATGTTTATGAATTCTTAACATATATTCTCGTAAAAATTTTCCCATAATATTGATGGTATTGATTTCATTAATTGCTGTGGTCTTATCATGCCTTCCTAAGTAAAGGTCTTATTTTTCCACCTCTTTTTGTGATGATATTTCTGCGATAATATGACAATTCTGAACATTCTTGCGAATATACAACCTCGTGATATTATCGTCTTGTGATGAAATCGCAGGACGTTATCACACTTTCATGTAATAACCCATTGATCTCATCTTAACTTTATTGTATGTAACTCTGCGAATATGTATATATATATATATATATATTTTTTTTTTTTTTTATATTCGCAGAAATATGATTGTTGCACAAATATGACAAGTCTTTATGTTCTTGCGAACAAGAAGCCTCATGACATTTGCGTATTATAGCACGTATCAGCTCCCTAATGGAGGGTGCTTCCCTTTATCTTCCCCTTGGTTTCCCCTTCAAGGAAGCGTACATCGACCATACAAGGTTAGCTCTTCCCATCCGGTTTTTCAAACAACCAGCTTTTGATCGCAACCTCTTATCATTTTTGCCTATAAGGCTTATAGTTACGAGGTTGCACCCTATGGGGTATGTTTGGGCCAAGTGCATCATTTGCCAAAACTTGTCAAGAATGGCAGATGTGCTTCAAACCCATCCGGAACTCTTGACTCAACCGTGTACCTCGGCGCCTTGATCGTTTTCTACACTTCTTGAGAAAGACAGTATGCCTTAGTCGCCCAACCTATATCTTGGTACTTCGCAAGATTAGATTGAGAATCCAAGGTGTCTAAGCCGGATAGGTACCCCGCTTTTGGGTTGTACCCCGTAATGTCCATGTACTCAGGTTCCTTGGTGGTGTTCCGGTTTTCCTGAGCCATGCTTATAGGTACCCCCTTAAATGACGTACTTTAGGACTTTTCCTCTTACGAAATGTTTCTTCGCGAACTAGGGTGTACGCCACAAAGGTTTGCCTGTGTAAAATTTATGCGGCTCTCTTTCTTTTTTTGAAAGCTAATCACAGTTTGCGGTCTTTTATTCGCAAGTAATTTTTGCGTCTCTCTTTAATGAAAGCTAATCGCAATAAGAGTTAAAAATTCATAATTTAAGCTTCACACGAGCGAACCATATTCGCAAAATATTTCATGAGGTTTATGGATAATACCTTTTTAAATACAATCTATTCCAGGGTCGACCAAGTCTTAAACCCATGTCTCTCCCTTCTGGATCCATCAGTCGATAAGCTCCACTTCCTACAACCTCTTTGATGACATATGGTCCATCCCATTTTGGTGCTAATTTTCCTCCATTTTCTTTCCGGTATGGAGGTGTTTCTCGCATAACCAAATCCCCTGGCTTGAACTCACGTTCGATAACTCTCTTGTTATATTCTCGAGCTAATCTTTCTTGATAAACTTTCATATATCGCAACACCTTTTCTCTTTTTTCTTATAAATCATCCAATTCACTTAATATCACCCCTGCGCTTAAATTTCTTTCCCAGGCTTCTTTCTTTGTAGCCGGAATTATAACCTCTGTTGGCAATACAACTTCTACTCCATATGTTAATCAATAAGGAGACATTCCAGTTGCCTCTCTTCTAGTTGTATTGTATGCCAAAACTGCACTAGGTACTTGTTCGCACCACCCTTTGAGATGTCCTTCTAATTTATTTTTGATCGTGTCTGCGATTGTTTTATTTGTTGCCTCTGCCTGTCCATTATCTTGTGGATATAATGGAGTTGATTTCCCACATTTTATCCTAAAAGCACTGAGTAACATCTCTATATTCTGCCCTTCAAATTATTTCCCATTGTCAGATACTAATTGTGCTGGAACTCCATACCTACAAATGATATTCTCAAATATAAATGTAAAAACATCCTTATCACGAATATGTTGTACTGCTTTTACTTCTGCGAGCTTAGTGAAATAATCTGTTGCGACTATTAAAAATCTTCTCTTCCCTGATCCAGGTAAGAATGGGCCAACAATGTCCAATCCCCATTTCCCAAAAGGCCAGCAGCTTGTTGAAGAGGTTAATGTTGCTCCTGGTGCGTGAGTTCTTTTCCCATGTCGTTGGCATTCCTTATATCGTCTTACCAACAATTTTGCGTCTGTGTGCATATATGGCCAGTAATATCCTTGTATTTTCGCCCTGTACACCAGAGATCTTCCCCCACTATGATTTCCAGCTTCTCCTCCGTGTAACATCTTCAATATTTTTTCTCCTTCTTCACGAGTTAAACATCTTAAAGGTGGTCCACTGAAAGATTTTCTGTATAAAATCCCTTCTCGTAGTTCATAATTTGTTGCACGACTCTTTAATTTATGTGCTTCTAGTCTGTTCCTAGGTACTTCTCCTGTTGCGAGATATGCATGAATTTCCTTTCTCCAATCTGCGATGTTATCTAGTAGTTCCCTTTCTACTTCCATCGCAATTGCTTCTTCAATTTCTTCTTCCTCTTTATTTACTGATGGGTGTTGAATTGTTTGGATTTTGATATTTCTTGCATTAGGGTTCGTCATCATACTTGGAATGAATGCAAAAGCATCTGCGAGTCGATTGTATTTCCTTGTGATATGCCTCCATTTTAGCTTTGGTATCTTCGCAGATAATTCATCAACGATTTTCTTGTATTTCTTCAAGGAAAACTCATTCGTGGTATATTCCCCTTTAATTTGACAAATTACCAACTGAGAATCACTTGTTATTCTTATACTTTCAAGCTTCTTTTCTATTGCGATCTTCAATGCATGCACTACAGCTTCGTACTTTGTTTCATTATTCGTAGATGCAAATTCCAGTCTGAATGAAAATGATGTTCTTTCTCCTTTTGGTGAAATGAACACAACTCCTACTCCATTCCCCTCAATGTTGGATGATCCATCTACTAGAATTTCCCATCTATTTGGTTATGTTAACAAATCTTTTGGATTCCCAAATTCTTCTTCAACATCCATCATCTCTTCTACTGCCTCGTCTTCTTCCAAAGGAAATTCTTCCAAAAAAATCTGCGACAACTTGTGATTTTTGCGATGATAATACTTCGTACTTTATCTTGTAATGGTTTATTTGTGCATTCCACCTTTCTATTCTTCCTGATCTTTTTGTGTTCTTCATAACTGACTCAATTAGAACTTTAGTAACCACTTTTATCACATGTGATTGAAAGTATATTCGCAATTTGAATGATGCATAAACCAGAGCTAAAATTAACTTCTCCATTTTAGAATAATTCCTCTCTGCTATATTAAAAGTTTTGCTGATGTAGTAAATGGGCCTTTCTACTCCTGCGTCCGTTCGCAACAAAACTGCACTTAAAGCGTATTGAGTTGTTGCGAGGTATACCAATAATTCTTCATATTTCTATGGTTTCTGTAATATGGATGTATTCGTGAGATACTCCTTGATCCCTTGAAAAGCTTTTTCACATTCATCAGTCCACCTGAATTTTGATCCCTTCTTAAGTATGTTGAAGAAATATTTGCATTTATCTGACATTCGCGAAATAAACCTTCCAAGTGAAGCTAAGAGTTCATTCAGATTTTGCACTTCTTTTACTGTTGCAGGTGTTGGCATGTCACGAACTGCTTGTACCTTTTCTGGATCAACTTGTATTCCCTCCTTTGATACTATGTATCCCAAGAATTTTCCTGGCGCAACTCCAATTATACATTTTTCAGGATTTAATTTGATGTTGAATTTTCTCATTTGTTCAAATATTTCCTTCAAGTCCCTCACATGGTCTTTGGCTTCTTTACTTTTTATCAACATATCATCTGCATATACCTCTAAGGTTTTATGTATCCACTTTGCGAACACCTTTTTAACCATTCGTTGATAAGTAGCACCTGCATTTCGTAAACCAAATGGCATCTTCACATAGCAATATAAACCTCTTGGAGAAAAAAATGCAGTATGTTCTTGGTCTTCTTCTGCGAGTGATATTTGATTGTACCCTTTATATCCATCAAGTGAAGTAACTCTGTCATGTCCTGCAGCTGATTCCACCATTTGTGGTATATCTGGCAATGGAAAACTATCTTTTGGACAGGCTTTGTTTAGATCAGTGAAATCTATGCAAATCCTTATCCCTTTATTCTTCTTCGGAACAATGACCATATTCTCAATCCATTCTGGATATTTTGCTTCTCTTATGATTCCCGTATCCAACATCTTTTGCAATTCTTCTTCTATTTGTGTATGGTAATTTTGCAAAATCTTTCTAATTCTTTGCTTAAATGGTCTCACACTTTTATCTATGACCAATCTATGACACGCCACTGATGGATCAATTCCTGGTATTTCATCTACACCTCCTGCGAATATATCTTTGTATTCTCGTAAAAGATCAATAGTTCTTTTTTCTTCTTCTTCATCCATCTTAGTTCCAATTTGCAAGATTAAAGGCTCCTCTTTACTTCCAATATTTATTTCTTTGGTTGGTTTTGTTGCGACATAACTAGAACTTTGCTCTCCCATAGGTGTTGGCTCTTTGATTACTTTCATTGGATCTCCTTCTTTTTCTGGGATCTCACTTGGTATTCCTCTTCCTTATTTTGATCTTATTGTGTACACCCTGAACTCTTCTTCCTTTTTTGATTCCCTCGCAAGTTTTCTGCAGAACTGTTTCTTTCTGGCTCTTCCTCCACACTGTTTTACTTCAGTCTAATAACAAAATTTTGCACTATCAAGATCTCCTTTTATCTCTTGTATTCCGCTTGGTGTAGGAAACTTAATTGATTGATGTAATGTCGAAACAACAACTTTAATCTCATGAATCCATGGTCTTCCTATCAACATATTATATGGAGAGTCCATATCTATTACACATAAAACTATGTGTGTTTCAATTTCCCCCAGCGATACTCGAAACATTATTTCCCCTTTGGATTTTGTTGCAGATTTTCCCAATCCATGGATAAGATATTCTAAATTTGTAATTTATTCATCTTTGATCCCCATCCCCTTAAGTGCATGATAGAATATAATATCAATAGAACTCCCTGTATTAATCAAAACTCGGTTTAATTTCCATTTTTCTATAGATTTTGTAGCTTTCTTCTCTTCTCGCATGATCGGGATTGTGACTACTAATGGTGAAGTGTGGCTCAAGTCTTCATTTGGAATTTCTTCTAATGAAAATGTGATTTTCTACTTTTCCCATTCTTTCAAAGTTGTTATCTTCTCCACCTCCATAATATTTCTTCCTCTACAATCTCGTTTGTGTATCTTTCCCTTTATGTTGTTATGAAATTCATCAATCATTGTCTTTGTGATCATATTACATTCTTCTTTTTTACAATCTTCATCTTTTGATTCCATTTGATCTTCAAATTTCCATTATTCCTTCAAATTTCTGCTATGATGATCAACAGAAATCCCTGTTTCTAGCGCCAATTATGTAATTGCAGAATAACCTACAACTACACCCTCAGTAGAATTTGTAAAACTTAAGAAGTTCTTGATAAGGAATGACAATTTTCTTATTAATTCTCTCAATTGATTACAAAGAAGTATCTAAATGGAACTAGAATAGTTACAACTTTCTCTATTCTCTTTCCTAATATATTTTCTAATACTCATTAAAAGAACCTCTCTAATTTTACATTTGAACTCCTATTTATAGTAAAATTTGTACAAATGTATATGCGTTGCGAAGTATCGCAACATATCTTCGCAAGATTATTTTATGCTCGCAAACTCTTCATTCTTCTCCCGTGTTTCTTCCATCATCGTGTTATTTCTTGACACTTCCTCTTATAGTCGTTTCTATACTCACAACCCAAACTCTTGCGATATTCGGTATCTACAATTTCTTAATATAATTGAAATAATACAGGTTATGCGTTGTTCAATCAATTAGAATATCTGACCTTTTGGTTGTTGATTTAAATTGTTTGACTGTAGGTACTGGATATCACAAGGCATTAGCTTACGAACATCGTGACAAATATAAGAGGAAAGAATTACAAAATGATGCGATGATAGAGGAAGCACGGGGAAGTATGAAGATTTGCGAAGATAGAATAATCTTGCGAAGATGAATTGCGATACTTCGCAATTCATATACAGCTGTATAAATTTCACTATAAATAGGAGTTCAAATGTAAAAATTGGGGAGGTTCTTTTAGTGAGTATTAGAAATTATCTTAGGAAAGAGAATAGAGAAAGTTGTAACTATTCTAGTTCCATTTAGATACTTCTTTGTAATCAATTGAGAAAATTAATAAGGAAGTTATCATTCAACATCAAGAACTTCTCAAGTTTTACTAATTCTACTGAGGGTGTAGTTGTAGGTTATTTTGCAACTACATAATTGGCGCTAGAAACAGGGACTTGAAGAATTCCTGTATCAGAGATATGGCAAGAAGAAGAAATATATCAGAACCATTAACTGCAGTAAGAAGAAGTGTAAGACTCGCAGGAGGAGAAGCAAATATAACAGGAGAACCAAGTAGGAGAGGGAGTAATCGAAGAAATCAAGCTCAACAAACAATAGATCATGATCGAGTGAGTATACACACTTGGAGAAATGATACACCAGCAGAAGAATATAGAGAACCACAAATCATAGAAAATGGGAGGTTGATGGGAGGAACAATTCTTGAAAAAGAAAGGGAGATGTTAGAAACATTGAGACAAGGAATTCAAGAAGAACGAAGGTTAGAAGCTGAAGAACGTGCTAACCTAACAAGACGGAATCAAGAATTGAGGATGGAGAATGAGATGTTACAAAGGAGGAAATCTCAAAGTGTTGCAAGATCAAATGCCAGACCAGAGAGAGAAGGGAAGAATTCACCAACAATCAATGATGAAAGTACTATGCAAGGACAAGCACAGACTCAAGTTGAAATAAATCAAGAGAATCGCTTCATTTTAATACCAAACCATGAACAAAACATGGAGAATTTACGAACTAGGCCAAATCCTAGAGAAAACAATCAGAATGATAAAGAAAATCAAGAAGAAGAGTCAGCTGAGAGACAACAAGCATTACATCAGAAAAATTACGAGAGTGGAGTAAGAAGACGTGAAGAGGCTCGTAAAAATCAAAATGTTGAGTATGAAAGAATTCAGAGAAGAATTGGAAATCAACGAACATAAACAGTGAGGAATGAACCAAATTTTTGAACTAAAATACAGGCAAATCAAGAAGAAATGAATCACAGAAGAAGGAGAAATGAAGAAGAAGAAATTCCCGATATTCGCATGAGAAGGATGAGAAGAATAGAAAGGGAAGAACAAGAATTTCAAGATGCTCTGCAACAAAACAATTGTGATAATTTAGAAAGAAGATATTTGCAGAATTGTGCAAATGAAAACATTAATGAAGAATGTGATAGAATGCGAAGGATCGCAAGAGAAGAGACGCAAGAACGTAGAAGAAGAGAGGATGCGCTGAAGAGGCCAATGAATGAGAATTCTGAAGCAAATGCACGGATCTTTCGAGAATTAGCGGAAATGAGAGGGATGATAAGCAATAGAAGAGGAGGATATAGAAGGCAATTAGATGAAGCAATAGAAGAAGCTGCGAGGACTCCATTTGCTAGAAAAGTACAATTGGGAGGGATTCCACCAAAATGCAATTTGCCTACACTTACCAGTATCTTTGATGGGACTTCATGTGCTATTCAGCACATTAAAGCATACATAAGATGCATGTTACAATGGGAGAATCATGACGTTGTATTATGCAAGTACTTCGCATCAAGATTAACAGGGGAAGCTATAAAGTGGTTCGAAGGACTTCCTAAGAACACTATTACGTCATTTAATCATTTACAAGCAACTTTCCTTGGAGCATATATCACAAATCATTCCTCACGGCTTGGTATTGAAGATGTGTTTGGTTTAAAACAAAGAATTGGTGAAAGTTTGAAGCATTTGGTAAGAAGATGGAAGACTATGTGCAGTGATATGGCAGGGCGCATGGATGAGAGATACTTGATTCTGTCTTTCATAAATGCGATGTTCGCAACTGAACAACTGTATGTTCAAATCTTCAGAAGAAAGAATTCCATAATGATGACAGAGTTACGAGAATTTCAAGAAGATTACATTACACTAGAGGAAAAGCAAAACAATATGGAGTCATATCCAGTAGCGAACACTAACAATCAAGACGCATGAGCAAATTTACTTCCCAAAATAATCAACGTCGTAGGAGGTAATTCGCAAACATCCTCGCAAACTTCTTCGCAAATTTCAGAAGAGAAGAAAATCAATAATAGCCAGCCAAAAATAGTAGCAATGGGTAGCAAAGATCAAGAAGAATATGATAGAGAGAGGAATTTCTATAATCGAGGAGGAAATAACCAGATCCCAAGATTAGATCAACAACAAGAAAATTATGGGGGACAAAGGAAAAATTATTTTGGACAAGGAAATCAGAGACAAAATTATAACAATGGTCAAGGAAGTCAAAGAATGATAAGGGAAGAAATTAAGTTGCCACCTTTGAATACAAGTGTAGAGAAGATATGGCAGGAAATTATTCTGATAGAACATATACCAACTCCATGGAATATGGGAAAGGAACCACCAATGGGTCCAAGAAGTCATGAATTTTGTTCATATCATAATTTTCATGGACATTCTACAAATAACTGCAATAATATCAAGAGGATAATCTTGCGAATGATTGATCAAGGAAAATTGAATCACTTTTTACTTAAGCAAACACAGTCGCAACAATTACCACAGGCTCCAGTCATAACTCGCAGGGAGAACACATCACAAGAAAAGGGAGAAGAAACCCTACATATAGAAGTGGGATCAAAAGCAAGGAATGTTTTCTGTAATTCTATTGTTCACTCATATAAAACCATAGAGGATTTTCATGATAATGTGTTAAGCAGGGTATATGCGAGGGATGGTGAAGGAAAGGAAGTAATGAACATCCCAAAAGTTTCACGACTTGAAGATTGGCAGAAACGTGAAATTTCTTTTGAAGCCACTGAAATTCCAGAAGGTTGTGAAGCACATGATAATCCATTGGTAGTAAAATTAGCAATTTGCATGAATATGGAAGAAGGCGAAGATGATATGGAGGAAGAATCAATTGGTCTTAATAGAATTTTGATTGATACGGGAAGTTCTGTCAATATCCTGTTCTATTCTGCTTACAAAACTTTGGGGGGAAAGGACGCAGATTTAATACCATTTACTTACAGGATTTATGGTTTTAATGGAACTGCTAATAAGCCTAAAGGAGAAGTAAGCATGTGAATTCCATTAAGTGGAATGCGAACTGAAATTCTGTTTTGCATTGTTGATGTCGAATCACCATATAATGCTTTGATAGGAAGACCCTGGCTCCATGGAATTCTGTGCGTAGCTTCCACTCTACATCAATGCATAAAATTTCCTCATATGAAGGGTGTTGGAGTTATCAAGGGTGATTGGGCTGAAGGAAAGAAATGTTACGATACAGAGGTAGAAGTTTGCGAAGGAAAAATTACTGAGAAAGAAAATTGGAGAAAAAGAGCAAAGGCTGTGAAAAGAAGTGAAAATTTAATGGCAGAGGATTAAGACAGGAAAGAATAAAATTACGATGTTAATCATGCAGGAAATTTGCGATGATAACAAAGGGTTGTGATTTGCGAAGAAAGAAGAACGAAAGTAATGAAACAAGAAAGTAATCAATATGTTTGCTCGAGAAGTATAATAAGATATCCATTCAGAAAAAAGAAGTTGAAATGAGGTATGTTACAACACAAAAAAATTTCTTTATGATAAATTTTACGAATATTGTTTGCTCGCAGGAAATATGCAAAAATTACGAATTTCAAATTTTTTATTGCGATTAACTTTCATTAAAGAAATACGCACACATTAACTTGCGAAGAAAAGACCGCAATTTGCGAATAAAAGACCGCAATCTGTGATCAGCTTTCAAAAAAGAAAGAAATCCACATAAATATTACACATGCAAACCTTTGTGGCGTACAACCTAGTTCGCGAAGCAACATTTCGTAAGAGGCAAAGTCCTAAAGTACGTCATTTAAGGGGGTACCTATAAGCATGGCTCAGGGACACCGGAACACCACAAAGGCACCTGAGTACATGGAACTTTACGGGGTACAACCCAATAACGGGGTACCTATCCGGGTTAGACACCTTGGATTCTCACCTAATCTTGCGACATTACGCAATATTATGCGGTGTAACATGATTTAGGTTGGGCGACTAAGGCATACTTTGTCTTTCCCAAGAAGTGCAGAAAACGATCAAGGCGCCGAGGTACGGTTGAGTCAAGAGTGCCGGGTGAGCTTGAAGCACATCTGCCATTTTTGACAAGTCTTGGCAAATGATGCACTTGGCCCAAAGATACCCCATAGGGTGCAACCTCGTAACTATAAGCCCTATAGGAAAAAAGGATAAGAGGTTGCGATAAAAAGCTGGTTGTTTGCAGAACCGGATGGGAAGATCTAACCTTGTATGGTCGATGTACGCTTCCTTGAAGGGGCAACCAAGGGGAAGATAAAGGGCAGCACCCTCCATTAGGGAGCTGATATGTGCTATAAGACGCAAATGTCACGAGGCTTCTTGTTTGCAAAAACATAAAGGCTTGTCATATTTGTGCAACAACTGAATTTCTGCGAGCATTCTAAAAAAAAAAAAAAAAAAAAAATATCCAAAGAGAACTCGCAGAACATAACAAAGAAGTTAAGATGAGATCAATGGGTTATTACATGAAAGTGTAAAAACGTCCTGCGATTTCATCGCAAGACGATAATGTCACGAAGTTGCATATTCGCAAGAATGTTCAAACTTGTCATATTATCGCAAATACAAAAATATTATCACAAAAGAGGTGGAAAAATAAGACCTTTACTTAGGAAGGCATGATAATACCACAACAATTAATGAAATTTATTCCATCAATATCATTGAAGAATTTTTACAAGAATATATATCATGAAGTTCTGACAAAGAAGATAGCTCCGTCAATATCATTGAAGAATTTTTACAAGAAATCCTAACAAAGAAGACAACCCTATTGAAGAATTTTCACGAAGACATAACAGAAGATGCGATTTTGCTCGCAATCAAAAATAGATAGTGAAGAATTCATTAAATTTTACGAGAATTACATACTTCTTATACTTCTTCATATACTGAATATTTCTCCACAACTTGAATACTTCTTAATTCTTCAAGAACGTCTCATATTTATTATACTTTTTCAACGGATACTTCATTTTGCGAAGGATAAGTACTTATTATACTTCTTCATACATTGAGTAATTCTTCATAGATTGAATAATTCTTATACTTTTTCATACATTGGATAATTCTTTATGGATTGAATACTTCTAATACTTCTTTAAAGATATTTTATACTTCTTATACTTCTTAAGGATATTTCATACCTCGTATTTCTTATACTTCAAAGGGAGGATTTCTTGTTCACAATTGCAACAAGCTGAAGCTTCGTAAGATGAATTAGGGCAGATATTCTAATACTTCCAGTGATATTTGATCATATGAAGAACAATAATAGGAGGAAAGGGAATACTAAGCTAAGTCTTTAAGATATATTATTTCTCTCCACATGATCAAGTTATGCGAATAAGGGAAACACGCGGTCAAAGAAAAACCAATTCATCATCGCAAAATTAAGACATTAATACGAATTAAACTTCAAAAAGAAATTGTTGGTTGATCAAAAGTGCAAGAAAGAAGAAAATGTTGTACTCAAACAGACAATATGAAAAGAACTAGAACAGATATACAAAAAAGAATGAAGCTATTCTTCAGGGGATTTATTCCCATCAAAATGATCTTCTTTTTCTTCTTCAGAGAGATCATCTCCAACTTCACTATCAGAGATTTCCAGATATGGGGTATCTTCAGGAATTTCTTCAGAAAGGAGCGTATGGTACTTCTTGAGAGGAATTTGATTGTCTTCACAAATCTTGCGAGTCATCTTAGATCGAAAACGCTTGACATATAAACTATGGTTATGCTGGGTAATTTGAAGTTGAGATCTTAAATCAGAAATCTTCTTCTTACGACTGGCATGAATAGTTTCCAGATCATCATTCACCTTCGCATAATTTTCTGCAGCAAGAAGTTAAGGAATTAGTTAGAAAATTACGAAAGAAAAGTAATTAAAATACTCACCATTACGAAGAATTTACCTTTTAATTGCTTTTTATCATTATGAAGAGAAGAGTTTTCAAGCTTTAGACGATTATTCTCTTCAAGAAGAGAAGAACTATCAGCTGCGATGATCGCAGATTGTGGATTATCTTCGTGACAGGATGTTAGTTCGGCGATATCAATACTTAAATCATCTACTTTCTGACGAAGTTTTGAATTTTCAATCTCCAAATTCTTACAACGGTTTAAAGTTTTCTTCTCAGCAATAGAATGACGTCTTTCCTAATCTGAAGCAGCTGCGCAGCTAACTCTTCCAACCTGAACAAGTAAAAAGGGTCAGAAATTAATGGGGTAATGGAAACAAACAAAGAATAGAAAAGAAACTTACCATACTCCCTAAAGCATATAATGTAGCAGGAGAGACGAATCTTGAAATTCCATCAAGAGAGTTGTTATTGAGTACAGTAGGAACTTTGCAAGCCTTCCCAATAAGCTTACGAGCATTCGCAGTAGGATAGTTTCCTAACCCATGAGAAGAATGGAGAAAGGCCTCAGATATACGAACCATTGCTGAAGAAAAAGTTTCTGTGTTACTATAATCTTCCTCTTCACCTTCACCAGCATTATCATCATCATCATCATCATCTCCTTTATCATAAAGGGTATCAGAATTAGAGTCAAAGTCCTTCTCAGGAAATTTATCATCTTCATCACCTTGATCTTCCTCAACATTCTCGTTAGAAGAGATTACATGGGAATAAGACTTGGTTGAGAACTTCTTCTGTTTCTTCCTCTCATGAGCAACATCTTCAAGTTTTCTTTTTCCTTTGCGAAGAGCATCATCTTGACTACCAGAAGTTTGGGTATCCTTCGCAGAGTGAAGTGTCTTTTGTCTCGTAGTTAATCTTGTGGAAGAATTGGAACTCTTATTCTCACTCGCAACAACCTCAGGAAGATCAGAAAGAACCTTCAAATTCAAATAAGGATAAGAAACAGAGGCAACAATATATTGTTTAAAAAGCATAAAAGAGTGTTTCTTACCTTATTTGAAAATAAATAGAAGAGTAACAAGAAGATAAGGAGATGGAGGTACATACATTTTTATAAACCCAAGGTTGATAATTGCGGTCATGAAGGTTCGCAGGAAGATCTACTATCCCAGAAATATAAGGACCCGATAATTCTAAAGGGTAGTTATACCAATCTTCATCATTAGAACGACGAGGTGTTTTATTATTTCCCGAGGCATAATCA
Organism: Papaver bracteatum; assembly: GCA_023529315.1. Lineage (NCBI taxonomy): Eukaryota > Viridiplantae > Streptophyta > Magnoliopsida > Ranunculales > Papaveraceae > Papaver > Papaver bracteatum. The sequence continues at coordinate 239,853 of JAJJWX010002914.1, forward strand.
ATATCGTGCATGAGAAGGTCATCTGCTGAGATATTAGCTTTACGATGAAGACGAACACCCCAACGTTTATCTTCTTTCCTCGCAGGAATTAATGTGTAATTTTTAAAGAAACCCTCAACTGTATAGTCCGCAGCGATAATTTCCACATCTCGAAATCCAGATTTCCTAAGATAAACTGAGTACAAAGATCTTCCAGTAGCATCACGAGTTGCGAATTCAACCAGAATGCGAATGCAATCACCAGTCAATTGATAAATGGCACATGAAAAATTGGGGTGGGAAATAATTTCATAGAATAAAGGAAGATTAACATCATAAAGAGGAAGAGGAAGACCTGCGAGGATTTGACCTCGTGAGATTAAAACTTTCTGATCATTCCAAATATAGTTGGTAAAGAGCTTCACACAGAGAGAAGATTTATTGTCATAACCATCAATTTCAGAAAGAATGAGGTCCCTATCAGCAAGCTCTGCATTAATTTGTTCAATAGTTTTCTTCTTTGGAGCCATTGGATATAAGATAGAAAATAAGAAATAAAAGAGATGAAAGAGATAAAAAATTGTAGTAGTAGAAAAAGAGAATAAATTGTAGAGGCAGAAGTGATAAGGAAGACGAATAGGATAAGAGAATAAAAAGAAAAACAAAGGGAAATATTTATAAAGAAGAGAGAATTCGATGAAGATAGAAACTCATCAATGCGATTAAACGTGAAAGGTTGAAAAGAACGGTTACGAAGAAACATGTCAAAAAGGTAATGGAAAAGAAAAAAGACGTGTTGCGAATTTAACAGGTGGTGATAACTATATTAAATTTACGAGAATAAAGGTTCTCATGACATTCCTTCTTCGTAGAATTGACATGAGAAGAGGCAAGATGTAGGTACTGGATATCACAAGGCATTAGCTTACGAACATCGTGACAAATAGAAGAGAAAAGAATTACAAAATGATGCGATGATAGAGGAAGCACGGGGAAGTATGAAGATTTGAGAAGATAGAATAATCTTGCGAAGATGAATTGCGATACTTCGCAATTCATATACAGCTGTATAAATTTCACTATAAATAGGAGTTCAAATGTAAAAATTGGGGAGGTTCTTTTAGTGAGTATTAGAAATTATCTTAGGAAAGAGAATAGAGAAAGTTGTAACTATTCTAGTTCCATTTAGATACTTCTTTGTTATCAATTGAGAAAATTAATAAGGAAGTTGTCATTCAACATCAAGAACTTCTCAAGTTTTACTAATTCTACTGAGGGTGTAGTTGTAGGTTATTCTGCAACTACATTGACACTTGGATATTGGTTTTTGGTACCATCCAAGTTATCTCTCTTTGATAAAGACTCGCAGATTGTATTTGCTTGAGTAAAGATCAAATTGAGAGATTGACATAATAACTCCTTGAGATATTTTCTATTGATTGAATCTGACTGTCTAGTTGATTCTCTAGAAAGTAACTCGGAGTTGTCCATACAGATTGCTAATCAAAATATTGGGTGTGGTTGTTAGACCCCCACTTTTTCATCTACGACCCAAAGTCGAAGACTTTAATAAACAAATCTGTATCACACAGAAAAGTCTACGATAATAGATGAATCCGTCTCCCACGAATATACCTACGAGTTTTGTTATGTCTTTTGATAAATCAAGGTGAATAGGAACCAATTGATAAACCAAACGTATATTCCTGAAGAACAACTCAGTATTATCAATCACCTCAAAATAGTCTAAATCGACGCAGCGAAAAAAGATATTGTGGAGTCACAAACGATGAGATGAAGATGTTTGTGACTACTTTTTATCTTGCATGTTGGAGATAGAAATCTCAAGCCAAAAATTACAATTGCACTTGTACGATAGAAGCAACAAGATCATATCACACAACTACAAGAAAAGTAGTATTGGTATGGCTTCACAATCCCAATGAAGTCTTTAAGTCGTTAAAATCTCAAGCCAATTATTACAATTGTACTAGTACGATAGAAACAACAAGATCACATCACACAACTACAGGAAAAGTAGTATTGGTTTGGCTTCACAATCCCAATGAAGTCTTTAAGTCGTTAACCTGGTTTAGAAGAAGAAACCAAAGGTTAAAGGAGAATCGACTCTATCTTAGCACAACTAGTATCACGCAGAATGTGTGGGTATTAGGTTCCTAGTTGCTAGAGTTCTCCCTTATATAGTCTTTCAAATCAGGGTTTGCAATCAATGTTAGCTTGGTAACAAAGCATTCAATATTCACCATTAGATGAAAACCCGATTGGATTCAAGATAATATTTATCAACCGTTAGATTGAAAACATAGCTTGTTATATACATATGAAATACACGTTTATAGGCTTGTGTAACTGTACCCAAACTTGTACATTAGTTGGTCCAATAATAGTTAACCAAATGGTTAGCCATATGATAACTTTCATATCAACCATATTCTTATTCACCATAACTAGTTCAAATGACTCAAATGAACTAGTTAGAGAGTTGTTCAATTGCAAGGAAATCTCATGTACTACACAAGACACAATTGAAACAAAAAACGATTTGATTCACTCGAATCAGTTCATGAACTATATAGCCACGGTTTGCAATTGCATTCCTTAGTTTATAAAGATAAGTTCACAAACATCGTTTTTAGACATAACCTACTCAAGTTCGCGGACTGGGTTCGTGGAATTAAGTTCTCGGATGGAGTTTGTGAACTCCAGCAGAAATTCTCGGGTTTGAGAACTTCGCCAGTTCGTGGACTTAGCTCACACACTTTTCCGGTTTCACTTGATCAACAAAGTTTGTAAACTTTGGTTCAAGCAATAAGGACCTATACATATATGTGTTTACACAACAATGATTATATCCTCCAATGGTTATATAGTCTAAACTCTCATTTCAATCATTGAAACATTCTCAGAGGACGTTATATAGTTGTTATTCACAAACCATTTTTTGTCAGAGAAATTTTCAAAGTGATTGAAACTTAACATGACTTTCGTTACTAGGTAAAGATGAACTTGGCTAAAGCGAAATATTTACCAACACATATTTCGAGAAATAGATAGGCGAGGTAAACTCGGCTCGAAATGCCGAATGTGTATAATCTAAGTCTATATAGCAAAACGACTTTTTTCTCAAGATAAAAGATAAATAGACTTTTGAATGATACATAAGTTCAAGTCTCCACATAAATTTTAGTCGATGAAGATCCACCAGTTCATTGAGTAGTCCTTCGTTTTGTATAATGATTGCCATGGAGTTCTTGAGCTCAACTACACTTTCTATCCTAGTGCAAGACCTTAGCTATAGTAGACTAGAAATCAAGACTTATAGTTTTGATCACTAACATTGAAAAATATGCTTGAGATAGCAACGCATGCGAGTTCGACATAGAAATGATCTAAAAATGCTCTAGAAATCAAGACTCATCGCTTTCTTATGACTCCGCTTATTCTTTTCAACAGTTCTGGTATTATGAGTATTTTCCCACTAGTCGTCCACCATTTGATTGCAGCTTCTCCAATAGCCAGTTGTTTCCACCAATAGCTAGGTGGAGAGGTGCCTTTCTAAATCATTCGCTTACAGATGCCCGTGTATGTTTAGAAGAGGCTACCGTCGACTCGATAAGAATCATCTGGGATGTTTGGAAGGATCATCTGTTGGGATTTTTTTTTTTTTAAAATCTTCACTTCATTTCTGTTGTAGATTTGCTGGGATCCTTGGAAGAATCATCTGACCAATCGGGAAGATGGAGCTATTCATGTTATGTCGCTTAGCATGCTTCGTTACTTGTTACGAGGCCCGGATTATTGCGCCTGGTATCTTGGTGATAGATTTGGGAAGCAAATCGGTGAACCGAATGCGACACCTCGCTTCCCCCCTCCTCGGGATACATGTTTAGTTTATGCATCTTCTAGTGATAAGATCGCTATGTATCGACAACCACATCGCTTGTATGAAGACTCGGTAGATCGTGACTTGGATTTCGACACGTATTAGAGATCTGTTTATTTAGGTCCTCTTCTGGCAGTCTGTGCTCAGCATGCGGATCTTATTATGAGAGACCTTGGTTCTGCCCCTCGCCCTCTATTGATGGGATCTTCAAGTAATCCTCCTAATCAATAGGCTCCCGCATTCAGTGTGGATCATCTGATTCCCTCTTGGGATCTTCAAATACCTATCTTGGGTACTTCTAACGTGATTTGCATTGAGGGCGGCTCTTTTGATCAGGAGGGTGTTATTGGTTTGCCTCTTCCGATCGACATTCCAGAGGTATCTTCATTGTTACTGTTTTATTCTGATTATTTGCAAGAATATCTTTTTTTAACCTGTACCTTCTCATAGGCTTCAAAAACTTTTCAAGAATACTTGCTCCGTCTGGTGGATAGCCGAGATCGCCGGCTCAACTCGGTAGTAAATGAGATGCATGAGATCATGTTGAGGAATGATGCCATCAGTAGGGAATATTTAGAGCATCAAGCATGCATCGAAACTCTTTCTGAAGAATTGTTCATACTTCGGCTGCTTCATGAGGTTTAAGATTTTTTTTTTTTTTTGATTTTTTTTTATTGGGAAAATGAGCTAGTGGGTCGGATGGGTGACCAGAATGGATCGGGTTTCATTTCGGGTGATGCCCGAATAGGTGGTTTGATGGAGCCCTAACTCTATGCCTTATATACTTCGTCTTCTCCTTTTCGACCACCAGCTTCTTCTTCTTTTCTCTGTATATCTGACTTTTTCCTCCGACTTCTTATCAGATCCTTCTTGTATGTGTCGGATCCGGACTTCGATTTTTCTTCTCTTAATCACTGTCTTCATGTTCTTCTACTTTCTGCTTATTTGGTTTATTGCGGTAGTAATCATTTATTGGTGGAGTGTTCAAGATAGGGATTGAGATAATGAATAAATTACTCTCTGGAGTAGTTTTAACTAAAGTGAGATGTCTTTGGTGGAATCTAAGTATAGATCTGTACAAATCTTCTTTTTTTATGTGCTTGATGTTAGTATATCTTGAGATCTAGACTAATGTTTGGCTCGGAGATAAAGATCTGATGATTTAGGGAAAGATGCAAGATCGTTCCATATGCATCTTCAAAATATGTGCAATGATAAATCCGGATTTCAAAGTTGAAGTCAGATTTAGATTTAGATGTGTTCTGACAAGTATGGACGATCTGCCTGGGATAAATATGTCTAAATCAAGTGTGTTACATGGGCACTTTTATCACTATCACACATTGGTTTCGATCAATGGGAAATGGTGAAGAAGTTGGATCTCGGTCCACACTTAGATAAAATCCCCTTTCTTTATTAGCTCTTCACTTCTTATTCTTTGGTTTGTCGTTAGGTCATTTCTGTTTCTTCTTGTTGTTGTTGTTGTTTTTCTTTTTTGATGATCTAATCATGTATCTTTCAGATGAGTAAATGTTCATGCCTTCCATTGTTGTAGACAAAGATATTTTAAATCCTTCATTTGTGAATGAAATTTTTTCTTCCGGTGGTTCTCTTGTACTTGGTTTGACTTGCACTGACTCTGCAGATCGCTGACTCCGGTGGAGAGACCTTAACTCAGATAACTCGTCGTTCACAAAGGCTAAAGCACGATTAGAACATGATTAGACGCAAAATAATACCCAAAAGATTTTTCCTCAGTTGCCTATTTGGTATGTGCGTGGCACAATATCATCCTAAGGCTTTCCTCATCGACATTTTTTTTAATATATATTTTTGCAAACAATTATTGTAAAATACTGAAATTATTGATTCGGAGAGTTTGGCTCAGTTTCCTATTTGGTTGCTCATAACACCATATTCAATCATAAGCTTTTCATCATTGACAAACTCCCCGTTTTTTTTTTTTTTTGAAAACAAAACCTTAGAAATATGTTGTTTTTTTTTAATGGCACAACTTTTATAAAAGCACACACTTTTTTTTTTTCATTTTGAAAACAAGACCTTAGCAATCTATTTTTTTGTTTTTGAAAATAAAATAAAATAATGAAACTCAATTAAACTCTTTAAAAAAAAAAACAAGTTGATAAAGTAGAAAGTGCTGACAAACCAGTTGATCTTTTGAGGAGGTGCATGGATTAGGTATGCTGGAATGTTGCCTTTGATTAGGCATAATACCTCTTGAGTTGGTATGCATTCGTGGGCCTTGGATGTTCTTCTCCATCTAGGTCCATTAATTGTACTGCCATTCCCTGAAAAATGCTTTTAACAATGAATGGACCTTCCCATTTTGGTTTGAATTTGCCCCTTGGGTCGATGTGCTTTACTGGACGGATTTCTTTAAGCACAAGATCTCCTTCGTTGAAGTTGCATGGTCGCACGTGTTTGTTAAAACTACATGCAACTCTGTTCTGGTATGCTTGAGAATGGAAGGATGCTTCTAATCTCTTCTCGTCAATAAGATTTAGTTGCTCGACTCTTACTCTTACCCATTCATCTTCAGGTAACTGACTCTCCTTTAGGACTCTTAGAGTTGGAATTTCCACCTTTATAGGATGCATTGCCTCCATACCATACGTGAGCGAGAATGGTGTAGCCCCGGTTGCGGTGCGAATTGAGGTTCTATATGCCCATAGAGCATATGGTAATTTTTCACTCCAATCTGTATATGTATATGTCATCTTCTTTAGGATCTTGACAAGTATCTTATTGGCTGCTTCTATTGCTCCGTTGGTTTGAGGCCGATACGGTGAGGCTAGATGGTGCTTAATCTTGTACTTTCCAAGCAGTTGTTCGGTTTCTTCACCAATAAAGTTTGATCCATTGTCTGATATTATTTCATGTGGAACTCCATATCTGCAGATGATGTGGTTCTGTATGAAATTGAATGTCGGCTTTCCTTTGAAACTTCTGGTCGAAATAGCTTCCACTCACTTGGTGAAATAGTTAATTGCAACAAAAATATACTTGTGGACATTGGAAGACGGATTGAGTTTACCAATGAGATCGATTCCCCAGGTGGAAAATGGCCATGGAGACGATAAAGTGTGAAGTTGAGAAGGAGGTACATGCATGAGGTTCCCATGTATCTGACATTGGTGACATCTCAAGACGAAGTTACAGTAATCTGACATCATTGTTGTCCAGTAATATCCCAAACGAGTTATCTTCCTACTCACCATGTGTGCATTCATATGAGGACCACACTCACCACTGTGTACTCTCTCCAGGATCTTCCTTGCTTCGTGTTCGTTCACGCGTCACAATAAAGTTCCGTCTATTTACACTTTGTAAAGAACATTTGCAAAGATTGTGTACTGACACGCCACCCTTCGGATATATCTCCTTTGTTGTTTTGTTGAATCTCCTGGATAAGACTGACCTTCGAGGTATCTTTGTATATCAACAAACTAAGGAGCGCCATCTAATTCTTCAGCGACAACTTGAATGGCACAGCAGAAGGAAGGTTCATCTCTTTGGCCTATTTGGATGGGTTTCACCGTCATTCCTTCGGGGACTGTAAGCCAAGAAGCTAAAACAGCAAGAGCATTAGCATCATAATTTTTGTTTCTGTAAATGTGGTGGAAATCGATGTGATCGAATTGTTTTGTGAGCTCTTCAAGGTATGTATGATATTGGGATAACTGCTCATTAAATTTCCACTCCTTCTGAATTTTCTTGATGATCAGTAGTGAATCCCCGTACACTATGATACTTTTGACATCAATTTCAATAGCATCTTTCAGTCCAGCTATGCAGGATTCATATTCTGCAACATTATTAGAGCATGGAAAACATATCCTGATAACAATAGGTGTATGGATACCTTCCGGAGACTCTAGCAGTGCCCCTACACCCCTACCTTGTTTGTTGCGGGCGCCATCAAAATACATCTTCCATGGCCTATTTTCAGGTATATCATCGTACATCACCCATTCGTCCGGGAACTCAATATTCAACTCAGTGTTGTCGAGGATAGGTCGTGATGCTAGATGATCGGAAATTGCTCTTCCTTTGACAGATTTCTGCGTGATGTATGTAATATCAAACTCGGAGAGCAACAATTTCCATTTTGACATTCTTCCGGAAAATATGGGTTTCTCGAACAAGTATTTGATTGGATCCATCCTTGATAGCAGCTGAATCTTATGGGACACCATGTAATGTCGAAGACGTTGGGTTGCCCAGACAAGCGCCAAGCAGGTCTTTTCTAACATGGTGTATTTTGACTCGTACCTGAAAGAATTTTGTTGATGTAGTATATATTTCCCTCTCCTTGCCGCTTTCCTCATGATATTGCCCAAACATTGATCCCATAGAGGTTTCGGTGACCGAGAGATATAGAATCAAAGGTACATCAGGGATAGGGGAAACAAGTACCGGTGGATTAGCCAGATATTTATGGATCTTTTCAAAAGCTTCTTGACATTCACGATTCCATACTGTAGGCACGTTCTTCCTTAGCAACTTGAATATCGACTCACATATGGGAGTGAGTTGATTTATGAACCGACTTATGTATTTTAGTCGACCCAAAAATCCTTTGATTTCTTTCTCAGTTCTTGGTGGAGACATATCGATGAGAGCCTTAGCCTTTGATGGGTCGCATTCAATCCCTTTGTTGCTGACGATGAAACCTAGCAATTTCCCGGACTTGGCACCGGACAAACACTTGCTGGGGTTGAGCTTAAGTTGAAAATTTTGGAGACGCTAGAATACTTTTCTCAGAACATTTGCATGATCCTTAATATGTGCAGATTTTGCCACCATGTCATCTACATAAATCTCTAGATCCTTGTGTATCATGTCATGGAAGATAGTCGTCATGGCTCGTTGGTATGTGGCTCCAGCATTCTTCAATCCTAAAGGCATAACTACGTAATAAAATATTCCCCATGGAGTGATGAAGGACGTTTTGATCATATCTTATTCTGCCATTCTGATTTGATTATATCCGGAGAAACCATCCATGAACGAAAAGCTTCCTTGCCCGGAGGAGTTCTTGACCAAGATATCAATATGCGGAAATGGGAAGTCATCTTTTGGTCTTGCTTTGTTCAAGTTGCGGTAATAAATGCACATCCTCACCTTTCCGTCCTTCTTCGGAACATGTACAATGTTAGCTAGCCATTCAGTATAAGTGATTGCTTTGAGAAAACCTGCGTTGAGCTGCTTATCCACTTCTTCTTTGACTTTTAAGGTCCAATCTGACCTTAGTCTCCTGAGCTTTTGTTTGACTGGATTTACATGAGAATATGTCAGCAAACGATGGACCACCAAGTCAGTATCCAACCCGGGCATGTCTTCGTAATACTAGGAAAAGATGTCCTTGAACTCAGTGAGTAGCTCGATCATCACCTCCCTTTCTTCAGCAGAAATGCCATCCCGATCTTCACCTTTCGCGTTTCTACTTCCGTTCCCAAGTTGATTGTTTCTTCTTCCATGAATTCTGGTTCTTTTTTATGTTTTTCGACGCTATTTTGGATTTCTTCTGGAACGTCTTTTAGGCAGGTTATCATTTTTTCATCCTCATATTCAAAACTTCCTGCAATGTCATCCTCTAAATCCAAGGCATCATATTGGTTTTCACACTCTAAAATTACACTTTCCACATTTTTTGCTTTTCATGTTTTTCTGATTTTTTTGGATTTTTTAAATTTAAGGGTGCATAAAACATACAAATACCGTCTTCCGGGGCCCACGAGGATTCTTGAGGTTCATCCTTCGTCATTTGTGTACCCTCATCATCCATTCTTACCAGGTCATCGGAAGAAGTTCCGACGTCCCCTGCTGCTTTGTCGGCAATTATCATGAAGACGCTTCTATCAGACTATTGCTCCCTGCTTCTGGCGTCAGAAGAAGTTCCAACGTCCTCTGCCGCTTCGTCGGGAATTATCTTGTGGACGCTTCTGTCAGATGATTTCTCCCTCCTTCTGGCGTCGGTCCTCCAGAATCTCTCTCTTTGTTCTCCGAGGTACTGTTCTAGGTTTTGATTGATTACCTCTGGTTGAATCTTTGAAAAATACTCAATGAAGGCATTGATCGTTTCTATCCACGCTGCTTGCCGAATGCGGTCATTGGTTGAATACCATACCGACGCACTCCAGTTAAGCTTTTACCGAAGTATTGTTTCAAGTCCTCTTCGTGCATCTTCAACGGCTCCATGTACCAAGAGAATGATTTGAGGTGTTTGATAGGGGAGCCTTTACCGTTATAAATAGGAAATTTCCTTCTTTTAGGAATTTGCAACCCTAAGCATGTAATAACCATACATTCCTGGGTTGTTCCTTCACTCTCCTGGGTTGAGCTTGTCGTACTCTCTTCGGGAACTGACAATTCTTGTCTATCCTCCCTTTCATGTCCGTTAGATTCGCCTGCGCCGTTAGTGGGAGATGGAGAAAAAAGATGACTTACCCCTTCATAGACGGGTTCTTTGGCTTCTTTTCTTTTTTTTAGAACTTTGTTTTGTTACTACAGGTGAAATCATCGTCGGAGTCCCTGGTGTTGGAAATTTTTCTCCTCCCTTACGGATGAACCACTTTTGGAAGGACGGTTGACAGCTCCAGTATATTCCTTGATCTTTTCGCCTTTTTCCGAATGTCGTAGAGTCACGGTAGGTCGACGGATATCCCAGGCATGTCGTATCAAATTCCTTTCTCCCAGGTATTATTATTTGTTGTGTGGGCCCTTGTTGTCGGAGCCCAAGCCCCATTCCCGGAAATAACTTGATCTTCTGTAGCATTTTCGGGACATTTCGATTCCGGTATTTAAATTGACCAGTACATGCATGGTGAATTGATGCTACAACTTTATTCTTGTGTCGGATTTCTTCCGTGTAGCTGTGAATTTCCGGGATCATGTTCACAGAGATCTGATGGGACCTTATTTCATTTTCCCCATCATCTCCATGTACAATAATTAGCTTGTTTCCCATCCAGAATCTGGCTTTCTGGTGAAGGGAAGACGCACCAATTCCATTCTTGTGCATCCATGGACGTCCTAGAAGGAGATTGAAGCTTGCGGAGATGTCCATTACAAGGAAAGTAACATAGGTTTTTAATGGACCAACCCATATTTCAATGGTAAGTTCACAAGTTCATGTTTTCTTACCATTGTTAAATGCTCTGACCATCAAGGATGATTCGTCAGCTTTAGTGATACGGCTCATATCGACTCCAATCTTTTTAGCCGATTTTAACGTGCATATATTGACGCCAGCACCGTTGTCCATGAATACGGAAGGTATGATCATATTTTCCCAACCGATAGTAATGTAAAGGCCTTTGTTGTGGTCTTTCCCCTCCGGTGGCTCTGTGAAAGTAATTGCATCTGGTCTTGCAGCCTGGTCGATTAGGTACACTAATTCATTGGGAATGATTCCTGTGGGAACATGCATTAGGCTTAGAGCCTGACGGTGACTGGTCGACGCTTCTAACAATCCCCAAATTGAAATATCTACCTTTGTTCTTTGTAATTGCTCAATGAGAAAGTTTTCTTCCTTTATAGCTTCATGTTGATTGCTTGGTCGGATCTGAACCGGATTTCCCCTTGCTAGGGCACCTGGGTTTTCGTTTCGCAAGTTGAGAGGCTTGAAATGTCTTCATCCCCTTGTTTGATGTTGTACCTCTTCGCATTTTTACGGTAGGCGTTCGGAGTATACGACTTTCCTGCTACCTGCAATGGTGAACAGTGGTTTTTTTATTCATAGTACGGATGTTGGCATCTGAGGCACCTTTTCCCGATTCCATTTGGTTCTCAGCAACAACCCTGGAAGCTTCATTTGTTTGGACCTTCTCTTTTGTCGTACGGTCCGAAATAGGGATAGTTGACGTGTTTCAACGTTGTCAGCTTCAATGAAGTTGATTCCCTGATTTCCCTGATGCGCTGGAAGTGGATTTTGTTTTATATTAGGTTTCTTTGACGCTCCCTCGATGATTATCTTGCCGTCATCCAGTAAATCTTGTATAAGATTTTTCGATGATCACGATCCATGGAAGTGGATTTTGTTTTAAACATGAATTGGTATCGTGCCCCGCACCGCACTCGATGGTAGCCGCACATCTTTGACTCGTCGTAACCCCGAGGTTTTGGGGTTAGGTACAGAGTTCAATTAATTTTTCCTTTTAGGCTCCATATAGGAGTTCAATTAATTTTTCCTTAACTAGCATGGGAAGGAAATTGCTGATTTCTCCATCTAGTTTAGAGAATATCTGATTCCTACTCCACCTTTTCTCGACATATTGTTGTCCTTTGTCCTGGCGAAATGTATCGGTCATTGGTGTTTTCCATGCAGCCTTGATGTAGGTAGGTGTTGCATTGGTTGGGTTGACATAATTGATTTCTTTCTTCTTTCCCGAGATTTTCCCTATATGGAATCCGGAGTATACTCCGTCCCTCATTGCATCCTTAATGCTTGCTCCTTTCCTTCGAAAATCGGAAAGATTTTCGAAAAGGTCATAATGCATATCCATTTTGTATAATCTTTGACGAATACCCCTGTAAGACATTGAGAGATTTTTCATAAGCATATTTAGTTTGTCCATTTTTTCGATGGTCGTTTGAACATTTCATAATTGAACACTTTCTTTGTCCCCACTCTAAATTGATAAAATCGTACCACACGAGCCTCACGAATGCATCCTTAATGCTTGCTCATCCGATTTCGATGAAACCTTCATATTTAGTTACCCATTGTCTAATGTTGGGGGAAATTTGAGGGGGAAAAAATGTTGGGGGAAATTTAAGGGGGAAAATAATTTGAGAGATTTAGAAATTAAAAAGGGATGGAATTATAGTGAAAAAGAAATGATAAATAGATATATTAAAATTTAAATTTTGTAGAGACACATTTTAAGACACTTGTATGTGTAGTTGAAAAATCTAAAGCTACTCATATTTTTTATTTGAGACTCTTATATGAGTGGAATCACTAAAGACATATATATGTGTCTCAAACTCAATATGTCTCAAAATGGGCCATATGGTGTAGTGTTCAGAGATTTTCCTATATATGGACTCAAGTACCCATTGTGGCGTAAGACCATAGAGTGATCTGTATTTTTTGCAAAATGTTAGACGAACGAGTTAATCATAACTGGCCATGTTGAGATTTTTGATTTCTCTGCATGTTGGTACCAGTCAAGGGCTAACCCAGTCAAGATTTTGTGAAACAAGTTTAGCATCCAGTCGTCGGTTAGCCCTTGAGGCTTTAGGTATTTGAGATATAGCTTAATGTGAGACCCCCGGGGGTCCCGACCATTATATTTTTCCATTTTTGGAAACTTGAAACCTTCCGGCAGGTATCCTGTCGGTGGAGTGTACCATACTTCTCCATCCACGCAACTGCTATCTTCAATTATTGACAGCCTCTTTATTACGAGTTCTTTGAAATGTTCGAATTCCAAGTTCTCTTTGCTTGGTGTTTGGATTTCGTTATCATCGCTTGTGTTTCCGGATTCCCATTTTTGTTTTGCTCCTTTGGTGGAGGATTGTCTTCGGGTCCATGACCATTTATTGGTTGATGAGAACCAGAGCCTTGTCCGTTGTTCGCATTGTTTCTGGCCTCATCTTGCATCTTCTTAAAGAAATTTGCGAGTTTTTCTTCAATGATTTGTTCTATCTTTGAGGTGAGGATGTCAGGATTGCCGGTTGTATCCATCTTGACCAGTCTTCCTCCCATTCTCCGATGCCAGCTACGAGTGTAAGCTCCCCTTCGCGTTATGGTTGGTTAGGCTTGGATGAGTACCTTTAATCACAAAATCTTAGATGTGAATATTAGTACATAATAAAGAAAAGATTATAAATTTCCCATTAATCATTTTTCAAATTGAATCTCTTATTTATTCCCCATTGAAGTCGCTACTATAGAAATCGAGGCCTGGCACGGGTTGAGAGCCAGTCTTTTCCGATCTCTAATTATTATGGGGGTGAAGTCTATGTGCTCATTCCTTCGTGGATGTTTACCGCACAAGGTCTGATAGAGATAATTTCTTACTAGTTCGTTAGTAAGAGAGCTAACTCTGCAAGGAGGAAGAGATGTTTTGAAGTCGCCACCTGACTAAAGGGAGTCAGGACCCTTTAACTAGTTTGAATTCTTTTAGGGAAAACAAAACCTAGTTATGACTTTCATGTTTATGGTCTGCTATCAGAGAATTCGGGTAAGGAGATTCTAGTACGGGACTGGAAGGTATTAGGCACCCATCAGTCGTCCAATCATATGATTGGCCTATACTTCATGATTAAATGGGGATAATATTTACAAGTATTCTTTAAAATGTTTTGTATGCACTTATGACTCTTGGATTAATATATATATATATATATATATAGCTGGAAAAATAACTTATGATTATTCAACAGTATCGGGAACCTAAATCAATTCCTAGCATGTTGGGAATATTAATAGGCTAAATCTAAAGGTGTAATTCATTGATGTGAATAGTTTAAACTTGAACTAGACATCCATGGGTGATGACAGAAATTTGGAAGCTGTCACGGATTACCGATTGAAGGATAATTGAATTTTTGGAGTAATAACCGATAACCAGCAACTTAACCGGTAATTAGATAAGTTATTTGCATATTATCCATATGTGGGTCGTGATATGAGAGGGGAAACCAACCCACAATATGAATTAATTAGATCATACTACGAAATATATCATTACAAATAAATTATGTAGAAATTGACATGGACAATCAGAATGTGAGAGGGGAAATCCACTCTATACTCACAATTTTGATTTATCCACGAAAATAAATTTGATCGATATACCTTAGACGGGGTATTTGCTTCAAAGATTCTATACTCTTCCGCTTTTGTTTTGGTTAAGTATGCTGAAAGTAGTTAAACTAATAGCAATTTAATGCTAATCTTTTAAAAACTTAAAGACAATACTTGATTTAATATTTCTATTTTTTTGGGGTTTTCTCGAAATGAACTATGAATACATAAAACAATAATAACTATTATGTAGGAAGGAAATTTAGTTTCTCTTTGGTTAAATGACAAAATACATGGAGACTAGGAACATGAGAGAAGAAATAAATTGAGAGACAATAATTCTTCTTGGTTTGTGTGGAAACCTAGATTTTTAATTGTGTTTGCATGAGGAGAATAAGAATAGCTTCTTTGGTGTAATTGGTTGTGATTCTTTGTTATAGAATCAAATTTTTTGGTTTTGTGTAACTCTCTTGGTTTTTTTTCTTGTTTTGCAACTCCCTTGGGATTTCTTCGTTTCCTTGGTTGAAAGGCATGCCTTATTGTTTATATGTGAAAATAGTTTCTGCTGATTTTGGTAATTGCGGGTGTGAAGGTGAGAAAATGTTTAAACCTTAAACAATGTACTGCAAGGGACTACTTTAGATTCGAGAGATCAATCTATACAAGTCCGTCCTAAACCAAGAAATGGCCGTGCCAGACTTGCTTCGGTCACAAAGTGGAGGAAAATGGGTTGGTTTTGGTGATGGAAGCAAGGAGAATGGTGAGACCAGAATAGTTGATTCTGGAAGAGCAGTTGGGTTTCTACGACTTGTTATCATAAAGGTAAGAGAGCTCACGAGGAGAGCTATAAAGTAAGTATATCTGAGTGTTGTCTTGTCCGTATGAACTTGTTATTCAGTGGAGGATGGTGTGATTCGAACCCAGCACGTCGTGTGCATTAGGTGAATGCTCCACCGCTATATCCCAGTTTGTGTTGATGTCTCGAATATTTTGGAAAACATGTAAAACGTTGTTGTGGCTTGGCAAGTCGAGCTTGGGGAACCTTCTAGACAGGTGACCTTCGACGGTCGATATATTGCATCTTGAGAGGAGGGGCAACCGTTGATCATTGCACGCCTTCGTTTTGGTAGCCGCGTAGTGAGGTCCAACAGGGTGGAACGACTAGGGTGTGTTTAGACTTATCATGAGGATCCAAGGGTTTGCCATGGGCGTATGGCATGGGTAGGGCCAAGGCGAGGGAGCTTGGCATGTCGTAACTAGCATGGCTAGGGCCAAGGCAAAGTTCGTTTGGCATAGCGCGGCTAGCTTGGCTAGGTTAGGTTTAGCTTGGAATGTGGGGCCAAGGGTTTGCCGTGGTCGTATGGCATGGTTAGGGCCAAGTCAAGGGATCTTGGCCAGTCGTGACATGACTAGCACGGCTAGGGCCAAGGCAGGGTGCGGCTAGCTTGGCTAGGTTTGGTTTGGCTTGGCATGTGGGGACAAGGGGTAGCCATGGGAGCATGGCATGACTAGCCTGGACTAGGCGCGTGACCAAGCTAGGGTTTCGGTCCTAAAGTCGTGAGGGGACTTTAGACGGACAGGATTTGCTCCTGGGATTGAAGGAAAATAGTTGATTGTCGCCTGGCCTCACTTTGGTATCCGTATGAGGAAGGCCAGCATGGTGTCTCGGCATGAGGGGACATGGCAAGACATGTTTGGCATGGCGTGGCTAGCTTGGCTAGGTACGTGACCAAGTTAGGGTTTTGGGCCTAAAGTCGTGAGCGGACTTTAGACGACCAGGATTTGCTCCTAGGATTGAAGGGAAACCATTGATTATCGCCTGGATTCACTTTGGTAGCCGCATGAGGAAGGCCAGCATGGTGGCACGGCATGAGGGGACATGTCAAGACATGTTTGGCATGGCGCGGCTAGCTTGGCAAGGTACGTGACCAAGCTAGGGTTTTGGGCCTAAAGTCGTGAGCGAACTTTAGACGGACATGATTTGCGCCTGGGATTGAAGGGAAATCGTTGATTGTCGCCTGGCTTCACTTTGGTAGCCGCATGTGGAAGGCCATCATGGTGGAGCAGCATGAGGGGCCATGGAAAGATATGTTTTTCATGGTGCGGCTAGCTTGGCTAGGTACATGACCAAACTAGGGTTTTGGGCCTAAAGTCGTGAGGGGACTTTATACGGCCAGGATTTTCTCAAGGGATTGAAGGGAAACCGTTGATTGTCGCCTGGTTTCACTTTGGTAGCCGCATGAGGAAGGCCAGTATGGTGGCGTGGCATGAGGGGACATGGCAACACATGTTTGGCATGGCGTGGCTAGCTTGGCTAGGTACGTTACCAAGCTAGGGTTTTGGGCCTAAAGTCGTGAGGGGACTTTAGACGTCTAGGATTTGCTCCTGGGATTGAAGGGAAACCGTTGATTGTCGTATGGATTCACTTTGGTAGACGCATGAGGAAGGCCAGCATGGTGGCGCGGCATGAGGATACATGGCATAACATGTTTGGCATGGCGCGGCTATCTTGGCTAGGTACGTGACCAAGCTAGTGTTTTGGGCCTAAAGTCATGAGGGGACTTTAGATGGCCAATAATTTCTCCTAGGGTTGAAGTGCAACCGTTGATGGTGGCATGCCTTCACTTCAGTGGCCATGAGGAGAAGGCCAACAGGATGGCGTGGCTAGCATAGCTAGGTCCTTGGCATGGTGCGATTGGCATGGTGTGGCTAGCTTGGGCTAGGTGTGGCTGGCATGATTTTCCGTTGGCACAGGGGTGCAGTTAGCATGGTTGGCATGCTTTGGCGCGGTTGGGTGTGGCTGGCATGATTTTCCATTGGCACACGAGATGTGGCTAGCATAGCTAGGGCCATGGCATTGTGCGATTGGCATAGCACGGCTATCTTGGGATAGGTGTGGCTGACATGATTTGCCATTGGCACAAGGGTGCGGCCAGCATGGTTGGCATGCTTTGGCGCGGTTGGGTGTGGCTGGAATGATTTTCCATTGTCACACAAGATGTGGCTAGCATAGCTAGGGCCATGGCATGGTGTGATTTTTATGGCGCGGCTAGCTTGGGCTAGGTGTGGTTGGCATGATTTTCCATTGGCACATGGGTGCGGCTAGCATGGTTGGCATGCTTTGGCGCGGTTGGGTGTGACTGGCATGATTTGCCATTGGCACACGAGATGTGGCTAGCATAGCTAGGGCCATGACATGGTGCGATTGGCATGGCGCGGATAGCTTGGGATAGGTATGGCTGGCATGATTTGCCATTGGCACAAGGGTGCGGCTAGCATGGTTGTCATGCTTTGGCGTAGTTGGGTGTGGCTGGCATGATTTTCCATTGGAACACGAGAGGTGGCTAGCATAGCTAGGGACGTGGCATGGTGCGATTGGCATGGCGCGACTATCTTGGGCTAGGTGTGGCTGGCATGATTTTCCATTGGCAAACATGGGAATTAGGGTTTGGTATGTCGTAACCATAATTAGAAAAATATACCCCGGTAATTATTGTAGAGACACATTAAAGGTTTCAGTAAATGTGCCTAGTAAATTCTTGTTGATTTATATGTCGTGACTTTACTGCCTGCTAGGGTTTAGTATTTTACGATTTTAACCCTAAACTAAAAACCACCATCAACATTAAGTCCCCTGCTTAGCTCGGAACAGGTGCCTTGTTGCGAGGTAAGCATATGATGGTGACAGACAAGGACAAAATCGAGGTGTAAATCATTGCAAAGATGGCAAGGAGAATCTGACTAACCTTTTTGAGTGGTAAATAGAGTTTTTGGCTTGCGGCCCTGCGTAAGTTGTACTTGGAATGTAGACCGTGGACTTGTGAGGAGAAAGTTACCGTCTTGGTCTGGTCATACACCTCTAAGGAAAGGGGGCGTGGTCTTGGGAGGCGATACAAGTGGACAACTTGGCTCAAGGGGCTAAGGGGTGGCGTGGTCCTGGTAAGGCAAATGCGCGTGGATGATAGGGTCGCGACAGTGGAGAAGACGGCTTGGCATAGTGTGGCCTTGGCGAGACGAGACGTACACGGACGTCCAGGTGTGGTGGGGCCGCGATAATGGAGTGATGGCTTGGCAAGGGGCAAGGCTTGCTCTTGATGGACCAATTGCCTTTCTTCATGCGATGCTTTAACATGGAATTCTTTCCTTATCCAAAAATATTTTTCGAGAGGTAGGTAGCGTCATCAATCCTTTCATCTGCTAGCTTTACGTAAATCCCTGTATGGTTGGGTGTCTTCGGGGCTAGGCTTTGGAATGCGAGGCGGAGATTCTAGAACGGACTTGGCATGAAGGGGACCCATTAGCACTGACGGGCATGGAACGGGTGTGGGCCGCTCTGTAAATCACTTGGCAAGGCATGACGCTGGTAAGGGAAGCGCTTGGAAGGGAAGCACTCGCAAGGGAAGCGCTTGCGGTTTAGGGTTTGACACTCTGAAACCCTAATTAGCACCCTTTACTAGAATCGCTGTAGAATCCGCGTACAGACTCTGACACGAAACAGGATTCTCTATCTCCCCTCGCGGGAAAATTTATGTTTAGAGCTTGCTTAGGTGGTGAAAACGGCCTGATGATAAAAATTAGGAATAAGTCGGGAGGGATATCGTGGGCCTGGGTGGCATAGTCGCGCTGAGTCATCTATTCCCATTCATGGAGCAAGAAGGAAACTTTATTCTGTGTAAACTCTAGAAACTCCGTCTGTATGAAAAGAGGTATTGACCTCCCTTTATTTTCTATTGCTCTTCCGGAACCATGCTTTCGTCTGTAGTATCTCTCCATTAGATTCCATAATTTACCAAACTCCATTGCATTCTTTGGACGTATGGATGTGGTTGCGTTGTCGGTACATCCTTGATTTTAGATTGTTCAGTGCCTGGACCCGCTACCGTGATGACAGTATGTTGTGGATGCTTGCATGGTCGAAATCTTCCGGAACCACTAAATGAAATAGATGAGTTGGGAGACGTTTCGTTGCTAACGTTCTGCTATCAAGTCTTCAAGGACTTTGTTCCAATAAACATGCATTAAACCACCTTCTGAATCTTGGACTACCGTATGGAATGGGATGTGGTGAGCAGTCCCCAGTTATATTTAGGTTAGGTCCGATAGCACGACCGAACATGCGAATATATCTATGTGGCGTGCTTTTAGAGTCTTCGATGCACATGTACGGCTTCATGTTGAGAAATTCTTACAGCTCGTAAAACGTCGACAGTGATGATGTTAAAATTAGAAATAACCTGGTTGATGGAGGTGAAGGCTCCCTGTGCTGGTAGTCCCAATGTGTAGCCTACTTTCATTGCATTGCCTTGAATCCACGTCCACGAGATTTGATACAAGCTTATTGTACTCTTCTGTATGTGACGCTGGGATGCTCATAATATCACATGGATGAAATACTCTGGATAGTAAAGTGGTAAAAATGATAGAGTTATGTTGTTTATCATGGCTCCCTCTGCTTCTTCGGGAAAATGTTTCTGTCATGTCTCTGGAGGTATCTCATGAATCCTTGATGGTCATGGGGATGGACTGTGATGAGCAGTCCCCAGTCAGAAACTTTTTTAGTTTCTGAAGTTATTTCTTCTGAGCAGGCTTGGGATCCACCGCGTCCTTGTAAAGTGTTGTAGGCATCTTCTTGACAGAGAGGTGATGATATTCTTGCGCTGCATCCTTGAAGAGTATATGACCTTGTTGTGGCTATGGCCTTTTTGGTTAACTATGTCTTATGAGCTTTGACAATGAAGGGATTACGTGTATACCCTCAGTCCCCAAG
Source organism: Papaver bracteatum (assembly GCA_023529315.1). Classification (NCBI taxonomy): domain Eukaryota; kingdom Viridiplantae; phylum Streptophyta; class Magnoliopsida; order Ranunculales; family Papaveraceae; genus Papaver; species Papaver bracteatum. Next base: position 260,283 of record JAJJWX010002914.1, read on the forward strand.
TATGGTTTACATGTTTCCATCTTATGTGGTCAGTGGGTTAACCATGATAAAGACATCATCATCGTGCATCCGTATTGCTGATTTTGTTACTTCTTCCACGTGGAACTCAGAACATGGAGGAGTATGGGTTACCTTTGTAGTAATTGTTGTTGTGGTAAAGCTCTGGCTGTCCATGGTCACGAGTTTTGGTGGGATGAACTAAAGGGTGGCCATGACTACGAAGATTATATGGCTGCGATCATGATATTTGACATGGAGATTGTGGTGGCATGAACCTTTGCAGGAAGGAGTGGTGTTGAAGCGAACGTTGAAGAGGAGCCACTGCTGGAGAATATTGAGATGATGCCTTGCTATTCTCAAATCCTTGGTGGTTACTATGTTGAAGTCGGAGGCTACGTCACGTTCTGTCAAAATCGACATCCCTCAAGTTTACAGAGGTTAGGAGTACCCTGTTTCATCTATCGATCGTGCTTTCCATGAGAGGTTGGGGTTTGGGAACGGCTTCCCTGTCTGGAAACGCTTGATTTCCCTGATGCGGTGCGGTTGAGGGATGAAAATATGTCTTGACGTTATGCCTTGGAGAAATATAAATTTCACATAAATGTTTCATCATAGATTACGACTTTGTGGGACAAGTTCCCATCGTGCAGGTCCTGATGGGAAGAGGGTCTCTATGAACTCAGGAGGGTTGTTGATTTCCTTTGCTTTCGATTTTGGAGAAGTCTTTCCTGATCTTTACATGTGATCAAATTGGATTGCTTATCCCCGTCTACTGGGCGTTCAAGAGCAACGCGAGCCTCTTCATATATAAACGCACGTCCTGCTGAAGTATCTTTTATCTTTTCATCAAATCAACAGTGCTAAAAGGAGGTCAGCTTCTTCCGACTCTTCCAGTATCTTTTCCTGATGGTGGAGTAGCGTCCCTGGTGACGGTTGGAGCTTCCATTCTTGAAGAACCGTTGGGGTGGCGGAAGCGGCTCTGGTTCTGGTGATCCTAAGTGTATCATGCATAGGTGACACGATTTTGATCACGAAGTGCGGGATCCATGGCATTGATTCGAAGGGCGAGGATGGTGCTGGAAGGGCGCAAGATGTTAGCGCTAGGAGGATGCAAACTGTTAGCGCAAAGTGTGGTATTGCGGCTGGCATGCGCGTGCGGCATATGCGTCCGGTAAGCAAGTCTGGGAAGCGCGTTTGGCAAGCTCCTCTAGTAGGTACGTCTGGGAAGCACGTCTGGGAAGCGCGTCTAGTTAGCGTTGGATCAACTTGGAATGGGCACTGGCTTGGCGTGGACGCTGGCTTTGGACTTTGGTATGGCGTGGACCGTTGGCTAGGTATGGCATGAACCGTTGGCTTGGCACAGTGCTGGCTTGACATGAGACTGGCTTGGCGTGGCGCAAACTTGTTCTTGCAGGCCCAGTTGCTTCTTCCCATACGTATCTCAAACAGGAAATCCTTTCCTTAATCAAATTCCAAAAAGTGTTGTGCTTATGAAATGGGTTGGCTCCCATTTTTATCTCGTGTCTTTGTTATCACATCCTGGTGTTAGTGGTACCGCGGGAGCAATAAAGTGGGCAAGAATATTCTATCTATGTACTCCAGCGTTTCTCTTTCAAAAATTATTTTTTTCTTGTTTTCTTGTGCTGGTGCAAACCATAGCCATAGGTATGCCTTCCATAAATTTGTAGAAATATTTTTCTTCTCAACGAGTGTAAACCCTAGCCATGGGTATGCCTTTCATAAACTTATGGAAATACTTCATCATAAACAATTCTTCGAATGTCACCGTAGTAACGTCTGCTAATAGTGACAGGTAATCATTGTTGTCCAAAGTAGGCACGTACAGGTATGTGACTTCTTCTTTTTTTGAAAGACAAACAAAGCGCCTGGTTTATGGTTTTTCATTTTCTGGACTTCTTGGGTTGATAGATAAATGTTACCTTGACGGTTTTGGTTATTCTTTTTGGAATGAATTGTTTAGGAATTGATTGTTTTGGTTATGATTGAAAGGGACACAGACATCCCAGGAAAAACCTTAGAACCGTGTGTTGGTAGGTGACATGGGGTAAACTATGTATCTTGTCTTGAAAACTTGAAATAGAAAACCATATATCTTGTCTAGTTAAGACTTACTTGGTTTTTAGGTCTCCTGATGAAAAGTGAACCTTCCGGGTGTAAGACCGAGTTTATGGGAAACACTTCCATGGGAAGTCCCCAGTCGTTACTGAGCCGTTTGATAACCGAGCCGTTGATCCTTGGGTAGATCGTCTGCTTCTATCCTCTTGGAAGTCCCCAGTCATCCCTTGTCGTGTCATGAATGATAATGAGTCGCCTAGTGGATGAGTCGGAGTGAGTCGCCTTCCCATACCATCTTGACGTCTGGGTCGAAGAACGAGATCGACAGTCGAAAATAGACATTGTAACCGATTGATCAATCCTCCCGATGTGGTCTCCAATTGTTTATAGTTGAAAGTATTTTCTGCTGATTTTGGTAATTGTGGGTGTGAAGGTGAGAAACTGTTTAAACCCTAAACAATGTACTGCAAGGGAGTACTTTAGATTCGAGAGATCAATCTGTACAAGTCCGGCCTAAACCAAGAAATGGCCATTCCAGACTTGCTTCGGTCACAAAGTGGAGGATAATTGGTTGGTTTTGGTGATAGAAGCAAGGAGAGTGGTGAGACTAGAATAGTTGATTCTGGAAGAGCAGTTGGGTTTCTACGACTTGTTATCAGAAAAGTAAGACAGCTCACGAGGAGAGATAGCAAGTAAGTATTTCTGAGTGTTGTCTTGTCCGAATGAACTTGTTGTTCATTGGAGGATGGTGTGATTTGGACCCAGCACGTCGTGTGCGTTAGGTGAATGATCCACCGCTATCTCCCAGTTTCTGTTGATGTCTCGAATATTATGGAAAACATGTAAATAGTTGTTGTGGCTTGGAAAGTCGAGCTTGGGGAACTTGCTATCCAGGTGACCTTCGATGGTCGAGATGCTGCATCTTGAGAGGAGGGGAAACCATTGATCGTTGCACGCCTTCGTTTTTGTAGTCGCGTAGTGAGGTCCAACAGGGTGGAATGACTAGGGTGTGTTTAGACTTGGCACGAGGAGCCAAGGGTTTGCCATGGGCGTATGGCATGGCTAGGGCCAAGGCGAGGGCGCTTGGATTGGCATGACGTGACTAGCATGGCTAGGGCCAAGGAAAAGTGTGTTTGGCATGGCTCGGCTAGCTTGGATAAGTTAGGTTTGGCTTGTCATGTGGGGCCAAGGGTTTTCCGTGGTTGTATGGCATGGTTAGTGCCAAGGCAAGGGCGCTTGGCCAGTCGTGACGTGACTAGCATGACTAGGGCCAAGGCATGGTGCGGCTAGCTTGGCTAGGTTTGGTTTGGCTTGGAGTGTGGGTCCAAGGGGTAGCCATGGGTGCATGGCGTGACTAGCCTGGACTAGGCGCGCGACCAAGCTAGGGTTTCGGGCCTAAAGTCGTGAGGGGACTTTAGACGACCACGATTTTCTCCTGGGATTGAAGGGCAACCGTTGATTGTCGCCTGACCTCACTTTGGTTTCCATATGAGGAAGGCCAGCATGGTGGCGCGGCAAAAGGGGCCATGGAAAGACATGTTTGGCATGGCGCGACTAGATTGGTTAGGTACCTGACCAAGCTATGATTTTGGGCCTAAAGTTGTGAGGGGACTTTAGACGGCCAGGATTTCCTCCTGGGATTGAAGGGCAACCGTTGATTATAGCCTGGATTCATTTTGGTAGCCGCATGAGGAAGTCCAGCATGGTGGCGCGGCATGAGGGGCCATGGAAAGACATGTTTGGCATGGCGCGGCTAGCTTGGTTAGGTACGTGACCAAGCTAGGGTTTTGGACCTAAAGTCGTGGGGGGACTTTAGACGGCCAAGATTTGCTCCTGGGATTGAAAGGCAACCGTTGATTGTCGCCTGGCTTCACTTTAGTAGCCGCATGAGGAAGGCCAGCATGGTGGCGCGGCATGAGGGGCCATGGAAAGACATGTTTGGCATGGCGCGGCTAGCTTGGCTAGGTACGTGACCAAGCTAGGGTTTTGGGCCTAAAGTCGTGAGGGGACTTTAGACGGCCAGGATTTGCTCCTGGGATTGAAGGGAAACCGTTGATTGTCGCCTGGATTCACTTTGGTAGCCGCATGAGGAAAGCCAGCATGGTGGCGCGGCATGAGGGGCCATGGCAAGACATGTTTGGCATGGCGCGGCTAGATTGGCTAGGTACATGACCAAGCTAGGGTTTTGGGCCTAAAGTCGTGAGGGGACTTTAGACGGCCAGGATTTGCTCTTAGGGTTGAAGGGCAACCGTTGACGGTCGCATGCCTTCACTTTAGTAGTCGTGAGTAGAAGGCCAACATGATGTCATGGCTAGCATAGCTAGGGACATGGCATGGTGCGATTGGCATGGCGCGTCTAACTTGGGTTAGGTGTGGCTGGCATGATTTTCCATTGGCACAAGGGTGCGGCTAGCATGGTTGGCATGTTTTGGCGCGGTTGGGTGTAGATGGCATGATTTTCCATTAGCATACGAGATGTGGCTAGCATAGCTAGGGCCATGGCATGGTGCAATTGGTATGGCGCGGCTAGCTTGGGATAGGTGTGGCTGGCATTATTTGTCATTGGCACAAGGGTGCGGCTAGCATGGTTGGCATGCTTTGGCGTGGTTGGGTGTGGCTGGCATGATTTTCCATTGGCACACGAGATGTGGCTAGCATAGCTAGGGCCATGGCATGGTGTGATTGGCATGGCGCGGCTAGCTTGGGTTAGGTGTGGCTGGCATGATTTTCCATTGGCACAAGGGTGCGGCTAGCATGGTTGGCATGCTTTGGCGTGGTTGGGTGTGGATGGAATGATTTGCCATTGGCACACGATAGGTGGCTAGCATAGCTAGGGCCGTGGCATTGTGCGATTGGCATGGCGCGGCTAGCTTGGGCTAGGTGTGGCTTCCATGATTTGTCATTGGCACACGGGGGAATTAGGGTTTGGTTTGTCGTAACCCTGATTTGAAAAATATACCCCGGTAATTATTGTAGAGACACATTAAAAGTTTCAGTAAATGTCCCTAGTAAATGCTTGTTGCTTTAAATGTCGCGACATTACTGTCTGCTAGGGTTTAATGTTTTACGATTTTAACCCTAAACTAAAAACCACCATCAAACTTATATAGTTGAAGAGAGGTAAGTAGTGGGTGGAGGAAATGATGAAATAGTGAAAGGAATAGTAGGGGACAAAGGATATTGGGATTTTGCTTTTCCTCTTTTCCTTTTCCTTTCCCTTTTTTTTTTTAACTTTTTTTTAACTTTTTTTTCTTTTTTTTTTTTCTTGAAGGGAATCCTACGGATGGAATATGGGGTAAATTGAGGAGAGATTGGTGGAATATGAGGTAAATTGAAGAGATATGGATGCATTTATGTGTTTAAAGTTGGGCCATTGGGTAGTGGGATGAGAGAGATTTAATATTTTAGAAAAAAGGATGGTTTTTAGTGGGATTTGAGAAGAATATTTTTTTGCTTTCTTTATGTAGTGGGGGACATGGAAATACGAAAGAATTTATTTTATTGGGTAGTGGAGATGTGAAATGGTGATAATGATGTAGAGGGGAATTCTTTTCATTTGTGAAAAAGAATAGTGGGGATTTGAGAAGGATTTTTTCCCATGGATTATGGAAATGGGTAATTGGGTACTGGGTAATGAAATGGGTAATTGGGTAGTGCTTCTGGGCTTGATTGGGTAATGCTAGTGGGCTTGATTGGGTAGTGAAATGGGTAGGAGCAGTGTTTGTGGGCTGACTTAAAGGATATGGAAATCCTTAATCGTTCCACAAAGAATTTCTCTTGTATTCGGCTTCGAATGTGTAAGACTGATGTTTCCCCATAGAAGGTGTGAAATTGGGGTGTCAACACCAGTTTCTTCCACCAAAATCAACATGATTTCATATTGTTCTAAGAAAATAGTTTTATCTGGTGATCATGATGGGTCACAGTGATTAAGCATGATTAAGTAGTTTATCCATGATCGACACCACTACCATTCTTAAACACAAACATGAAATCTCTACATGTGGAGTAATGAATCCATCACAATATCTTTAGCAACAAAAAGCAATCTGTAATTACAAATGTGGATTGGAGAAAACATAATCCCAATTTTTGTTTTCATAAATCTCATTAATAATTATGATGATGAAAACCCAATCAGATTACCAAATCCTGATTTCGATACGAAAACCCAATTGTTACCGAGCTCTAAATTTTTCCTTTTGTTTTCCAATTATATCTGGAAGAACCAAAAGAGTGAATACAGAATTTTCCATTTAGCTTTGGAATAACACAAAGAACGAGGAAGATACGGAGACAGCGAGGAAGAAGAGAAAAATAAAATAAGAATCTGGGTATTTTTGGAAAGTAGTTTATGTTTCCAAAATTAAACAAATTTTACCACGATATTTCGTAAATATTATTATTGGATAAAGAGTATTACATTAACTAGTTGGAAGCCTAACAAGCTAGGCTCCAACAACATACTACTACATTAATTGAACAGGTTGCTGTGCTAACCTACCAACGAGCCTCATGGGTAACCTAGCCAAGGGAGCCGAAGCGGATGGGGGCTGAGATTGCGTCATAAGGGTGGCAAACTAACACTACCTTCCATGTTAATTCCTGCAATATTACGCCATTGGGGGCTTGAACCAGGGGCGGAGTCAGCCCATTGCAAGGGGTTGCACTTGCACCCCCTGCCCAGCTGGCTCCAAAGCCTAATTTAGGCCCAAAAATAAATTTTCCTATATTTACAAGCCCATTTTTGCTTATTTGCACCCCCTAAAAAAATTGTACTCCCGCAAAGCACATTTTTGCACCCCCGATCTGGAAATTTTGGTTCCGCCCCTGGCTTGAATTTGGGACCTCCTGGAATGCATGAAACTTTGGGGAATAGGGGATGACCAGCTAAGCTAGGGCCCGTAAATCAATTAAAAGTGGTGAAAACAAGAATCGAGAAACCAATTTATACCATTCCTAACTTGTGGACGGGTGCACAAGTTAACAAAACCCTATTTTCACCCGTGACCTGTGTCTTGTAGTTGTACTAACCGAAAGTGCTACACTTCTCCCACTTTCTTCCCCCGTTCCTTTCCCCCATTACGTGTCATCATTCTTAGCCCTTGATTTCTAGATTGAGATTAGCAGGGGGTCCCATTATTATTGGATTTAACTAACATATACTTGACACATAAGCAGGGGAAAAGTGTGGGGGAAAGTAGTGGGGGACGTTTAGCATTTTCGTGTACTAATCCCACATCCACAAGCTTTAAACCATTTGGGATCTGCAGTAGGTCCCTGATTGAATGCTAACCAAATAACCACTAGAGTGAGCACGATATGTCATTGGGTTAGGATTTGGGGAAAAAGGCAAAATACGCTATAATCAGACGGCCCCCAAGAAGTCTTCTTCTAGTCTTCATTCTTATGGGGGCTGTTTGGTTGGAAAATGTGAATCCCAAAAACAGAGGAAATTTCGTGGGAATTTCAGATTCATCCCCCTCAAGGAATTAAATTCCTCCCTACCCACCATCCCCCAACCACTAACCTAGTCGATTTCGCATGGTCTATATATATTCCAGTTTCTCTTGAAATTGGCGCCATCTCGTCTTCAAAATGGCGGTGATCCGATTCACTCCTCCTCCTCATTCTCTCCTTTGCCCTAGCAGCTTCAAACCAAAACCCACATACCTGAACCTCCACTCAAAAACTTCCACCATTCAATTAATCTCACTCAAAACCAGACACACCAGAATCCACTCATCATTTTCTTCTGCTTTAAATCCTGTAAACTCCTCCGTAAACAAGGAGAAAACCGGTTCCCGATTCGAATCGTTACCTCTAACTCTCCCTTCTCTATCACCAATCAAACCCTTTGTTCAATCAGAATGGAAATCGATTATCAAGGGTTGGGTTTGTAGTTTCATCTCAGTTTATTGTCTTTCTAAAGTTGTTCCTAAAGTTGGGAAATTTTCTGAGATTTTCAGCAAAATTGATGCTACACGATTGACAAAAGAAGGATTGTTTTTGGGGGTTTTGGTTTTGGCTAGGTTGGTGGCGACGTATTGGCAACAGGTTTTTCTTTGGGAAGCGGCTTTGAATTCTTCGTATAAGATTAGGGTTTATGTTTTTGAGAGGGTTTTGAAGAGGAATTTGAGTTTTTTTGAAGGGGGTGGTGGTGTTTTGACGGGGGATGTTGCCTATCGGATTACCGCTGAGGCATCGGATATTGCTGATACTGTATATGCTCTACTCAATGTGAGTCTATTTGGTGATTTGCCTTTTAATTTACGATTTGAAGCTCAATTTTATTTGAATACCTAAAATTACTGATTTTTATGTGCATTATGATCTTACTTTTATAATGTATGTTTTTATTGTATGGAATAGACGATTGTGCCGAGTGGGCTGCAATTAGCGGCAATGGCAACTCAGATGATGAAAGTTAGTCCGATTCTTTCGTTGGTTTCGGCCTTGGTAAGATTGAATTGCTGTGTCTGTAGAGCCTTTGCTAATAGTAATTTTGCTTGATTTGAATAGTTTGTTTACGGAGTTGAGTAATTTTTAAGGTGATTTGTTAATGTGCAGGTCATTCCGTGTATATGCATTGTTATTGGTTACCTAGGCAATCGGCTTGCAAAAATATCAAAAAAGGCACATCTTACTGTGGCCAAGTTGTCTGCTTACTTGAATGAGGTACGTTTCTCAATATCAATTAGAAATGGGATGTTGCTTTCTTTGCAGATTTTGAAAGGGTTCCTACTCGCTGTTGTTTTTGTAATGGTTCATAAGGTCTCAATTTTGGGTTTATTTGTAAATCCAAACCACTAATTTTGAATTTTCAGGTCCTTCCTTCGATGCTTTTTATAAAAGCAAGTAATGCTGAACGGTGTGAAAGCGCACGTTTTCAAAAGCTTGCACAAGCGGACTTATCTGAACAGTTGAAAAAGAAGAGAATGAAAGCATTCATTCCTCAGATTGTACAAGGTGTATATGTCGGAACGCTGTTGATATTTTGTGTTGGTTCGGTGGTGGTTTCCAGAGGAGCTATTGATGGTGCAAGCATGCTTTCTTTTGTAACTTCACTGTTTCTCTTGATAGAGCCGATCCAGGTAATACGTAGTTTGATCCTCTAATTAGAATCAATGACAAGTGCAAGAGAAACAAGGTTTTTCTACTACTAGTGATGTATTAGGCCCCTTCAAATGGTAAACAACAAAATCTAAATGAATTAATTTTATTCTGTCACGTTTTTTTCTAGTTTAAGAACTAAGAAAGAGCAAAAGAGTAAAACAGTAGCTATAGGTAACAACATGTGGAAAGGTTGAGAGTTGAGATATTAACCGAATCACCTTACTAATATTCGCTTGATGGTTTGAGATTATTCAGCTTCTTTCCCCCTTCCACATTGGGTTATTTGAATTGTTCTAGCTAAACGCAAGGAATCATGCAGGGTGTTGGTAAGGCATACAATGAGTTGAAACAAGGAGAACCAGCTATTGAGCGCTTGTTCGATTTAACCAAGTTCAGCTCTCAGGTATTCATTTTCTGTTATCAACGTTTATTTTGCTATTGCTGTTTAAACTAAAGTAAATGGGTAAAATGTGAGGCGTAGATTTATTCTCTTAAGAGTGTCTCTGGAATCATACAAATCAGCTGACTCGAATTGGAATGAGTGGCAATTGTTCACAGTCACACTAGCTCAGATTTGACCTCCCATGTTAAAAAAGGATGCCTCTGTGGCATAAAAAGTATATGGTTTGTGCATTTTAGTATTTCATTTTCAGCTGTGTTTTTTTTTTAGAGAGTGAAAATAGGTTACGTTTGCTAATTGCTCTGCTTGCAGCAAAGCATATTTTGAAGTTCTGCTTCTCTTATATCTGAATACAGGTTATTGAAAAACCAGATGCAATTACTTTGGGGTCTGTTACTGGGGATGTAAAGTTTTGCAATGTGTCATTCAAGTACGGAAAAAATATGCCTCTTGTCTTAGATGCATTGAATCTTCATATCAAACCTGGAGAGACTGTTGCTCTTGTAGGGCCCTCTGGAGGGGGGAAGACGACCTTCTTGAAACTGCTTCTACGTCTTTATGAGCCTCTATGCGGTACGGGATTAAAAATATCTGACATACTCGAGTGGGTTACGTCTATGATTTCGTTGTGGCCAAGCCAACTATCTGTATTAATCAGCTCTTGTGTCCTTTGTATCCTGGGCATGTAATATCAACTCAATTTCTTGTGTTACTTACTGTTTTCTTCCTTTATTGGCAGGTTCTATCCTTATCGATGATCAAAATATCCGGAGCATTACATTGGAAAGTCTTCGGCAGCATGTTGGTCTAGTTTCTCAGGACACAGTGAGTATATTTTTTTCTTTTCTTTTCCTTGCAGTTCTTGTGGTTTTACAAAATACATACATCTAATTAAAGCCTCCGACATTATTTGGACCTGTTCAACTATGTATTAGTTAGGTTGGTCTTTTCTGGGTAGTTTATCTCTGTTTAATGCATGAAATGATTATTAACATATGCTTTTCAGACACTTTTCTCAGGCACAGTTGCTGAAAACATTGGCTACCGGGATTTCTTAGGCAAAATTGACATGAAGAAGGTTGAGCATGCAGCAAAGACTGCGAATGCAGATGAGTTCATCAGAAATCTTCCTGCAGGCTATGAAACCAATATTGGACAAAGGGGTTCTATTTTTAGCGGGGGCCAGAAACAGAGGTGAGAAATCGCAACCCCTGTAAATTACTCCGTTTAAGCTTGATAACGGGTCTACTCATTCATATATCTGAATTAAAACCCTTGTTGCCTTCATATATGGCAAGAAAGATGCTCCAAATCTGATAAGCTTCTCTTACGAATTATAGGCTAGCTATTGCAAGGGCAATCTATCAAGATTCCTCTATACTGCTCTTGGATGAAGCAACTTCTGCTCTTGATAGCAAATCTGAGTTCTTAGTCAGACAAGCTTTAGAGCGGTTGATGGAAAACCGTACGGTAAGAACAATAAACTTATTATGCTTCGATCTGTACAACAATTTGGGCTTATTTGTGTCCTGTGTTTTGAAAATCTCAGTTCCAAGTGTGTACCTCTCATGATTGCAGGTACTAGTGATTGCCCACAGATTAGAAACTGTTCTAATGGCTGATCGCATATTGCTTTTGGAAAATGGGAAGCTGGAGGAGGTATCTCGAACATCTCTTGTGTCCAACAGTAATTATGATTCACTCATGGCAGGTGGAATGGTGATATGATTACAGTTAAATAAACTCATGTACAATATACGTATTTCGTAGTTTAGGGCGCAGCAATCTCTACTAACTTGACTTGAATGTTTGCCGTATCTTGTATAGATGCCCTCATATATTAGATTGTGAATCTCAGAAATGGATTTTATTCTTCAAGACATCTGTATTAATTCGTCAAACTCATAATCATAATTTAATGTTTTATATTTAAATCATTATCTGGGAAATGATGTGCCAATGGGAAATTTTCTTGTATCGATAACGGACATCGATTAAAATGGTGTGTTAAGTGAAATTATCAAATTAATTACAGTATAGAAATATTATTAATGTTTTGGGCTTCAAAAGACTTGATGCTTCATATGGTGCAGCTGTAAAATCAGCGATTCTGCATTGAATGGTCGAGGCAGGCAGCAACAGAATACAGGAGAGGTAAAAGCATGGGTCAGCCGTTGGATAGAAATAATGAAAAGTGAAATCCTGTAAACCCTAAACTAGACTTGTAGATCCGTAACCCTTATAAGCAGTATGTAATGGTTTTCTCTTGGCCGTCATTTGTGCCTCAACCTCCCTTGTCTGTGTTGAGAATCAAAGGAAGGGACCAAACCAACCTCATTTCTGCATCTCTGCTGCAACAAGATTATAAGGGTTCAATAGCAGCAATATCATCATCAACAACAACAAAGTATATCAGCATGATGATCTTTTCTCTTGAAATATTTAGATTTGAGAACTCTAATCCACAATCGGATTAATTGATAAGGGGTTTCGTTTGTCCACACAACTGCTTTCCTTTTTCAGTTGAACTACCATTGAAGAATATGAGCCAGGATTTATTGATTATAAATCGGAGATCTGTGAGCTCTGTAATGTCACCTGAGAATAATATGCTACATTAGATTTCAATGTAGTATCAGTTTAACAAATTATCCGAAGTTAGTGGAACTTTTATTTATTTTTTTGCAAGATATGTATGATTGCTATGTATTTTGATAGTTTTTTGTAATAAGATGTGTATGTGGATGATAAATTTTAAAGTGGAGAAGAATATTGAACTCCGGCCATTTCCGTTGAAGGGAGAGATCCAACTTAGTTGACTGACTGTCATAAATGTACTCTCATTTTCCGGGAACAAAATGCCGGTGATCCGATTCACTCCTCTAAATCACCCTTTAGACTCTGTATTAAATCGTCAAACTCATAATTTTAATGTTTTTACTCATTGGCCACCTGTATTCTTTTTCATCTACTCTCTTCCCTCGTTCTAGATATGAGTTATGCAGTATCCATGACGGGCATCCATTAAAACGGAATCGGTGTACGGTGGAATGAAGCTGGTTTTAAAACCTAGTTTAATCAGGGCCAACGATTTTAATTGGGGGCCTCCACTAGAGGACAAAATGAGTCACCCTACCCAAATTTGGATCACCGATTATAATTTTTTTCTAAATGGTTAAAATGCCCCTAAATAATTAGTGATAATTTTAATTAATTAGTGATAATTTTGTTGTTTAATTAGAATTTAACTTCTTCTTATTTTCAAATTTTTTGTTTATCCATGTGTATGAAAAATCGCTGAAATCATAGATAAAATATTTTTCTTTTTGCCCATATCCGTATGAAAAATTGTCATGGTATTGAGGTGGTTCATTGACGACTCTAAACAATCGTTAATGTTTAGACTGTTTCAGTGACGATTCTAAACAGTCGTTATTTTTTATAAAAGGGTCGTTCTCTAACAGTCGTTACTGTTTAAGTGACGACACTAAACAGTCGTTAATATTTCGACAGTTTCAGTAACGACTAGGGCTGTCAACGGACACAAATCCGTCGGATTTGTGCCATACCGGTAAGGTTAAGGTTAACTTTTATCGGAAATCCGACATCCGATAACATCCGGCGGATTTCAAAAATCTCAATCCGATTCCGTTAGGCTTAGTTATCGGATATCGGATTTATTTTCCGATAAAATCCGGATTCTGGAAAAAAACTTAAAACAGAAAAAAAACAAAACATAGTTCTTAAGTTCAAACCCACACAATCTCACACAGTCTCACACATCACACAAGAAAAATAATGTTTTGTAAACACACTAACAAGTAACATTACATCATCTATCCTGCTGTCGGTGAGTGTTTCAATGGTACATACCACTTTCTTTTCCTTAATCAAGTCATGGTCAAGCGTGTTGTTGGTGCAGAAGCTTATTAAACAAAGTATTAGGAACCGTAGATTTTAATAATCAAATAAGCTTATTAAACAAAGCTTATACCACCTCTTGACTACAACCAGCGTTCCACTAGGGAAATGATGTCGACTCCGTCATGAACGTCAGCTTGCACTCGGCATACCACCTCTTGCCGTTCCACTAGCGATACCAAATAAGCTCACATTATTGAAACTCTCTTGCTCCCTTGAATCGCTTGGGTACAGGGCCTAATCCGTTATCATTGAAGCTCTCTGACTCTGGCAAAACTCCTACGAATGCGCATTTGAAACCAGCGTTATCAGTCTTGCAATATCATAAACTAATTGAACTATACATATTTGAAACTTTGAAAGATTAATAAGACTTGAATTTCCGTCAGACACCGTAATCAATGACTCCAACTTTTCTCCTTCATGTTGCTGTGCATATTTTTGGGTCAAGAACCTCCAATATCAGTCCACATAAACACAGCTACATCCATCAATTTCACTCATTGCTGCAACAGCTTTCTGCATTCAATCGAACACCCACGGAACCATTTGTTTTCGTTGTTCATCACCATTACTTCAAGACCCAATATCAACTGATGTTAAATACCAAATCTAATGAACATAATAATCAAAACAGAACCCAAATCATGAAATTAATTCAATTGAATGTTCAACAATTAAAACCCTAAATTCAATTCAAAATAAAAATTCAAAATCTAATGAACACAATAATCAAAATCGAAACCTAATAATAGTTATCAGTTATCACTACTCTATTTAAACTCAGAAACATTCACACATAGAACATGCAATCAATCAATTCGTTGAACAAAAAAAAAAACTGATTTTGAAACATTAGATTTAGATTCATTACTTACTTGGGTTCTCTGAGAATCTATGATAATCAAACTGAGAATCAAATCGTGTCAATAGATCTCTCACCGAGTCTCAATCCCTCTCTGCCTCTCTCGATCGAAATACTTCTTCTCACTTCTCACTTTCGAGTCTGTGTAGAGGAGTAAAAATATGAAATCCGAAAACCTAAATGAGAAGAAATTAGGTTTCTGATAGATATCATATATACCCTGGGGATGTAATTACCAGTATACCCCTGGCTTATCGGAATTCGGACTTTAACCTCAGGATTGACCTCATCCGATCCGGTAGGGTTAAGGCATAAAATCCGGAAACTCGTCCGGTTCCGAAATCCGACAAATCGGAATAAATCCTATAGGATGTCTAATATTCGGAAACGGATCCCGGACTTCGGATGTCCATTGACAGCCCTAGTAACGACTCTAAACAGTCGTTATTTCTTATAAAAGTGTCGTTGTCTTCTTCGAAGAGTCATTAATAGCGGAAATGTATGACAGTATGGAGTCGTCATATAAAGATTAATACCCTGACGACCCTTTGAAAAGGTCGTTATTATTTTTATTATGTATATGACGACCCTTAAAGTCGTTATTGTCTTTGAAGGGTCGTTGATTAGAGTCGTTATTTGGAAGAAGAAAAAAATAGTCAAGGGTAAAACAATATTTTCACTATCGGTTTAATGTGCCCCTAAAAAATTTGGGGTGAAAATAAAATGTCAAGGCCTCAAATAAAAGAGGTTTTAAAACCTTGTTTGTTTGCGACTGACTCGGTCTGAGTCGATGTCTGACTCAGATCATACATCTGACGCGTTATTTTGAGTCGGGCATCATTTTGTATTTGACTCGTTCAAAAGTTTTCTATAATTCTACTCCACAATCGGGTTTTGGGGTTCAAAGGCTGGAAGAAATTATCTCTAATAGATGTTCTAGTTTCCAACGTATCAAAGTGCAATCAAACAAGAAAATACCGGAGAAATGATGTTATTGTTTGGGCGCCGAGAGGAAATTTGTTGGGGTGGCGTAGAAAATGAAAGTTAGGGCAGAATAGAATCGAAGATGGATGGCCAATCATTGAGAGGGAGACTTCAAAGCTGATTAATATTCATGAAGGTTTTCCTGATGAATCACCAAGGCACGATTTTATCTATTCAACTGTTTACAACATGTGCCAAGGGAAATGGTCCAAGAGAACAACAATCCCTTGGATGCATATAAAGAGCTTTTCAAAAAATACGAAGGTGTT
This sequence comes from Papaver bracteatum, assembly GCA_023529315.1. Taxonomy (NCBI): domain Eukaryota; kingdom Viridiplantae; phylum Streptophyta; class Magnoliopsida; order Ranunculales; family Papaveraceae; genus Papaver; species Papaver bracteatum. The sequence goes on from JAJJWX010002914.1 coordinate 275,914, forward strand.
TAAATAGCATATACTTGAACTCTAAAGTTTTACCATGTATTCTAGAGAAACATGATGATGATGTATCATGTATCTATGTCAAGAACTCGTTAAGAAGTGGGCAAATCACAAGGTCATGGTGACTAAGCTTGTTCGATACTTCAACTATATGGATCGCCATTATGTTAGTGCAAATAAAGAACTTCCGTCCATGAAAGATGTTGGGTTTGCTTGCTTTCGTAAAATTGTGTATGAGAAGATGAAAGTCAAAGTTAAAGATGCTGTTATTCCGTCCACACAAATAACTATATCCCGTCAAGCAGCGAATCCCCTACTAACTTACTTGCTCCACTTTGCAGCTGCTCCATTGCATGCTTTAACAGATGCTAGCAGGACTTAAATCTTACGTATCATGGCATGGTGCCAATTCTTTTCATAACTGACTCCTCCCACGGCAGATTCCCGATGAGAACTTTATTACGTCCTGCAGCGAGTGTGTTTATCATCTCCTTGCTTTTGCAGGAGTCGGGCATAATTTCAGCCCATCTTCCATAAATATCTCTCAGATCTCCTTCATATAGATCGGTTTCAGCAGGCTTAATATCATCTCCACCGATTCTAGTTTTTTTTCTTTCGATTTTTGCAGAAGATGATAGCGGCCTAATACTTAACTTATTAAACCCGCGAATAAGAAGAGCTCCTCTGGTTAAAGAATCCATTACAAGGGGTTTGACTAGGGTTATGGCTTTCATGGTGATTTTCTTGGAGCTGCTTTTGGTTTGATCGCAGTATTTTACTGGATCAGTAAGAATGAAACCCTATATCCAGTAAAAAAAAACTCCATATATTAATAGTCTTGGGACTTCACAAAATTATTAATATATGAAGTTTATTAATATAGGGAGGTATACTAAAAATAAATAATTATTTTGCTACTTCAAAGTATATAAGTAGTAACGGATATTGGTGTCTTCCTTAATCATCCAAATGAGCAACAAGTCATATATACTTTACCCAAAATCATCGATGCAATTAGACAAGAAATGGAGGGAGATAATCCTAATGAAGATAGTAGGGAGAAATGAAAAGCTTCATGCTAAGAAGCTTTAAACATGATCAACAAGTTGGAAGTATCTTGGCTTCAACAAGAATGTGCCCATAGTAATGAGGTTTTATGCATCCACAAATCAAAAGATGTTATTAGGAATATTGTATTAGTCAAAGTCAATTAGTCAATTACATTGATTATGTCCTTACTTTGTTTTACAGGCATAATAAATATGTCTTAATCATTACATTCTTTTGTAATCATTCTATTACACAATAATAAAGTTCTTCTTGACTTTCTTGCTCATCTTTGTATTCTCTTCAATTCTTTAACACTGTGAGAATACTCAAATTCTCATGGTATCATATTAGGGTACGATTCTTTCTTATTCAACGGAACTTAATAATTTTTACTAACAATTTTCAGCTACTGGGTAATACAATTTCAATAATTTTACCAAACAAGTTTTAGGGTTCATCTTCTGAAAAATTTATGGTTACAACGAGAAAAGGTTCTTATCAAAGAAATCGAAATCGAATCAACAACAACAGTCGTACTTCAAACAGAAATCGTAATAATCTCAATACAATTCATCAAATTGAATCTCAAGTAATTATAGCAATGTCAAATTCCGTTGGATCTGGTACTTCTTGTTCTCTTCCCTTTACAAACATCTCCAATTTTATTTCAATGAAATTAGATGGATCAAATTACTTGTTGTGGCGTGATCAGTTTGAGGGTGTTTTGATTTCCACTGATCTTTTTGGCTATGTCAATGGTGAGTTGGTAGAACCACCACAAAAGATAACTGTTGATGGAATTGAAAGTTTAAATCCACAATGGGTTTCTTGGCGAAAATTAGATCATTTTGTTTCAACATGTCTTAAGGATACTTTTACTGAAACTATTAGTGGTGATGTTCTTGGTCTGTCTTCTTCAAAAGAAATTTGGGAATATCTTGAATCTAGCTTTAGAACTCAATATCTGGCTAGGAAGAATATGTTGAGAACTCAGTTACATGGAATTAGAAAAGGTAATCAATCTATAATGGTGTATCTTCAGAAGATGAAGACTATTTCTGATTCTTTAGCTGCTATTGGAGAAAAAGTGGGTGATGCTGATTTAATGATGTTTATCTTGAATGGGTTGAGTAGTGAATATGATATTTTTGTAATTTCATCACAGAACATAGAAAAACCATATACCTTTGGAGAGTTAAAAGCCAAATTATTGTCCCATGAACAATTTTTAGATGAAAGACAACATCAATTTCATAATGTTTTTAATGAACAGAATTCAACTGCCCTGTATGCAAGAAATAACTCTAATGGATATATAATAATAACAGAAGGGGAGGTGACAGAAATTCAAATGGTGGAAATTATAGAAATAGCGAATATCATCATGGGTCAAGTTCAAATGGTTCAAATTCTTTTAATTCAAGTGGAAGACCTTATGTGGATTACTCCAAACAGTTTTGTCAAATCTGTAAGAAAAAGGGGCATTTGGCTACAAGGTGCTTCTTTAGATATCATCCACCACCAACTAGTTCTACAAGTAACACTACTCAAGCACACTATGCAATGTCTGATGGTGGACAAGCTTTTAGTAATGATCACACTGCTTTTACACCAAATTCTTCTGCTACTCAACATAATTTTACAAGGCTGAGTGCTCACAATGCTTCTAGTAATGATGATCCTTCTTCTTCTGGTGCTATATGGATTACTGATAGTGGTGCTTCTCAACATATGACTGGTGATAGCAGTTTACTTCCCAATACTTCTACTTACAAAGGAAAAGAAGCTGTCATCATTGGTAATGGTAAGCCACTATCCATTTCTGTAACTGGTAATGCTATGATTAATACTCCCAAGACAAGCTTTAGGTTAGAGATATTCTTCATGTGCCTGAAATGAGACATAATCTATTATCAGTAGCAAGGTTTACTAAAGACAATAAGTGCTATATCACCTTTGATCCATATGGTTATGAGATTAGAAGTTTATTAGATAATGTTCTTTTATCTCAGGGTAAGATGATTAATAATCTATATCCCATTACTTCTACTATGATGCAATTTGCTTTTTCATCTCTTACTGCTTCTACTGATGTTTGGCATAGTAGATTAGGTCATCCATCATCCAAAGTTGTTCAACAACTTTCTCATAATAAAAGTATTATTCTTAATAATTCATCTTCTACTGCTTTATGTCATCCTTGTCAGCTTGCTAAAAGTAAGAGACTTCCTTTTCATTTATCTCCATCTCATTATTTTTCTCCACTTGCATTAGTACATTGTGATGAGTGGGGTCCTGCTATTGTCACCTCATTGGCAGGACATAGATATTATATATATCCTTTTTATTGATGATTTTAGCAGATTTCATTGGATTTATCCAATGGAAATCAAAAGTGAAGCTTTACATTGTTTCCAACACTTTAAATCTTTGACTGAAAATCTTTTTAAGACAAAAATACTAGCTTTTCGAACTGATGGAGCTAGTGAATTGATTAAAGGTTCTCTTAAACATTTTTTTGACTTCTCTGGAATCCAGTTGAGAATTTATTGTCCTAAAACCCCAGATCAGAATGGTCTTGCTGAGAGAAAGCATAGACACATTACTGAAATGGGAAATACTTTGCTTTTTAATGCTTTTCTTCTAAAGGAATATTGGTATGATGCCTTTCTAGCAGCTACTTATCTTATAAACAGAACTCCAACTCCTATTTTACAAAACAAATCTCCTTTTCAGATATTATATAATGAAGTTCCAGATTATTCTTTTCTAAGAGTTTTTGGATGCATATGTTATCCTTTTTTAGGACATTCCAGAGAAGATAAACTTTCACCAAACTCTGTTAAATGCATTTTTCTTGGATACAACACTTTACATAAAGGATATAAGTGTTATAATCCAATTTCTAAGAGACTTTATGTTTCAAGACATGTCATATTTTCAGAAAATGAGTTTTATTTTTCTTCTCCTGCTTCATCACACATTGTTTCTTCTACTCCTACTTTAATCAGTGAGCTTTCTTCTTCTTTATACGATTCTGTTTCATCTTCTACTATTGTTACAAGATCTAAAAGTGGTATTTCAAAACAAAAATATTTTCCTGATCATGTCTTGAATTATTCAATAAAACATCCTCTTCCTGCTGCTTTTACTTCTTTCCTAAATGTTCCTTCTGAGCCAAAGAATTTTAAAGAAGCTATGAATGATCCAAATTGGTTAGTTTCCATGGGAGATGAAAATAATGCATTGAAGAGTAATGGTACATGGGATTTAGTTGACCCTGAGCCTCATATGAATATTCTGGGTTGTAAGTGGGTTTATAGAGTCAAATTACATTCTGATGGTACTATTGATAAACTAAAATCACGACTTGTAGCTCAAGGTTACAATCAGCAAGATGTAATTGATTATAGTGAGACTTTTAGTCCTGTTGTAAAGTCTACTACAGTTAGAGTGGTCTTGTGTATTGCTGGGACTAGAGGATGGTCTATAAGATAACTAGATGTATCAAATGCATTTCTGCATGGTGATTTGTCAGAAAATGTTTATATGAAGCAACCACCAGGTTTTGTAAGTAAGGAATTTCCACATAAAGTCTGTCATCTGAAGAAAAGCTTATATGGTCTTAAACATGCTCCAAGAGCTTGGTTCCAAAAGTTTAGCACTTCTTTGCTTACTTATGGCTTTGTTAGAACAGTGTTAGACTTCTCATTGTTTGTTTACACTGCTGGTTCAGAAATGATGATTCTTCTGTTATATGTAGATGATATAATTCTAACTGGTACTTCAGATGGTTTGCTTGATCATTTAATTCAATACTTGAGTTCTTCCTTTGCAATGAAACAACTGGGAGATTTGCACTATTTCTTAGGCATAAAAGCTGTAAGATCAATAGATGATATTAAGTTAACACTGAAGAAATATACTATTGAGTTGCCGACAAGAGCTAAAATGTTAGATTGTAATCTTTGTAGAACTCATGTTGCCAAAGGACAAAGAATCTCCATCAATGAGGGTACTTTGTTATCTGATGTTTCTGAGTACATGACTATAGTTGGTATGCTTCAATATCTTTGTTTAACAAGACCAGACATCTGTTTTGGAGTTAACTATGTTAGCCAATTTATGCATGCTCCCACTGATGTACATATGTTGTTAGTAAAAAGGATACTTAGATATCTTAAAGGCACAATTGGTTATGGTGTAACTTTTAGAAAAGGTGATATTGCTAAGTTAGTAGCTTACAGTGATCCTAATTGGGGAAACTGTCCTGAGACTGCAAGATCAACAGGGGGATATGCTGTATTTTTAGGATCTTCACTAATTTCTTGGTCTAGCAAGAAGCAACCAACTGTTTCAAGACCTACAGCTGAAGCAGAGTATAAGAGTTTATCAGTCACTACAACAGAACTTGAATGGATATCTTCTTTGCTTAGTTAATTACATATTTTTTTACAGCTGCCAATTACATTGTATTGTGACAATACTAGTGCAATCTATTTGTCAGCTAATCATGTTTCCCATTACAGGAAAAAAACACATAAAGATACATTATCATGCTGTGAGGGAGTTGATTGCTAGTGGGTTTCTTAATGTTCAACATGTAGCTTCAGAGAATCAGCTAGCCGATCTTTTTACAAAAGGACTATGTGCACCCGTGTTTCATTCTTTACTTCAGCAATTGCTTGGTATTTCTTTGTCAGCAACAAGTGGTGATAATGCTTGTAAGGTCTTTTTCTGATTATGTCCGTGAGTTAGCAATTCGAATGATTTGCGAAAGGGTCTTCTATGCTTGTTGGCAGTACTTTAGTCAATGTTAGTTAATGCTTGTAAGCACTGTTTGCTTTTCTTTTTGTCTTGTTTGTGATTTTTCAAAATACAATAAAATTGGTTTAAATCATTTTTTCAACTCAATAAAACCTTAAAAATATATTTTTTATTAATTTGATGATTATCGAACTTATATTTTAAGGGGGCTATTAGGAATATTGTATTAGTCAAAGTCAATTAGTCAATTACATTGATTATGTCCTTACTTTGTTTTATAGGCATAATAAATATGTCTTAATCATTACATTCTTTTGTAATCATTCTATTACACAATAATAAAGTTCTTCTTGACTTTGTTGCTCATCTTTGTATTCTCTTCAATTCTTTAACACTGTGAGAATACTCAAATTCTCAGATGTTTCTCAAACACCTATAGATAATTATTTTATATCATCTTAAATTTTGATGTAACAAGATCTATAAGTATCCAATAATGACGATTATATTAATATATGGAGGTAAATTCCTTATGATGGGACTACAAAAATCTATTAATATTAAAATATGGGGGTCATTGCTATTCATAAGTGGCCCAAGTTGGGACTATGATTTTTTATTAATATATAGAGTTTATTAATATATGGAGTATCAATATATCGAGTTTTTACTGTATATATTTCTCTATAAGGATTTTCTATATATATCGCAAAAGAATTTGCTAAGTTTAGATGGTACACCTTCAAAAGTCACGAAAAGGCGACATATAATTTTTGAAGGCAATAGCACGTTTGGATAAAAGAACAGAAATGCTTCTGTTATTCAAGAAATAGAAGTCAAAAGCACAAAAATTTAACTTTTGGACTTCTATAGATCATTTTGAAATCCAATACCCAGACTGATTTCTAACTTATTAATAACTAGAAATCGAAAAATAATTTATCATCTTCCATCCGAACAGGCTTTTTAATCGATTAGGGATAATTTTGTAACTTTAAATAATTTTGACACCCGCATACCTTACAAGTCCATTTAAATTTCTATAGCCCAGCGCCAGCTTAGTTTATACAATGGCTATCTCTCTACCATTTATAGAAGACTATTATTAGGGTGCCGAGCATTAATAAAAAAATTGTGTTTCTTGTAGAAGATGGATGTAGTGGTGAGGATACCTAAAGATAACAATAAACAAATTACAAATCAGCTTCAAATAATCTCAAGCAAATTAACTGAGCTTGAAACGAAATTCAAAGAATTAAGAAATGGATACCGTAATTGGGTTTCTAAATAATCTTTTCATGTTGAAGCTAGTCTTGCTATTACATCCGGTGCAATCCAGTTGAAAAAGCTAGATAATACATTAAGAATTCGGCTAATTTGCCTTAATTAGCAAGTAAGAGGTCATGGGTTCAATCCCCACCCCCAACTTCTTTTTAATAACTCTCAAAAAACACTTAAATGATTGTATTGTACTTGGACATTGCCGATCCGAATCGAGGCGACACGAATTATTCGAAAACTTGATATTTTATAAGTTATCGGCAGTATCATTATTTAATACAAGCTAGTCTTGCTATTACATCCGGTGCAATCAGGAGTGTTTTGGTTGTATTGCTAGGTGAATGGTTATTACCATGGCTAGGTGAATGGTTATTACCATGCCGGCCGTAAAAATTTCCAAGATAGTCGGCGTGTTCTTCAACGGAGACAATGCCGGTCGATATCTGGTCGGCAGCTTATTCAAAGTGGACCCTGCCGGTTGAACTTGGGTCGGCAGGTTATTCAAAGTGTACCTTGCCGGCCAGAGAATGGCCGGCACCTTATTCAAACCACGACCTTGCCGGCCTTGTGCATTTTCAAAACCAATTTTTTTTGATCGAAATCGAAATCATAAGACAGATGAAAGGTTTAATTTACTGAATTCAAAATTTCAAAATTTTAATCTAAACTCAATTAATTAACCTAATCAGAATTTTAGTGTTAATTAACCTAGAGCATATTAGCCATTTAGAAAATATAAGGTTAAGGGGTGGCTTGGCTTTACTTCATAATGACCCTATTTCGTCTTATTGGGTATACTCCAATTAATTTGAGTATACCCCAATCAAGCCAGGTATTATAAGTCCATTTAAATTTCAAGAGCCCAGCTTATATATTTGGCACGTCCGTGTTATACAAGTCCTGAATCTCCTAGCCGAGGTAAATCCATTCAAAACTCCCTCTCTCTCTCTCTCTCTCTCTCTCTTTCGATCAATATTGTCTACCATAACTAGGGCAAAAGAAAGAAGATTTTAGTGATTATTAAATTGGGGTTTTAGTAGAAGATGGATGTAGTGGTGAGGATACCTAAAAATAACAATAAACAAACTACAAATCAGCTTCGAATAATCTCAAGCAAATTAACTGAGATTGAAACGAAATTCAAAGATTAGGAAATGGATACCGTAATTGGGTTTCTAAACAATCTTTTCCTGTTGAAGCTAGTCTTGCTACCACGTCCGGTGCAATCCAGGGAGCTGCTTTCGGTGGTCTTTTCGGAGCCGCAGCTCAGGTTGCTGGGCATGTATTTCCAGAGCATTCACCTGCCATTAAGGTACTCTTGTATTAAGTTCTCTTAGTATAGTCAAATTTTACTCCTTTTTAATTAGTTCTTTCACTTATGTTCTTTGAATTTGCAATTTTGTAGCTCTTCCTCTCTCTCTCTCTCTCTCTCTTTCGATCAATATTGTCTACCATAACTAGGGCAAAAGAAAGAAGATTTTAAACAAATCAGCTTCGAATAATCTCAAGCAAATTAACTGAGATTGAAACGAAATTCAAAGATTAGGAAATGGATACCGTGAATTGCATGTATTTCCAGAGCATTCACCTGCCATTTGTTCTTTCACTTATGTTCTTTGAATTTCATCAATTGAATTGTTGTATTTCATCAATTGTTCATGTTTTACTTTATTGCATTGACTAGTTCAGATCAATCCACTTTGAAAGCTTACTCCTTTTTTTTTTTTTTTAACAATACAATTGGACTGAATTGGATTCACTGATAAGTTCCTATGTGCATGCCTATCTCTGTTTTCGATTAGGGGAATTGGGTTAATACTGTAACTTCAGTTTGTAGATTTCTTTCTGATTGGTTACGCTCTTTCGAGCTTACAGGCAGAAGCTCGTATTATGGCTGCTATGGAGGGTGCCCGTGCCAGTGTAACTTGTATTATGAAAAGAATCAAAGGCAAAGAGGATGTCCAAACTCGGTAACTAACTAACTAACGCACTCTATCTATGTCTTCTGGTTCTTCGCTAACAATTGGGTGGGTGCATAGTGCTCGATGTTAAAATCACATGGGATCCACAGTTTGATAACAATCGACTGTTGATCTCGGCCCAGTATCTAGTTCTTGATATATAAATGTAGTGGGTCTTCATTTTGACACCTAAGTGAATGAAAGCATTGATTTTGCAGAATGGCAGCAGGTTTATGTGCTGGAGCCACGCTTGGAATGATTAGGCCGAGGGATTCTTATGGAGCAGTCTATGCAGTCATACTAGGGGTCGTCGGTGCGCTTGTTGGAGGTGTTTTTTTTCAGGTGAGCGTAGGTTGGGAAAGAGTTCAGTTCTGTTATTTGTACCAATCTTGACTCTAGAGTCTAGACTCTTGGATGTTTACTCACAACAGAAATAAATATTCCGAGTCATATCACCTAGGAGACTACGAAATCACATTCTATGAAATGCATATATTATATAGAATATGTACCCCCTGTAGAGATGAACATATATTTTCAGTTAGGTGTAATATTTTTCCCTAAATCACAATTATTTTTCATGTACCATACTGGTTTTGACGTATATTAGTTTCTCAAATGCCTTGTTTTATTGTAGTAGTGTGCTTGGAACACAAACATTTCTGTTCTCCATTAAGCAATTTATAATTGCATTCCACTTTGTTTGTGTCTGTGCAGCTAGGTCAAAAAACCTCTCAGCGGCCAGGGGAGTATACTAGAACAAGATGCATGTTGTCTAGACTTGGCCTTCAGAATTACGAGGAGAACTTTACCAAAAACTTATTAACAGACATTACTATACCTTTGCTTACAGATAGGCAAGTCTTACTGAGGGAGTTTGTATCACCTGTTTTATCTTGGGTATGTTCGTAGCATTTTGCGAAGATGATGACAACCTTTTCTGTGTGTCTTAATCTGTTGCAGTGCTCTTAGAGACGCGAGAGTCCCTCTTGGACCAAGGCTTCTAATACTTGACCGCATTGCAAGGTGCTGATCGCTAGTAGAAGTAAACAATCTGTAATGCATTTGAGAGAATGTTGAATTACAGTTTATTGTAAGTACACACACAGAAAGGAATTCTTTCATTACTAAACAACAATTAGACACAGGGTATTTATTACAGACAATACTTAGACCAATCATAACCGACTTAAGAAAGCCAAGGAGATAAAGACACGTGTACAATTAATGACAGGCTGTAGCAAGGCTGGAATTGACAGGCTGTACAAGTGATTCATTAGCTGTGTCATCTGCTGAGGTGGACACTGTTGTGGTGGACATGCTATTAGCCCCCCTCAAGCTGATATGTGCTGACAAAGGAAGAACTTTCAGCTTGTTGCGCAGTAAGCCAAATCTAGGTCCATCTAACCCCTTTGTAAAAATGTCAGCAACCTGAGCAACAGTAGAAATGTAGGATACTTGCAATTCCTTGTTCTGAACAAGCTCACGGACAAAGTTATAGTCAATAGCCAAATGCTTCATTCTTGAGTGCAAAACAGGATTGGTTGAGTAAGAAATGGTGCTTTGGTTGTCACATAACAAAGTGGGTGATGTAGGTAGCAAAATATGCAATTCATGAAGTAATTTGCAAAGCCAGAGTACCTCAGCTGTAGAGTTAGCAAGACTGTGAAATTCAGCTTCAGTGGAAGATCTAGCCACTGAAGGTTGTTTCTTGCTAGACCATGAAATAGGATTAGACCCAAAAAATATGCAATAGCCACCAGTACTCCTTCTAGTATCAGGGTCTCCAGCCCAATCAGCATCACTAAATCCATGGACTGCAGAAAGGCCTTTACTGAACAAAACACCATAGTCCAATGTACCTTTAATATACCTAAGAACTCTCTTAACTGCAATGAAGTGATCAGTAGTAGGGTTCTGCATATGTTGACAGACCTGATTTACAGCAAAGCTAATTTCAGGCCTAGTCCATGTTAAGTATTGCAGAGCACCTACTAAGGATCTATATGGTGTTGGATCAGGAAGTAGAGAACCAGAAGAAGCTATAAGCTTGCCATGAGATGGAACAGGTGAACTACATGGTTTTGCTCCACCCATATCAAACTTGTCCAATAAATCCAAAGCATACTTTGTTTGTGACATAAACAGACAGTTCTCATTCCTTTTGATCTCTAATCCCAAGAAATAATGAACTGCACCTAAGTTTTTGATTGGAAAATGATGTTGAAGCTGAGAAATAAGTTCAGAACAATATACATTGGAGCTGCCAATGATGAGAATATCATCCACATAAATCAAAACTAAGGTGAGTCTAGAGTTGCACTTTTGAATGAAGAGAGAAGAATCAACAGTTGAGGCAATAAATCCCAAAGATAACAGCACATTGAGGAGTTTTTTATACCAAGCTCTAGGAGCCTGTTTAAGACCATATAGAGCTTTTTGAAGTTTGCACACATAGTTAGGATGAATATGATCAATAAAGCCTGGAGGATGAGTCATGTATACATCTTCAGTGAGATCCCCATGGAGAAAAGCATTACTGACATCTAGTTGAGTAACTGACCAGTTGAAATTAACAGCTAAAGATAGAATCACCCTGATAGTGGCAGGTTTAGCTACATGACTGAATGTTTATGTATAATCTATACCTGCTTGTTGGTTATAGCCTTTAGCAACTAGTCGGGCTTTGAACTTATCAATGGTCTCATCTGGTTTATGTTTGATCCTAAACACCCATTTACAACCCACTATATTTTGAGAAGGATGAGGAGGGACAATAGAAAATGTATCTGCATCTTTGAGTGCTTGATGCTCTTCATGTATTGCAACCTTCCAGTGTGGATGTTTAACTTCCTGACTGTAACAAGTTGGTAAAGCTGGTGATTATTTGGCCTGCAATGTGGCAGAAAGAGAATGCATGGTAGAGTACACTTTGGGCTTAAAGATTCTATCTTTTCCTCTAGTGACCATTGAATGAGCATTATCAATATGAGAGGATGAAAAACTGAGTGAAGGAACTTCAGGAGTAGAGATGATAGCTGATATAGCATCATTCCTAGGTTGCACTGTAATGTAGTCATCTGAAGAAATCAGAGAGGCAGGTTGTGCTGGACAAGTAGTGGATGGAGACTGTGAAGTGACAGTAGTGGTAGTGCAAGAATTTGATAAAGAAGCTTCAATAATATGTTTTACTTTAAGAGGAAACACATACTCATTAAAGATCGCATGCCTTGAGATGAAAACTTTACCAGTAGCCAGTTCTAGACATCTATATCCTTTTTGATGCTGACTATAACCAATGAAGATGCAAGAAATACTTCTTGGAGCTAACTTGTGAGGTGCATAAGGTCTTAACCAGGGAAAGAAAAGACAGCCAAAAGATTTGAGATAAGTATAATCTGGAGACTTATGAAATAAAACTTCAAAAGGAGATTTGTTCTCTAAAGATCTTGTGGGAAGTCTGTTGATTGTGTAATTTGCAGTTATAAAAGCTTCAACCCATTAAGACTCAGAAATACCTGATTGTATGAGAAAAGTCCTACCAATATCTACTAGGTGTCTGTGTTTTGACTCAGCTACACCATTTTGCTCAGGAGTGTGAGGGCAAGTAATTTCATGAATAATTCCACTTATAGATAAAAATAAAGCTAGTTCATTATTTACAAATTCACCTCCTACATCAGTTCTTACTGTCACAATAGGAGATTGCAAATAGTTCTCAAGTTGAGCTTTGAACTTAAAAAATATTGTCCTGAACTCAGATTTATCATTCAAAGGATATATCCAATAAAATTTTGAGTAATCATCAATGATATTGACATAATATCTGTATCCAGAAATAGATTGAACAGGACAAGGACCCCATAAGTCAAGATGTAGTAGTTCTAAAGGTTTTGAACTACAATGACTAGACAATGTAAAGGGAAGTTTGTGACTTCTACCTAATTGACAATCATTACAAAAGAGAGGGGACTTTATTACATGAGACAAATTCAGAGAATTGTAAACATGTTTCATAGTTTGAAAGGATGGATGTGCTAATCTTTTGTGCCATACTGCAGCAGGAATGGTGGTGGTGACAGTTGAGAAAGATTTGGTATTGGATTGATGGATGAAATGCAGAGGATAAAGACCATTACTGTGTGGGCCTTGTAAAAGTGTCTTCCCAGTTGATAAATCCTTCACATAAAATCCAGAAGCATCAAAAGTTATTGAACAATTGTTGTCTAAAGTAAACTTATGAACTGAAAGAAAGTTCTGTGATGCTTGAGGGACTAGAAGAATGTTATTAAATTTGAAAGTATGATTTGGAGTGGACTTGATTAAGAAACCAGAGTGAGTTATACACATACCTTCTCCATTTCCTTCCTGAATTTGTTCAGCACCTTCATAAGTGGTCACAGCTTGTAACTCAGACTCATCAGAAGTAATATGATTGTTGGCACTAGTGACAGCATACCATGGATTTTCCCCCATTATATTGGCACAATCAAGCATTGCACTTAAATGATGTGGAGTATGATTGTTGTGATAAGAAAATTTAAGGCGATTTCTACATTCTAAAGTACCATGACCAACTTTTCGACAAATTTGACATTCAATAGGAGATTGAGGTTGAGAAGAGTATGTAGAAGACAGACCTGGAGGTGGTCTAACAGATGAGGTGGATGCAGAAGAAGAATTACTGAATCCTCTACCAGTTGAATGAGAAGTAGATCCTCTTCCATAAGAAGAAGCTGAAGTAGCAGAGGGAGATCTGCCATAATTGAAGTTATAGTTACCTTGAAAACCACCTGCACGACCTCCATAACCTCGACCAGTAGATCGGAAAGCATTCATTTGAGCAGTAAAGGCTTTATTAGCAGAATCAGTTAGTAATGCCTGATGACGATCCGTGATGACAATTTCTTCACTGAGTAAGTTATTATGCAATTAAATACAAGAAACTGGAGGGTTTCCGTGTCTCATAGCAGTAGAAAACGGAATGTAATCCGAATTTAGAGAAGAAAGAGTTACAACCACAAGTTCATGATCCGAAACAACTTCTCCAGCAGCAGCAAGTTGGTCAGAAATTATCTTGATTTCATTTATCAAAGTAGGAATAGATTTATCACCTTGCTTGAGAGATATGAGTTTGGTACGCAATTGAATTGAATGTGTTGAGGAAGCTCTTAAAACTCGCTCTTCAATACTTTTCCAGAGTTCATGAGAGGTTTCAGATATTGAGAAGTAAGCAAGAACCGATTCAGAAATTGTAGAATGAATCCAAAGAATGATAGAAGTATCATCATCAATCCATTCGAGATACAGTGAATTCTCAATTCCATTAGTTTGATTTCGGATATTTGTGTGCTGAGGTGGACAGGGATGAGAACCATCAAGATATTTCTGGATCTTGAATTTTCTAATTACAGGTAACATAAGATTTTTCCATGTAATGTAGTTATTATCAGTGAATTTTAGATTGACAAACCTTATAAGTTGATGAATTGGAATACTAGAAATTGAAGATGCAGTAGTATTTTCCATTGAAGAGGATGAAGCAGGAAATTCTTGGATCATGAAAAAAAGAAATTGGAAAACACAAATTGAATAAAGTAGCGGAAGCATAGAATGGATCGAAAAACCTGAGAGATGTAAAGATCTCTCAGTTCGATACCATAGTAGAAGTAAACAATCTGTAATGAATTTGAGAGAATGTTGAATTACAGTTTATTGTAAGTACACACACAGAAAGGAATTATTTCATTACTAAACAATAATTAGACACAGGGTATTTATTACAGACAATACTTAGACCAATCATAACCGACTTAAGAAAGCCAAGGAGATAAAGACACATGTACAATTAATGACAGGATGTAGCAAGGCTGGAATTGACAGGCTGTACAAGTGATTCATTAGCTGTGTCATCTGCTGAGGTAGACACTGTTGTGGTGGACATGCTATTAATCGCAACTCAATAAAAAAATATTCTTGGCCTAGATACTGTGATTTTAGGTGGGGTTATTTAGCATCACACAGTCTCATTACTAGCATTATCATCATCTTCGCTTGTGTTTTCTTCACCCAAACCTTGGGAAAAACTCTTACTCCCTTTGTGTATAGCTAGGCACCCCTCACCAGATCTAGTGGTATGGTTGGGGTTGGTGGTCCAGGGCCAGTCTCATCTTCATCTGCATAATAAAAATTGTTTTTGTTGCGATAACCTTGTGACTTGATAATTGATAATATTCAGGGATCCTGAACTGCAAGAGATGCGGAAACATCGTGTTGGGTGAAACTGATGGTAAGCAATTAAGTTTACAAGTCAACCAAGGGCTGAACATGGTTTCAGTTTTCCGCTGGAACCGGACCAAACCAGACCAATTAGGAAGAAACCAAACCGAACCATTTACTAATGGATTGGTTACGGTATAGAAAGTGGAAAACCGATAGTGTTGGTTTTGGTTTGGTTTGACCTCTAAAACCGAACCAAAAACCATTGGAAAACAGGTTAATTTTTAAACTTAGTTTCTACCGTTGATTTATAAATATTAGATTCTGCCCATTAATTTAGAGGATAAATTGAAAACCCTAACTCTAATATTTTATTATGATACTCTCCCTCTTTCTATTTCTCCTTCTCTCAGTCGCCTCCCTTCTCCACCCCTAACTACAGCTGCTGCTATTCGACTTTTTTTTTCCGGTCTTCCTTCTTTTTTATTTGTCAATAACTAAATTAAGATATATTATATATCTTCTTTTGATCTCTAGAATTATAGTAAGCTTTAACTATTCTTGATATTTTATTTATTTTATTTTTTTGTCTGTAAATTTGTGTAAACCAATACTATCGGCAACTACGATTTTTTTATCTGTAAATTTGTGTATTATTTTTTTTTATTGGTTTGACATAATTATTGGTTAACCAAAAATCACTGAGACAAACCGAAACCAATTGGAACCATTTGGAAACCGAACCAATGGTTAATGGATTGTTTGGTTTAGATTTTTAGAAACCAATAGTAGTGGTTTCGGTTTTGGTTTGACGAGAAACCGAACCAAAACCGACCATGAACATCCCTAGGTCCAAGGTGTCATGCGGGAGTCTCATACTTGAAGATAGATGTTCGAGTCTCTTGCTGTAGAGAAAGCGATGTTAATTACAAGTTTTTCAGTGTTTTATTGTTCTGGAATCAAGTTAAAGAGGCATCAATGTTTAGTAAAACCAGTCTTTATATAGAGAAAGAGGATTTTTTTTTCGTCTCTAAATTCTAATCGGAAGTTCTAGTGAGTATTGAAAAAGATCCACCTTCATTCTTGAACATCTGCTAGTGAAGAATATAAAATAGGACCTGGACAATGTACAAGCAATTTTAAAAAACAAAAATGTAATTTAACTAGACTTTTCCAGCTGGGGGTGCCAAATAACTAGCTAGTCCGGAGAGAATGAACATAGACCGGTCCCATTGGCCCGCACTTCACGAGACAAACAGAATAGGATGGGACCAGTGATTCGTGGAAAAAGAACTTGTATACATAACCAAAATTACATGGCTAAATTGGGGCATAGTGTGATTAATTTGGGCCTATAAATTACTTCATCTACCTAATAGGAAATGATAAGGGGTGTCTAAATTTGCTGAAACTATCAATATATCCTCTAAAAATTATTAATACTACAAATTAACCCCATTAACTCTTAATAACAAAATCATATTTTCATTTCCATCCCATCAAACAGATTCTTCTCTTCTTCTTCTCCCTCTTTCTTCATTTTTTTGAAACCAAAACATCGTCGATTATCGACGATCCAAATACGATTAATTGTTTTCTTCTTCTATAAAATGACGAAACAAACAAGAGTGAAGCATCCTACTAACAGGAAATTTCCTAGTGCGAATAATCCCGGAATTGTTGAAGAGATTCGAAACAAAACAGTTGTGGAAGTTGAACCATCTTTAATCGCACAAGTGGAGGAAATGGGTCGAATCAGGTACTTTTCTATTAACCCAATCCTCTAAACTAGGTTTTAGTAACATGCAATCGCTCAAAAATTAGAAATTTTAAAATCAAAATTTTCTGGGTTTACTAAAATCGGACAATGTTAATGTGCTAGTGAACAGATTGTATTAGGAATCGGTTGTTGTTCATGCCCACAAACACCGATTGCCCTGCATGTGTTTTCTGGTTCAAGAAATTTGAACCATAATCGGTCAATATTAGTACCCACATAGCCCAAATGTGTAGCCACTGCTTGGCCATAGTCGAATTTCATTTGCATATATAAAAACCGATTGTTGATGTATAATGTTAGAATCGAGTTTTATAACAGTATCGAGTAAAACGATTGTTGTAAGAAAGAATTCCCAATGTTTCTGTAACTTTTTCTTGTTAGAATCGGATTACATTAACACCTACGTACATAAACTGATTGTCGATGTGTTATGTTAGGAATCGGTCTTTATATGTATATCGAGTAAACCGATTATATACCTTGAATTCAAAAATATGCATAGAATTCCATTGTTGTTTGTTTCTTATCTCCGTATTTTACAGGCCAAACAAAGGCAAGCAACAAAGGCAAGCAACAACGTCAAGCCGAAAAGAAATATAAGAGGAAAAATGATTTGGATTCTTCTCAGAGTTTGAGACCTCATCGAGAAGGTGGTCAAAATTTAAATGCTTCCCACCGAAGGGGCTCAGGGAGTAAAGCCAAAGAGATCCACATCAATGACCCACCACCTCAAGCGGAGAAACCAGCACAAGAAGAGTATGATTCTGATACACTTACTGAAGAAGGAAGTGGTGATAGAGAAGTTGCTGAAGAAGAAAGTGGTAGGGAGGAAGGTGATGGAGAAGAAAGTGGTGGCAAGGAAGTTGATGGAGAAGAAAGTGAGGATGAAGTTGATGAAGAAAAAAGTGAGGATGAATTTGATGAAGAGATGGAAGAAGTGCAAGAACAAGTCCAATGAGGAGAAGTTAAAGAAAAGGATAAGAAAGATGGTCCAAAGAAGAAGAAAGGGGACCACATGCCCGACCCGTTGAAGCTGTTTCCTCGTGGCCCTACTGATCTCGTTTATGGGTTACCCGGTGATGGAGGACGAGTGTTATGGGGGTACAAAGAGAGTTCGGCCGCTGTCGTCTGCCATACCATAGTAACTACCTAAACCTTATGCTATGTAACATAAAACTTATTATATGTTTAGTGTTTTGATTATTGTCCATCAGATTTGTTTTGTTTTATAGGATCACAAGGATGTCGTTCGTCTTATGAAGCCAGGAACGTCAGTGAGTATGATGAAGAATTAACCACGGGAAGGACTGGAATCAACTATTGGAGAAGTTTAGGAATTAGTCAAGCTAGTCAAATCTACGGGGTTAATGCCTCCGGTCGATAATTTGGATCTTGGTTACAACAAACCTCTTTGTTCCGCCTTTTTTCGAGAGATCTTGGTTAAATGGAAACATCTTTGTTGGTGAAATGACTTTAACTCCAAATGATGAAAAGTTTATACTAAGCATACAAAGAAAAAATGGATAGGCTTTGACCACCCAAATCTTTATTTTAAAGAGTGAAATGATAAAATAATAATTTATTAATGATATAAAATATATTAATTTAAAGAATAATTTTAATTTTTTGAAAAAAGGGGAAAATATTAAAATGTAAAAAAAAGATAAACAATAGATTTTTAAAAGGGGAAAATATAGAAAAAGATAAACAAAACATTAACGGAATTATATTTAGAACGACATGCATTTATTTTTAAATTAATAAATCTTATTAATTTCCATGAAAAAATATTTTTATACAGAAAAATTTTGTATTTTGAAAATTATGTTTTATATTTTCTAATGGAATTATTATTTTATATAATATTTGGGACCTATTAATGTTTAAGGGGAACTTTTGAAATGTATTATATTATAATTTTATCGAATTTATTATTTTAGCACTAAGGGACCGAGTCGGGACTGGAAAATTTTATTATTTTATCGAGACTATTATATTATCGAGTATTATTATAAAAAAAGTTTTACTGTAGATGGTAAAGCCGTGAAGCATAAAGAATATGTGCAAGAGCTTGACTGGGATAATATTTACGCGTTCACCAAGAATGTATTCCAATGGGATAAGGAGATGACCAAGTCACAGTAGGCAAAGAAAAGCAGAGGATATTTTATCTCTCGAAGTTGAGGGACCTCTTTATGGGAACAAAGAAGCTTCGTGTTGAGGGAAAAGAGGTGACCAAGGAACATATCTTCGCCACGTCTAATGCGTATGTCCTCTACATCCTGGGATCTGTTATCTTTCCCGACGTTTCTTGTGCCCGTGTGAATGCCACTTTATTCAGTTGTTGGAACCATTTGACAAGATTCACAAATACTCTTGGGGCACTTCCATCCTTGCGCACTCGTTAAACGAGTTGAGAAAGGCTTCTAGGGATCAAAGGAACCAAATCGGAGGGAATATGGATTTTCTGCAGGCGTGGATATATTTGCACTTCCCAATATTTTCTGAAAGGGATTTTGTGAAAAAGGAATGGCACAATAGCTTTTATGGGGACATGTACACCTACAACAGTAATAAAAAGTCCCAAGATGTGACTTATCTAAATTTGGGACGCCAGTTGGACAACTTGACGACGGAAGATGTTGTCTTTGACCCTTACAAGAAGGATTTGGCAAAAGGAAAAGGAAAGATGGTTGGGTGGAAGAGAAAGCTCATTATTTTGGGCCTTTGTTTCACCCAAAAGGATATGTAATGTACAACGCGATGAGAGTCGCAAGACAATGCGGATACGTACAAAAAATCCCAAAGGAGCACAAGAACTTTAAAATCAATGAGAAAAAAAGAGAGTCATTGGATAATGATATTGAGATTGTTCACGATCCTTTACCATCATGTAAATATTGGGAAAAAATAAGGTTTAACGGACATGCTATGGGTGGTCAATTGAGAACAGATGATGAGGCAATTCCGGGTTACATGACGTGGTACCTCAATGTTTCGCATACTCGAGTGATACGAGTAAATGAGAGGCCCCAGATACAGGACAAAGATAAATCTCTCGAATTCCTGGTACGTATTGTTACTCAATTACGGTTTTGTTAATTGTTTTAGTCTTATTTGTTGAATGTTTGTTGTTTAAAATGGAAACAGAGAAGACGAGTTGGGCACTTGATAACCCAAGCAAGGCTAGAAATCAGGGAAGGGAAAAATGTTAAGGCCAGTGAAAAGCTTATTGATTTATTGGACAGTCTCGAAGATGTGGAATCGGGTGCAAAGTTTAAGGAACTGGCACTACACCATTTTAAGGTATTAGCAACCTACTATAGCTGCTGCTGAATGGGGTCGCAACAGGCTTTTGCCGTTGCTAAACATGGTGTCGCAACTTTTAGCAACGACATAAGCTCTGTTGCGAAACTCGGTCAGCAACGGCGTTTCGCAACGGCGCCTGCCATTGCTAAATTCTTTATTCGCAACAACTTTCCGCCGTTGCTAAATTTTTTAGCAACAGGAAAAACAGGCTCAGAATGAAGCCATGGATTGAAATGAAGCCCTGGCTTTGCTTCTAAGCCACGACTTCAATTCTAATCACGGCTTCAATTCTAAGTTTCTCTTTGTATCTGCTGCTAACTCAACATATAACAACTCGACACAAATTTCTAACACAAAAATCATATGATATAAAAAAAATTATCATCATTTCTTCAATAGTATAAAAATTACAGGATAAGACACAATTTAGCAGTTCATACAAAATTTGGTATTTATCACTAAAGAAAGTAAGCATTCAGTTATAAAAGAAAGGAATAAGAAAAACAGACACTTTACACTACTGAGGGTAGATAGGCTTGAGATTAACGAGCAATCTTTATTGCATCAACCACATGTGACATGACTTCACTGACAAATACCCAAGGTTGTCTTCCACTTAACCATCAAGGGTCCTACAGAAAGAGGAGGAAGGAATAAAAACGCACTGATAAATACCCGGTGCATCGCCATCTAAAACTTATATCCCAGTTTCAGAATTAGTGCAGCATTACCCATGTACTATTAGATTTAAATTAGGCGCAGCATTACTCACCATTGTTATCTAAACTTTGTGCATTCGGAAGAACTCCAATAGAAGACAGCCTCATGCGAAGGTCGGAATGTGAGAATGATGCTGAGGTTCTCACAGATCCCAAAGAATCCGTGGAGGACAGCATAAAGTCATTCTTTAGCTAATTGTGTCCTAACCTAAAATCAATTATACAACACACTAGTCATAATGAGAGTGATGCATGCCTTTCATTTGGGTTATATATAATAGTATGATAAGCAAATAACATACATCTTAAAAAATATCACATGCACACCTTTCACTTGCATATGTTGTATAACAAAAAGCAAATAACATACAACTCAAAGGAAGCCATTCAAATTCTTCACAAACTAACTGTCATATTATTACAATGAGATAAATTAACTCAGACGAAACTAACTACGGGTCATGATGACCTCCACCGCTCCATGTACAGTTGGTAAGAACTTATTGACGATATCCAAGGATAATGTAGCGGCACAATACCCCTTTGAGGTACCTGAAACAAGACAGAACGCAAAGTAAACAAAAGAAAGAAAATTTTAAAGGAGTGCAATAATAAAGTGAATAATGAAACTCTCAACAAGATCGACTGGGGTACCAAAGTTATTTTCAAAAAAAAATGAAGAGATGGAAGCACCCCTCATTACCATCTAACTTTTGAGACTTCATCAACAAAAAAAGCATAGAGTCCACTACACTTTCTCCAATTGAGTTTACATTCAACCTGAAGTAGCTAGGTGTGTTCCTCATTACTTACGACATGCTATCAAAAATCACCAACTTCATGCTGAAGAAAAATTATGTGGAATGCCAAAAAAGGAGGGTAAAGAACTTGAATCTTTCATTTGGATTAGGTCCTTCAATTAACTTCTTGTCAACTAAAATTGCTTTGCTTCTGTTTGACACAATATCTGTTATCGTTTGTACCAAATGAGGAATCCATGCAATACCATTTGGAAGAATCTTCATAGGCCATTCAAACTCAAGTTAATAGGGTTTCACTTTTCAAGAAAAAATAGTATAAATAAAATCAAAAGATGATAAAGGTTGCACAGCGATAAAAGAAAACTAACATTTTCACCACCATCATTTGTATTGCACCTCCGCTGTTCTCAACCAAAAAAAACAACTGGAATTTGGAAGTCTTGTAAAAAAAAAAAATCAGAATATTGATTGATTTCGATCAAGCAACTAAGTGACTAAAGTATAAATGATGAAATAAAAGATAAAAGATAAATGGGCAACTTTATAAGTATTGTGTATCACATGATTGGTGAATTGAAGTGAAGTACAGAGTTGCGACATATAAACTCAACCTGGAATTCAGAAACTAGCATGAGCGGAAAAATTTAAACTACTATACAAATTGATCCCTGGTGAAAGAAGCAATGAGTATTCCTAAATGCAATTTGTCACTGCACCCAAAGGTCAGTCTGTATCTGGCTGCATATCAGCAACGAGCAAGGAAATCTCAGATATGCTTCTTATTCGATTATGATTATCGGATATCAGTGTTATATAGTACAAACACCGACACGGACAACATTCTGACAAGTTATAGTGTGCAGCTAGCTATTATTAAGCTAAAATGTAATGCCCTTGTATTGGCTATCTAAAAAATTTCCAGGTATAACAGCCTCAAATACACACCGAGGTAATATATAGAATGAAAATAAATAGAAAAGATGATTCATAAATGATAGATACAGGGAGAAAGAGTTAATACTCAATGTCATCCATATCATTAATCAAGTGAGCACGTACATCGGATAACATCTTGATCTGAAATATGAACCTGTTATTCAAACCAAAAGGGTGAAATTCAGAAGAAAGCCTAATCAAGAATCAGCTTAATCAAAAACCGAAATAAGGAGAATTGCACCACAAATTATGTTGTAGAGGAGATAAGCTGGAGCATGTATGAAGCTTATCTCCTCCAATTGAAAAAGTGTTGAAAGCATAAGCATAAGTTAAAATACCAAATAAGTTGAGAGATAAAACAAATACTTATTGTGCTCGGTTTACTGCTCAACAGTAGAATAAACAACAACCATTGGTGATCATACTCTTCCAATAAAAAACCATCAGACTTCAGCAATGTTCCTTCTACAGCTCAACTAGTTGCTGGCACAATAAATTCCATAGAGACAATATACAACAACATCCAATCTTGGAATACTAAGGCTTTCCTAGCACTCACAATTTCATCAATAACTGAACTGAAGCTGGAAATTTCGGATTCATAAATAAAACATCTTACAGATATATGTATGTAATACCCTATATTTTTATCTATTGTTTCGGGTCGGGTAATACCTGGATTAGTTAACCTTGTGGCTTAGGTTGTTGTTTCTTAGCCTTAGCCTAGGTGGGTGGATTGAACTAGAAAGACTACAAGTTATGGTGGAAATAAAATAATCAATAATAATAAAATTAAGGGTAGATGAAAAGATAAATAATAAGTAAAATAGTTAGGTTTTATATTAATGTAAATGGAAGTAATTTTAGAAGTTGGAAAAGAAAGGCTAGGAGAAAAAGAAGGAGACTAAGGTAGAGATTTTTGGAGAAAAGGATAAAGAAAATCAAGAGGAGTTTGTAGCAATTGAGAGGTAGAATGTATATCTCTTATTGATTGAATAAATATATGTCTCTTATTGATGATCAAGCTTCTCCTATTGATTTATCACATGATTAGGTATCTCTTGTTAAAATTTGAGAATTTTCTTATGCAAATTCACCGTTGAATGTTCCTTGTAATTTGGATTGTGATTTCTGAAATTCTGGACAGTTTTGTTTTTCTGTGTGTTTTGATGTTCTTAGGAAGTCTTAATGATATTAAAATAATTTGAGGTCTTAACAAAAGTTGTAGATAAATGTATTATCTTTTATTGTGCTTTTGGTTTGCTTAATTTGAAATTAATATGAATTTATGGTGAATAGTTTGGTAAAATAATATTGTCTGCCTAGGTATTGTGATGCGTTTGTAAAACAAATATCTTTTGATTAAGACGGTAGTTTCAAGTGAATTTTGGATATGTTATGCAATATGGTGTCAGGAATGTTCACTAAAATTTTGAGGTTGGTCGGACAAAGTTATCATTTCTAAACCTATAACGTAAAATTCTGCAGTTAGCATGTTTGCTTAAATGGTTGAAAGAATTACATAGTTAGTTGGGTTGTGAACTTATGACTTGTTGATGAAGTGGATTGGAATGTATATTGTATGATAAAATTATCTTATAAATAAGGTTCGGGATCCCTCAACAAAAGGTTTTGACAAAACCTTTTAACAAAAAATTACTAACTGTGAGATCCTATATATCTAAAGGTATGAAAAGGTGCTTAATTCAATTGTAGTTTGTGTTTGGGTGATACAGTTTGTTGGACCAAACCTAAATATATTATGGCGAACATTCATCTTCTTTTCATATTACCGTGAAGTGCATCTCCTGAATTTCTGATCTCCATGGTTCAACATTTTTTCGCACAAAAGTTTGATTTATTTATTTTAAATTTCGTAAATGTTTAAAATAAATTTGTGAATGGCAAAGACAAATCAAAATAGTATGTATTGGATCGTCAATATTAATCTTAAGACCCGGATTTGGGAGGAAGGAAAAGAACTTCAATCTGTAATCAGATTTCAGGTCTCTTATGATCTCTGGTAGTAAATTTATAAACCTCTTGTATTACTAGCATACCCATGAAGCTTTACAGATTAATAGAGGAAAGAAGATCTCATTACTAACAGCCACAGTGCAGTGTAATTTATGAAGTTTTTTTTTACAACAATAAGTCTAGTTTTTTAATGGCTTTCCTATGAAAGAAGGCCCACATCCACCATGACAAATTTTATATTTTTGAATCACACCCATTTGTTGCACATTCAGGTTAATTGGAGTGGTTGGATCTTTTTCTATTTGAGAAGAAGGATTAAGTTTTTCTCAATCTAAATATTTCTAATACTAACGCTGCAATGAGAAATAATAAGCAAACAAAATGAAAGAGACAAATGCAAAGATAAATCTTTCCTGGTTTATGCTTGGGGATAATAGATTGATAATAGCTTGCTCGGTATTTTTGGAAGAAGACGATGGAAAAAATAGAAATAGTTTAAGTGGTTATGAAGAACAAAAGAAATAAATTTGCCAAACACATATCTGAGTGCCACTTCATCCAAAACATAAGTCGTTAGATATATAGGATCTCGAGGTTAGTAAATTATGTTAATCAAAACCTTTTGTTGAGGGATCCCGACCGTATAAATAATTGGATATGCTTGTTTGGATGGCGGTGCCCGTACCGAGGATACACGGATAGGTGGGGCACGATCCAAGGATAACTCGTGCTACGGTAGTGTGAAATTATAAATGAATAAATATATTTATTTGAATGGCGGTGCTCGTACCGAGGATACACGGATAGGTGGGGCACGACCCAAGGATACTCGTGCTACAGTAGTGTGAATTATAGATGAATGGATACATATATATTTGTTTGAATGGTGGTACCCATACCGAGGATACACGGATAGGTAGGGCACGACCCAAGGATACTCGTGCAAGTTAGGTTGGCAGTCCCGTGCCGAAGATACACGGATAGGAAGGGCATGAACCGAGGATACTCGTGCATTTTAAGAGGATTTGATAGATTGTGAGTTTAGTTGGTGAATATATACATAATTAAATCCTTAAAGTTACACCATATACTGTTGTTGTGTGTATTCTCTTTGATTGATTGACATGTTTGATTGTATTTTTAGAAAGGGAATGCATTAATTCTATTGAGCTGTCATCTCACCCCAATTGACAATCCTTGCAGATTCATGGAAGTTGGAAGTGGAAGCTAAAAATGAGTAGATTAGTGATTGCATTGTTCTCTTGTATTGTTTAAAGTGTAAATTGAAATAAAATAAATGTTTAGTTGAAAATGTTTTGAACGATGTTTAATGTATTCATATGCTTAAATTCATGTATAAAAGTTTCAATTATGTTTAGTATAAAAGTAAATTATCAAAGATAAATATATACATAAGTCTCGTTCCGACCCGTAACGCTTTGAGTTCGGATCTCCATACGGGTTTGACCCTGATCCGGAACTCGGGGTGCTACAATGTATGTATGTAAGCAGTCAGATACCTCGAACTCAAGAATTAGATTATGCTCGTGAGCAATTTTCTTCAAAAGCCTCAACCACAAATCAATCTGTGGATTTGGAGGTTCCACACATCCTGGTTTACCTCCATAATTTGACATGCGCGTTAATTTGGTATACCTACATTCATCCATATATTTCCCATATCATACACAATCAGAATCTACAAATTCTACATAACAAGAGAATTTATTGTTTTTCAAAAGTTGTTTAAAACCCAAATTGCATTCACGATTACCATCAGAAACCCATTACTATTCTAACCTTACCCGTTCCATTTCTCTAGAAACCAGTAACTAAAATTAAACATTGATATTCTCTTAGGCGTTTACACAAACAACTAATGTTCGAAAACTTAACGAGTCTTTTCAATACAACTACTAACAATAATCTCAAAACTTGATTTACTTCCTCATACTAGTACTAATTAAACTAATAAGAAGAAATCATATGGAACTCAGTAAGACAAAATTAACTTACCAATTTTTGTGAACCAATCTTATATTAGCATCTACTGAAACAACTTGAAAGAGATGAGATTCGAATTATGTTGAGGAATTTGATAGAGATTTAAAGTTCAATCAGTTTTCACAGTTCTAATTCATGATAAAAAAAAGTCTAATAATAATGAATTGAAAACCAATCGAAAAGATGGGATCACTTAATTTTTATGATTCATCATCTTTTATTTCCTTGCACTTCTCTTCCAGCTTCTAAATTTGCAGAAACGTGAATACCGAAGTTACCTGAAACACAAAATCCATCATGAAGAAACCCCGGAAAAAAAAAACCCAAATACATAAATCAAACAAAAATAATTTGGAATCCTAGACTCGTGCTACAAATGAAACAGAATTAAAGCAAAAGAAAACTAAATAACCAAAATCAAACCATCGAAACTAAGATGCAAGTTTTAAACAAAATATGAGTTAACCCTAGTTCAAAACCAAACCAAATCACCAACACCTGAAATTAATAAACTCAAATCCAAACTGATTCTGAAACTCTAAGTCCAAACAGAAAAGTAGCAGAAGAGAAGAGATGTTGTTAGGGTTTATGAAAATAACACACAAATCAAATAAATCTAGAGGAATCAAAAAATAAGATGATTATAATCTAAACTTATTATCTAGTTGGATTTCTTCAGAGATGAAGTACTCCCTCAGAGCAGATGGAGAAGATATAAAAGAGAGTGAAAACTCTTCTGTGGCTGAGAAATGAGATGAGAGAAATGGGTAAGGAAAGATAAGGGATAAGCCTGACTACACATTCAAGGGTGGAAAATAAATATAGAAGACCTGACCAAATTTTGACTTGGGCGTAAAAACAAGTCATAGTGTTCCCGACCACACGTGAACTTCACATGCATAAGTACCTATCTATTGATATTCGCAACAGATATTCTGCGGATGCGAAATTAGCATCATCCAACCGCTGTTGCGACATAGAAATTTCGCAACGGTGTTATCGTTGTTGCTACTCTGGGTTTCTAAATCCCTAAAAATGGTGTAGTGTGGTAAAGGAGGAGCCAAAGAAAAAGAGGAAGAGAGTCGCCGCAAAATATAATTTTGAAGGTGCATCGATCAATGCCCAACCTGCTAAACGAAGACGAGGTGGTCATGGTCGTGGTCGTGGACATGTTCATGGTGGGGATGCTGATGAATGAATGGTTTCAAACTTATGTCTTTAACTATGGATAATTATGGTGTCAAAACTTATGTCTTAAACTTATTGTCGAATTATGTTTGGTTATATTCCTAATTTATGAATGAATGAATCTGGTTTCTTTTGAAAATTGTTTGTGTTTGTCTAAGACGCGACAAAAGAACCAACTACAATGTGTGTGTGCAAAAAAATGCATGATTCTGGAAAAAAATTATGTCACAATCGGTTTACATGTACCTGTATAAAATCCGATTCTGATAATTCTCCAGGGGCACAATTTCAGAATCGGTTTTTGAAGGTGTACCACATAGACCAATTCTGAAAAACAATTTCACCTGGTTTTAAGTTTTCAGAATCGATTTATAAGGATACTATTAAAGTCTGATTCTGACAAAACAAAAAAATTCTTATTTTTGATAACCTTGATAATCGGTTTATGTGGGCATCCCATGTAATCCGATTCTTGTAAGGAAAAGTGACAATGTTCCTGTGTCTTTTTTTGAAAAGAATCGGATTACAAGTAACATATTAAAAACCGATTATTGAGAGGTATATTTTGACAACCTTTATAATCGATTTATGTTGGCATCACATGTAATCCGATTCTTGGAAGGAAAACTGGCAATTCTTCTGTAACTTTTTTTACGAAGAATCGGATTACATGTGTAATATTAAAATTTGATTATTGAGAGGCACATTTTATATGATTTTGCAAGGAAATAATCGGACTATGTGGACAAACCTAAACTCCGATTGTTTGAATTGAATTTGAAAAAAATAGCCGTTGAGTCTTTATCTATTTAAAGACAACCTCTTTGAGCCACTCCTACATCACACACTTAGCCTAAAAAATGGAGCGGGATCTGGAAGAAGATGTGAAATGGTAACCGTACGAAGATTTTTTTTCTCGCTAAATTGTTTGCTAATACGTTATGCGAACGTACGAATGAAATCTATTCAATGTTTTGGAAGAGAGTTAAAGGGTTCTTTTACGGGCATACTGGAATCCCAATAATCATAAATGGAGAGACTTGGCATTTCGATTCAACTACATAAAAAGTGCAATGCGAGAGTATGTTGAAGTGAGAAATATGGTGTACCAACATCATCCACAAGCTCCTCTTAGGGAAAAAGTGAGTAATCCGATAATATTTATAATTCATGTTTTTTTGTTACAGTAAGCACTCAATGATAACATCAGACATTTTCATTCTTCAAGATAAGGATGAAAAGCTGTCAAGGTAAGCTTCAGATGAGGGTTTTCTAATAAATATTTGGTAACTTTAACACTACAGTATAGAACTCGGATCTGCTATTAGCGTACATGAAGCATGGTGTGAGGTACAATCTCTTCTTGATATCACCTCATGCTATTAAATCTTTTAGAAAAACAGATTCTTGATATCACCTCATGTTATTAAATCTTTTAGAAAAATAGGTCCAAGTGTAGTTGTTATCTTAGCTCAAATGGTATAGCACATGGCAGCTCCGGGTTCGACTCCCGCAGATAGTATACATAGTTATTTGAATAATCCAATCCCAAAACCTTTTAGCAGAGTATATGTATATATGGGGAAAATATGTATCAGATTGTAAGGCTCTCTGAAGGCTCATTTTTGTCAAATTCACCCAATGTTACTATTTATTTGGCCAGATTTAGCATCTGTTTCAACCTCTGCACAAAGAAAGGGAAAAATAATTTCTATGTTCTTTGTTATCAAGTTTGTTTTAGCCAAATCAGTACTTACTCTCTTATGTTAATAAGTCTATTAAACTGTGGTAGTATGAAATGTATGATGGAATGCTTAAAAGGATACTCGGTTAACTCTTTGACTCCTTCCAGACATTTATATTTTCAGCCAAGACATTGGAACTTTCATGAAACTTTATTCGATAATGAACCAGAAGCGCAACCTCTTATATCTCACCATGGTCGGGTTAGTGTTTTTTTTTTTGTGACTTTAATTGGTTTTACACCTTAATTTTGTCTATTTTGTTCTCTTTATTTAGCAAATATGAAGTATTTGTCTTGGAACACGTGATGTGTTTTTTTATGATGTATTTTTGGTTGTTTCTATTTATTATTCTAAATTACCAAAATATATTAATGACATGGATATAATTGACGTGGCATGTGGCTATATAATACCACCTTTACTTGGTATAATAGGCATTTGTTTACTAATAACATAATCAAATTCGATGGCATTATGAATAGGTGGGTATCCTAAACTTTTGCGAGACAGTCAAATCCTGAATACAAATTTGAGACTGACAATCAAAAGATTGATGTTAAGTGTCCCTCAATAAACAGAGTAAGAAGTTCCAAGCTTTGTTAGTAATTCACAAAATAAACTTAAAATCAGAATCTAACCATCCGTTCAAAATAACCAATCAAAACTCTATTTAAAAATTAGATTTTGCCCAATATAACAATCAGTTTCTGAGAAATTACTTAGAGTGTTCTTCTTAAACATAGTTTGTTCTTTTCACCTCTTTTTCATCATATATGGAAGTTTCTTCCCCTTCTTTCGAAATCATTCTTATGCATATAAATATTATATTTTAACAAGTGGGATAAAGATTTACTTATTAGGATTCCTAAAAAGTAAATGACACCACATTTTGTATTCCTAAGAACCGAACTACATTTTAATTTTCTATGCGACGTACATAAGATACATATAATTGATAGCATTGTTACTCGCATATGCTATTGGAAGATTGAAATTTGTTTCAGGTATTACTATGGTGCATTCGATGGTCAAAAAGAGTAGTATCGGGTAATGAAGAGGACCATGAGAAACTAACTTCTTTGTCGTCTCTGAATTACGAACAACGACCCATTAATCAACTGGTGATTAATCTTATATTGTTATTAAAACATGAGAGTTCATGTGAAGGTAACTCTATTGGAGGAATGGTGAAACTTGATAGAAAAATGGTGTCATGATGACCACGCAAATATTGTGATTATTTTTTATTATTACTGAAATATTTTTAAGTGAGTTTCGAGGTTAGTGGTCTGCTACTAATTAACCACATCATGTGCTAACATGAACATTTATTAATTTACCTGATATATAATTACACGTTGCAACAAGTACACTTGTGTTAGCGACGACCATTATATATAGAGTGTTATCAATCTAGATATACTAGAGTCAATGAATTCAAGAAAAAGCATTGGATTAAAGATCATTACAATAGGATCATATATATGTACAACGAAAAGAGGAAAAAAAAAACGAGCCAAAAAAGTTTAGCCAATATCAAAACTTAGACAAGGAATGGAATGACATCACATTTAAGCAATTTTTAGAATTGGATGACATTGTGGAAACCAAAAATGCAAGAAACAAATTATACAACTCATTTATTGTCAAGTGATGGTAAAATGCTTGAAGCTCATTTATTGGAGAAAACTTTCAGTGAAGAGTCGGAGTATAATGAGGGGCCAGATGTAAAAGAACTACAGAGACATCTTTGTAACGTTTAAAAAATAGACAATTTTGGTTTTCCATATATTGTTTTAAAGAGGAAAATACCAAAAGAAATAAACAGAGAAGTGATTTCATTCGTAGGAAAACAAGTAACAAAAAAAAATATATAGAGAGCATGATAATATGATTCTTTTTCCAAACCATAAACTATCCTAATAAACAACGTTCAAAATAATACATGTACATAACACAAATATACTTAAAGTTTTGTTGAGTTGGTTGCTAAAAATTTTAACGTTTAAGACCAATCGGACATGCTGAATCCAAAATACCTAGAAAGTACAAAAACGCATCAAACACTACATAGTTTACTAAAAGTAGACGATTTCGAAAATTAGTTAGAATTTTGTATATACTCAAGCATATAGATCAGAAACCTGCATCAAAAATAGTTTATATAAACCAACATAATAACAAGGTTTATTGTTACATTAAACCAGAAAATAATAGAGTTTTCGTATTACAATAGATGAAGTTTGAGGACTATAAAATATATGATTTTGGAGAACAATAGAACGAGAAAAATGTCTTTCCACAGATTGTTCAAATTTTTGATCAAAATAGTTCAATAGATAAAGAACATATCGTTATCGATCAATCAATGTTAGGTAAGGCACAACAAAATAAACCCTATAGACGATGCCCTTATTTCCTTAATTGGAAAAATATGAGTTGGAACGACACACATACAATATCAGTATGAAATAAATTCTACAACTCATCTATTGTCATGCGATAATAAATTCTACAACTCATCTATTGTCTATGCAGCATTTTACTAGGAGAAATTTTCAGAGAAGATTCAGAGTCTAATGAGGGTCCGGATGCAAAATAATTATGATAGGAGTTGTAAAACACCTAATTTTATATCTATTGTTTATGCTTTCTCTGCTAGTTTTCTTGTAAATTATGTATCTTATGTTTTGTTTTTGAGTATTTAGGTACTTTGGAGTCATTTGGATCAAAAGAGGAGGAAACATGGCAAAAGCGTTGGAGGCGGATTGTGTCTCATTATTTTCTTTTATTTCTTCATCTCTGTCTGAAAAGTATGTCCGCTTTAGTGATGCAATTTCTGTCTTAAAAGCATGATAACTTTAATGATGTTAAGATATTGAAGAGAAGAAGTGGATTTGAGATATAAGAGGCGGCTGCGACTGGTGGAAAAGCATTCATTTGGAGCAAAAAGACCAATTCACAGACAAGCAGAGTTATGCTTGGAGTCGGATAGGTTGTGCAAGAAAGAGGGATGAAAGAACTATCGGTTTCCCAAAACTAACAGTTAAGCAAGAGAGATTAGGCAGTCAGTTCTGCGAAACTGACATGCCATGGATGAACTAGTTGACCCTTATCCCAACAACTGGGGTGGCTAAATCTTGCCCAAATTATTACAACCCTAAAATTGAGAAAAGATTTGTCTCTCA
Organism: Papaver bracteatum; assembly: GCA_023529315.1. Classification (NCBI taxonomy): domain Eukaryota; kingdom Viridiplantae; phylum Streptophyta; class Magnoliopsida; order Ranunculales; family Papaveraceae; genus Papaver; species Papaver bracteatum. The sequence goes on from JAJJWX010002914.1 coordinate 308,796, forward strand.
ATCATTGTGAGCTGAAATTGAGAAAAGAACAATGGTTGCATAGCAGCAGTTGCTATTAAACTGAGATGGTTAACAGATCGAGAATTAGAAAGAAGAGATTGAGAGATAAGTTAGCATAGTGGGTGTGATTTTATTCTGGTGTTGAACTGCTAATGATGGGTTTAAAATCGGATTAAAATGAAATTTAGAGATTTAATCTGAGAGAGAGACGCTGCAGAGAATGAATCAACACATGGGTTCACTTCAAATCGAGTTTTCTGTGAGTTGATAGATGAAGAGTGATTTGAATCCGAAATGAAGAAACTAGGGTTTGAGTTCTATTTTAAATCTGAGATAATATGAAGGTGGTGGTGAATTGATAAGGGTTTCTATTGTTTTTGATTCTGTTGATGGCTACTTGTGGTGTTGGTTGAATTCAGTGCAAACAAATGGGTCTGGTGGTTCAATAATGGTGTATGAACTGGTATTTGAAGCAACAGATGTGTTGTTGTCTGGTGGTGGTGACTGCTATTGAATATGGCTATAGGAATGACATTTAATATTGGTTGTAACTGAAGCTGAGTAATTACAGCTGGTACTGATGCAGGGGAGCTGTGATGGAGTGAATTTTGAAGATTCAGAATGGGTTGGTGATTAATTTGAAGAAGAAGAACTGAAATCTGTTGGTGCTGTTGTTCAAGAATGGGTATGTGATTGTTGTGGAGATAATGCAGTCTGTGAGATAGCCTGGTGTTGCTGTTGATTGTGGGTTTGCTGTTGAAATCAATAATGGAGGAGACAACTCAAGATTACAGATGGAGTTAAAGCAACAAATACTTGTGCTAATTTGAGGTTGCAGTTGCAGCTACTGGGAATGCAGTTTCATTGTGAAGATGCAGTAGCAGATTGGAATTGGTTTTGAAGGATTTCTGGTGGGTATGCAAGAGCAACTGGTGCTGGTTCATATAGAGTTCAGGGGTTGGTTTGAATTCAATTGAGGATGTGCAAGAACTGAGGTTTGATGGGAAGAGTTATAACTGAATGGAGTTAGGATTGGTGTTGATTATGCAAGTTTAAGATGAGTTTAACCAAGAAGCACCAATGCTTGAGAAGTGTTGTTATTTTGATAGCTGAAATGGAAGAGGTGAGAAGCAAGTGATGGCAGTCATGGAGACTGAAATGATTGCAGGTGGTACTTTGCTTCAAATGTTGAATGAATTAGATGTATGTGTAGGGTGATACAATTGCAGGTAATGGAGCTGTTGGTGTTGATCCACTATATGGTGCTGCAGTTGTTTAATCTGTTCTAAAATGGAGTCTGGTGGATTTGCTGGCTGTGTTGATGAGTTGAGGTCTGAATTTGGGTGATGGTAAAGATCAAAGAAGCTGAGAAGGATTGGAAGTGGTGGTATGGCTGGGTCACAGTAAGCAGGTTATGAAGCTACAGAAGATTGAGTGAATTGCAGGTGGAGAGGGTGATTGTCATGGAAGAACAGGGCTGTGAATTGCATTTTCAGGGAAGAAGGAGCTACATTTGTGTTGGTAGTGTTGCTACAGGTGCAGTGAAGCCAGGAAAGAATACAACAAGCGGCAGTTGCATCTGTTGTTGTTGCTTGTAGTCATCTTCCAAGGACTGAGAGGTAATCTGAAGCCAAGAAAGAAGGATGGTCTAAGTATGAGGCAGTGTGCAAAATAATGGAAATTGTGGTTTGATGACTTACAAGGTTTGGCGACTACTGGCGAAGCAATGGAAGTTAAATGGTACCAATGATGTTGCAGTTACGTTTGTATGTGTGTACCGCCTGACAAGGAAATGGTGAGTTGCATAATTGAAGTTACAACTAATGGTTTGAGCAGTGTGCATGAATGATTGAACTGGAATAGATTAATTCTTAAGGAATGCAGTGAGAACTTATAGAGGAGATGGCAGTGGTACTGGTTATAAGAAAAGTGGATCTGGCAGTAGGGCCACCATGGTTGTGCAATGATTGCACAGATTTGGCCTAAACCAATTATCCAACTGACTCGGTGCTAACTCAGTTTCTGACTCACTCGCCGTTAACGTCTGTTAACTTGACCGTTAGTTTTAACAGTTGACTTTTATGTTTGACCGGTGACCGGGTGGACTTAGCCGATCACCTGAGTTTTTCCGGCCGGTGCACCAGTTTTCCGTCGAACAATTTTTGGGTCATATTTTCACATGGGTTTTTCACACACATGAGTTTAGTGGACTTCTTGGTATTGGACCGTGGGCTTTGAATACCTAATATGGAAAGTTGGAAGGCTATAAAAATAAAAAGCTTCTATTCTTTTTGGACATCATTATTCTACTGGAGTTTTGGAGGAGAGCAGCGACTAGGGTTTGCTTTCGTTTATTTTTCATCTTCTTCATTTCATTTATTATTGATTATGAATATGAATATGTTGAATCCAAACACTATGAGTAACTAAATACCTATTATTGGTTATGGGATAATAAGTGGATTTCACAAATAAGATTTGATTCAATGTATTAATTTTGTCTCAATAAATTACTGTTTATGATTCATGGTTCATTTTGTTTATGATTTGATTGTTTATTTGGTTGAGTCCGGAATCAATCCAATTTGCATTCATATCTAGAGCTATATTAGGGTTTTCAATACGAAAACGTTGTTTATCCCTGATTCTAAGTAGCATAAATGTGGGTAGTGCTTGTAGTGATATATCCTACTAGTCACATATGAATCATAACTTTGGTTAAATCGAATTAGTGATTTTATACATGTTGATTGCCTTGATTAGTCTTATTCCATAGAACTCATTGCTTTTAGGGAGTTAAATCTAATTGTGCTTTTACACTTTAGGTTGTTTTCTAGGAAGAATTCACATATGCATCTTTTAATGTGGTTGTGATGAAATCAGGGAATTAGCGGAATATTCTTGCGATCAAGATATTCTAGGACTTTTAGTAAATGAGAAATTAAAATTATCAATTCTAGTCATTATTGAGAATTCAAGTTTGTGAATGAAACTATCCCGTGACCAATATTTTCTCCTTATTGATTAATTTTATTATTAATTTGCTTTCAATTTATTTCGTATTGCTTTGAAACATCAACATCCCCCCATTGGTTACCAAGAAACTGAAATTTGCATAACAACAAAAACCTCCATGTGGATACGAACTCTTTCTTATCGCATACTTCATATATTTTAGTTAAGTAAGAAAGTGATATTATTTTTGACCGGCTGACAACCGACCAAATTACAGAGGCATATTTTATACTTAAAAAAAATAATCTATTTTCTAGAAATTGTTTTGAAGAAGAAAATACTAACATAATTAGACGGAGAAGTGATTCCATTCATAGGAAAACAAGTAACACAATAGATATCGAAAGAGCATGATAATAGGAGTGTTTTCCCAAACCATGGATCTGAAGAACAAATCCAAAAATTTAGGGAAATATAATTACAAAGATGAATGAAGTAAAGAAAAAAAGGCAAGCACATGGGATGTTGACATTCAAAGAACATCCAAAACAAAAATGCAGTGTAAACATGGATAGAATTTGGGATTGATAAAGGATTAAAATAGTCAAAGAAGATCATATTATATATAAAACTGAAGAAAAAATATGGGAAATCAAGTAAAATTCAAAGACATAAAGATTTTATTTCGGGTTAAATGACTAGCATAAGTCAAATAGGATTAAATGGTTATGTCATGCTATGTTTTACAATCAACTTTATGGTTGTTTTCATGTCGTTTTTTAATCAACATATATTATTGCTTTCTTATTTTGGTTGAACCTAATGAATATACCAATGGATTCTACAACATGCATGAATATGTACCTATCCAGGACTTTTCATTATTCTTTTTTAAGGAGTTATTCATTTACTTTTTTATAAGGGTTGAATTTTTTTGTTCCCAATATTTTCGATGAGTTTCTGCAAATTTTTATATAGAATTATATTACTCATTGAGGTTTTTTTGTTGGTTAGTTTCCCACAATTTTGTCGTATTGTTTTTTAAATATCAAGCTTTTTAACACCTGGTTGTTTGAGTTTGTTGAAGGAATATGGTTTATTATTCAAACTCAATTCAAAACGAGTGCTATCATAAACACTCTTAAGTATGCGGTAATCTGCTCTCTTCCTTAAAAACACCGACCTAATCATTATGTTTGAAATATTATAAGTATATATACCAATCTTTGGGTGATAAGCAGAAACCGCATTACATTATTTTTTCCTATTGTCATATTTCATGAAATACTTTTCTTTCTTATAATGTAGATATATTTTATGTGTATAACAAGATGGTATTACATTAGTTTTCCCTATCGACATGTATTTCATGAAATCCACCACATCATTAACGATCTTATAAAATGTGTTTTAGTGATTGGGGAGCATCATAAATTCACAAAGAGTAGTATCTTCAGTGAATTAATAATAACATGTGAAGATAATTAAGGGTCTAAGTAATTTTGTACTCTTTTAACAAATGACAGTTGGTTAGAAATTGGAATATTGTTTAGGTTCCAAATTAAGCATGCTAATATACCAATTTCTTTTATCTATATTGGGAGCTTAGACGTAGTTATGCATTATGTCACGTTGTTGACCCAATTTGAGCACTTTTGTTCTGTTTTATTCTCTAAGTATATTTAAATATGTTTTGTAGGTAAATAAAGGTCACCACTTTTGTTACTCTCTCGTCATTATCTTCATTACTTACTATTTCAATTAACTTATAGTTGTCAACATCTATCTATTCTTTTGATTTCTCTATTTCGGTCTTCAGTAACGATTTTTTTTTTAAGCATGGCTTCTTCTTCTTCACTAACGATGATTGTACATTGATGAAGTTAAATATGTTTTAGGCACTATTACAAAGAAATAAAGTATATACACCTAAGATTATAATGAAAGGTTGAGTCGGGGCCTTGTGATACCTAGTGATTTTAAAAAAGTTTAAAACGAAGACGGTTAGAAAGATGGTAAAAGATGCGGTGTGGACAGAGTATAGTATTTATTGTAGTCCAAGTACCTTGTGAAGTCGGTTCTTGAAAGGACCGGTCGATTGGTGATTTCTTTCTAGAGAATAAGTTAAGAAATGGCTTTCCTACCCAAAATATCTGAGAGAAATAACACAAACATAAACATATTATAACAGATCGGACAAAGAGAAAGGTCACCGATTCAATTTCCCATTTCAACATCACAAAAACTCGTTCAAATAATCATGTTTTATCCCTCTTTTAAGCAACAAAAATAGAGGGTTTCTACTGCAAATCCAAGACAAGTAGCCACAAAAAATAAACAAAAATTGTACTTATGAAGAAAAACATGGAGAATGGTGTGCAACTACAAACACAAATACTCTCAAAGATCCAAGTTAAGAACTTAAGACTTATATGAAGCAAAAGTTTTCCACTTGTTCAGGAACAAGCCTTGGATTTATCATCACTGACTGAAAACCTAACACAAACATAATTGGGGATTGAAGTGATCCTATAGAGAAATAAAATGACCTATTTATGTTTTCAAGGGAGGGAGGGTTTGGTGTAGGAAAAGATATACTACTATCATGCTGCACCAAATATATACGCCACTAAAATGTGGCACCTTCCTCTCCCTTGGATCCAGCATTTTTCGGTCCAACTAATACGCGCCATATCTCCGACTCCCACCCAAAAGTTTCACTTTTTTTTTTTAATCTTAGTTTCCTATATATAAACATAATTAGATCCTAAAATCTCTCAAAACCAATATACACTATCTCTTTAAATACCTAAATAAAATCTTTTCAGAATTGTTTTGAAAAATTGGTTTCCATAAAGATAATTTAGGAGTAAGGTAAGATAATTAAATCGAATCAGACTTATTATTACATATTAACAAAAAAACATCTATATTTTACATCATTTGAAAAGATCTTTTTCAGTGAAGATAATAATTTTTTACAAACAATCAGGCTAGTAACTTTTGTATTTTTGTTTAAAAAAATGGAAAAAAAATCGGATTACAAAATAGTGACCCACAAAAATTGCGGCTCACTTCACAGTTCCCTGGCGACATTACGTGGTTGGTTGGTTGTCATGATTAATAGAAATAACTCGCGCCGTAACGGCTCGGCAAGAGACGATATAATTTTTGGTCATAATGAATTGAAAAAATATTATAAACTATGATAAGACTCATTTTGGCCCATGAGAACTTGTAGTTATGAATATATTAGATATTTATCATCCAAATAATTATGAATACGGTACTGCCTTGATCTGATCTATGATAAATGTATAAGTGTTTGTTTTTTTTTTTGAAAAAGGAAGGATATATTAAAAGAAAATATATGTATAGAATTTACAGGAGATCACGGGATCTCAAAAGAATTCTATTACATAGAAACTATAGTGTCTCATTGAAACAAAACTTGATTAACCGTGTAATCTTTGAAAATATACTTCCCAGAACTCCACAAGTAAATATTCTGGATGATTAGAATGTTTATATCTTCAAAAGATTTATCTCTGCCACCATGAGCTCTCGCATTCCTCTCCTTCCAAACCTCCCAAAAAATTGCGTAGGGAGTTAGCTGCCAAATTGTTGATTTCCTTTTACTCACCTTTTGAAGTTTCCAACTCTCCAACAGAGTTCTAAACATCTCTGGCATAGTCCAGTTTATCTATAGAGAAGAAAATAAGAAATCCCATATGTGTTTTGTCCACTTACGGTGAATAAAAATATGTTTTAAGTATTCCTCCTCCTCGCTACATAACACACACCTAGTTGAAGGAATCTTCACTCTTCTTCTTCTAAGCATACATCTAGTAGGTAATGCCTCATGAAGTGAAGCCCAAGTTATAAACAAAACTTTTGGTGGAATGAGTTTGTTTTCTAAAAGACCTGCAAAATCCACAACCTTTCCATCCACTATAATCTTTTCATACGCCAGATTAGTCGTATACTCACCTGCAATACCATCTTCCACCCCTTCAGATAAAGCAACATTCCTCATCTCAAATCTTAACTCAAGAAAGTCGATCCTTTCTGCCGGATTTACAGATCTTGTGAAATGCATAATCATATTACTTCCTAGAATATCTGCCACCATCACATTCTTTTGAGTGCTTAACTTGTACAATCTTGCATATTTGCTTTTTAAATCCTTATTCCCAATCAAGCAATCATGTTGAAACCTTAAACTTCTTCCATCTCCCACTTTAATATCCACCACTGCAAGAAAATCTTGACTAGCTTTAGAGATAGTATGCCACATACTCTTCCCTATAGCCTCATTGGTAATGGCAGGTATAATGCAACTCTCACTTGAATTTGTTTTTTCCACCATAATTTTTCTCCACCAGGACTCCTTTTCTCCAGCGTACCTCCAGTGCCATTTCTAGAGCAACGATCTATTAACATGTCTCAAATTACCCGAGTCTTCCAAATTATTGGTGGTGCACTTTTAGGAAAATAACTGCCATATGCTTCCTCCTTCGTTTAAACACCCTAATTATAGTTTTGGTAAGGACATAATTTGTGGTTTTATTTACTACATAAATTTTAAATAAATTTTTACTGTCATCAATTGTGATTTTATAAAACGGGTAAAAATATGGAACTTGGCAAGGTTTAAAATTTTAGTATTAACAAACCCCTTTGGGTTTAATATGAACTCATGTACCACTACACCAAATCAACGATTTGGAGACATTTATAGGTGTTGCTTTGAATTTCAGAGACACATATAAGTGTCTCAAATCGTGCGTCCAGAATCGTTTGAGACTTTTCAAGCGACACTTATAAGTGTCTCTTTAATTATTAAGGAGACGCATATAAGTGTCTCTTAATTTAATTAGCGACGTTATTAAAGCAACATATAGAATAATTAAAACAACACATATAAACGTCTCAAATTATATAATTATTATTAAAAAAAATAAAAAAAATTCACAATTGGAAATTTCATAAAATTTAATTGTTATATATTCGTGAAGTTGCATATCAGTGATTTATGCCTCCAACAAATGAAATCAATATCTCAAAACACAGTGAATTCAAAAACTTAGAAACAATTTAACATCAAACTTGAACATTTTCCTTGCACTATACACCTTTTAGCGGAGTGTCCTTCTCATCGATCTTCTTATCACTTTATGACCATAGAATAGATGCTGCAAATTTATCTTCCCTTTGGAGTGACTAACACTTAGTTCCAAGCTAAGTTAAAACATGTAGGATTCAGCACCCAAACACCAAGATAATATACCACTAACATTTTGCTTCTTTCAATCTTTAAAAACTGATCTACAACCCAAAATCACTACGAAGGAGAAACAATAGAATTTTATACTCTCCTCTGGATTCAGTAAAACCCAAATACCATCCAAGATATAGCAATAGGGAACAAACATCAGCGATTGGTGCAGTATTCTAGAAAGTGTAAATGATACAAGTAAGAATAAAGAAACTGCCTGCAATAAAAACAAAATACTTTTTAGTCTATGATGAACCAAGATCAGAGAATGAAGAAATCCCCAAGAAAACAAGGATGTGAATGTATCCTAAACCAAGAAAAGAGTTCCTCTTGGTTATTATCATATTAACAAGGATGCATAAGACAAAAAAAAAACTTGTTACCGAAGAAAAAATAAAAAGATAGCTCACCATCCGCAACTGATAGTTGGTTACATATATTCCCATCGCTTGCTTGCCCATGGAAGATTGATATGTATTACGTGGAGACTGGCAATAAATGGTCAGTAAATAATATGAAAGAAAAGAGTACTTATTGATCATTTAAACTGAAACGGAGGCAGTGGCACAGGGGATTCACCTGGTTGTGATCTGGAAATGGGATAATAGAAGCACAAACACCCAATATAAGCGATGGATGAATTTCATAATGGGTGTAAGTTTTAGAATACGCCTCTTCTGGATTATGTCTTGCAGATACACGATCCTGAACAAGCAATCGGCGGTTATTGACAATGCAAATGAATTCCAAAGACCACGGAATGAACACTATCAAGGCCTAAGAAAGTTTGTAGAAAACCACAACAAGAAAGAAACGACGTTTAACAAGATTTAACTACTCACATTGATTGTCATGGAAATCATAGTGGTCTCTTCTTCCTCTGTGTTGACATACTCTATGTATCCTTTAGCGACAAGATCATGCCAGCCATCCTCCTCAGGTGATTCCTAGAAACACAAAGATATCAGCTTCATGGATACTTTAAAAATAGTAGCTCGAGAAAGCAAAAAGATATTTACTGCCCATACCCTTTGCTGCAATGCTCGAATATCTCTTTTCTTTATCAACAGCCTCTGTTTCTCCACAATAAATAGCCTCTGGAATGCTCAAATATCTCTTTTCTTTGCCGCAGAACCTACTGTTATGTAAACCATGAGCACAAGATTCTTTACCAGTCCACAGTCCTATCAAAATATCCCAAATGAATTGGATTAAAAGATTTGCTTAAGACAACGAATATATCCACAAGTTCATCATTTTGAGTTGTATAATTACATGTCCTTCTGGTATCTCAGCTGGACACATTATTCCCCATTGTGAATTATGCAGCTGCCTGGATTTTGCCAGTTTCCATGATGTGGTCGACAACATACAATAGACATTATGCTAGGCTAGACGTTTACAACACCTTCGCACATTTTCATTTCATATATGTGCGTTAAAGAGTTTTAATATATAAGGAGGTTACGTTCACGCCTTATTGGCGAGTTCAACCTCCGAAAATGGGAGAGAGTTGATGCATACGTTAGGCGATTGAGCACCTTCATAATAAAAATAACAGATTAAATTTTAATTAAGCAAGATGCACCTGCATGAGAAAGGTTGGACTGCAACAATATTAGTAGTCTCACCTGTGAAACACCAGCGCTGGTACCAGCTGCATTTGCTTTCCCCCAGTTCCTGGTAGCAAGGGAGTATTTAAGACCAGTCGCAATTGTTTTAGCTCTTATCGCAAATTGCAAATTAACATCTTTTCCATTATCAACACACTGTCCCAGGCACAGATAACATAAGCAAAGACCAATGAAAGAGCATAAAATAAGGAATTGGAACTCAACAATGCCCATGTAAAGAGAACCTTCTGAACGCAGCCTCTGACATCCCTTGTCAACTTCCTGAAGAGCTGCACTCCGAAAAACAATCATGATTAAATTAATTACACATATATTTTTAAATTTACAAACCCTAGGATTTTGCAAATCACAAACCATTCGGAAGAGGCCTCCAAGTAAAGGACCAGCAAGGTCCAGCCTCTTGTTTCCGTAATGATCCCTGTCATCCTCAGGCCTTAGACCGAGAGCACATAGCAACAGTCGAGTGTGGGAGTGTGGTGATGATTCCGTTCAAAATTACTGTAAAATACTTTGTAAAATTGGAATCCTAAAAATACCCATGTTATAAAACTCTATGAAATCAACAATCAAACACACAGATTGCAAGATCTATACCATACAATTTTTTATATTCTCAGCATAATAACCTCAAATCAAGATGAAACACCAAAAAAAAAAAATAACTAATAAAGAGTTTATACTTGAATCTCAGCCGTGTACTTGAATCTTCTAGGTTTTGCACTTGAATCGTCTAGTTTTGTTCTTGAATCTTCTTCTGCTGATTCAAAATCAAGAATAAAATTGAAGTTCTAGGGTTTACAAAATCAGAATAGTCAAAATTTGTAAAATATATTTTTATACCTGAGATTAGGTTACGCAAAGTCAAAGTACTGATTTCTTAGGATTGATTTCTGGTGATTTAAGGTTTTTCTAACAAGGAAAAATAGATACGAATTTTTAGTAGGCTTAAAGTGCTTTCTTCTCTGGTACTGATTCAAGGACTGATTTGTGGAAACAGATCAGATTTATGGTTTGATTTTGGTAAGTTAGGGTTCTTATTAGCTCTGCGAAGACCAAAAGGATAAAGAAGAAATGAGATCTAAAGGAAAAAGAAAAACTCGAGTCAGTGAACAATGAAATTAAAATGAAAATATAATCAGAATATAAAACTTATAACCGAAATTACCAAAACATCATGTTGGTTAAGGCACATATAAGGGTATCAGAGACACATATAAGGGTAACAGAAAGTCTCTACATTAATATTAATAATTAGGAATTAAAGAGACACATATTTTTGCTTTGAGACGTTTATAGGCGTTGTCGTGTAGGCGACTTATATATGTGTCTTAAAGAAAAAAAAGAATATGTCTCAAAATTCATGATATGGTGTAGTGTACTCTAGGATACGTGCACAGTAATTATGACACCCAAAAGTTCTTCAAAAGTTTGCACTAAACATTGAATACATGAGTCTGTCAAATAAAAATCGACACTAGAACAGAAAAAGATACTCAACTATAATCTTTGTGCACCTTTATTTCAGAAGTACGGTTAGTTTACATATTTGCTCAACATGACTCTATTAGAATTAACACATTATTGTTCAAACTTCTTCATACAACTTAGGAATTACCTCATTATTTCTTCGTAGGCTTCTTCTTTTCATCCTTTTCAAGGTTCATGAGAAAAAATTATGAGTTTTAGAAAGTTCCACTGCTCTTTGGCCCCTTTTCCACTTGTATACTTCACTTTTTTTGCTCTTCGGATGATTCACCTAACAAATACATAAAATATAAAACAATCATAACACAAGGTAATACAGAAGAAATATAGTTAAAAAAGTATGGAATTGACACTCAAAACATGTAAATTAAGCACTTATCAGTTATGACACGTTTTTTTCCTGGGTTCACAGAATAATATTAATGTTTTGCACAATCACCTCTTCTTGAAGATCTAAAGGATGTAATTGGTCCCCAAGTCCATTTAACAGTCAACGGCCACTGATACACTCATGTTTATTATCGTGCTGACGGGATCTATCCAAAATGGCAAACCTTGGTTTAATGTCACCATCAGCTCCATGACGACGAATTGGGTCGTTCATACCATAATTTCAATGAAAATCAAATGGCAAGAAAAAAGGATGTGAAACGGGCTTTTAAAGTTATGGAATGGAATTTCGATATCATTTGTGCACCATATCGTGATTTAAGTGCTCGTGAAATGCACAAGACTATGCTCGCTTGCATAATTCTTCATAACATGGTAATTCATGAAACCAGTCGTAATAAGGATTGGACTAACCATGAAGATGAAGATTTTAGGCCTAAGATTCAACCAGAACAGTCATGCCTTCAATGAACTACGCGCAAATTACTAATCACATACAGAACTAAGTTATGTATGACACGTTAAGAGAAGATCTAAGAGCCAATATTTGGGAAGAGTATCGGAAAGTCGTGGGCTGTAATTTTTAAGTTTTATTTCATTACCGGTTTAAACATTAAATTATTTATTTGTTTGTAGTTTTTAATTAATATTAATTTTTATAGATGTCCCAGTGAGTTGGGTGAATACATTGCTAGTGCTCTTTTGACTCCTTTGCTCAAGATGGAGGAGGTATTAGGCCCATAGCAGTGGGTACGGTGTGGCGGAGATTAGTATCGAAGGTGGCTGCCTCCACTGTTGGAAAGGACATGACTTCTTATTTAGGTGACTATCAATTTGGTGTTGGTGTCCTTGTAGGAGGGGAAGGTATTTTGCACGCTGTAAATCGCCTTCTTGAATTGAAGGGTCAGTCGGATAATATGTCAATGTTGCTAATTGACTTTTCCAACGCTTTCAACATGGTTTGTAGATCCCAACTCATCAAATAAGTTCGTCTTCATTGTACAGGTATTTCTCGCTGGGTAGAGTTTTGTTACTTACGTCCTGCTAAGCTTTATTATGCCCAATATATTTTGTCTTCTTCTCTTGGCGTGCAACAAGGGGATCCTCTCGGGCCCTTGTTATTTTCTTTGAAACTTCACCCCTTAGTGAAGACCATTGCTTCTCAATGTAAACTTGATCTGCATGCATGGTATCTTGACGATGGCACAATAATTGGAGATACTTTAGAGGTAGCTAAGGCTCTGTGAATAATTCAATCTGAAGGACCAGATAGGGGCTTACATCTCAATATTAACAAGACGGAAGTCTTTTGGCCTTCTTCTGATCCCAGAAGTACTATTGAAGAAGTATTCCCTCCGGATATTGGTAGACCTTCCAAGGGTGTTAAAATTTTAGGAGGTCCTGTGAGTTTGGATTTGGGCTTCATCAGCGACTTGGTGTTGAACAGGGTTCACAAAACTGTTCAATTAATGGGCGCGATTAAAAAACTCAGGGATCCGCAAAGTGAGATGCTTTTACTTCGCAATTGCACCGGTGTGTCTAGACTTTATTTTTCTTTGTGTACTACTAATCCGGCTGCTCTACAACCGTCCATTGACCTCTTTGATGACCAGCTCTATCAGTATTTGAGGCTCTTGATTACTGGGGATGGTGTCGGATTTGGTCCTTTACAGAAGCGATTAGCTACCCTACCTATTAAGGATGGTGGACTTGGTATTTATACTATGGATGATACTCGAGCTTACTGCTATCTTGCTTCTCAGTGCCAGACTACTTCAGTGCAGAAAACGATCCTTGGTGACTTATTCCCATCGGACAAAGGATTGTCCTTTCAGTCGGCTCTTCAGAACTTCATCCAGGTATGTGGATTACCATCATCTTACAAATTCGATGATACTACCCCCCCCCCCCCCTTCCATGAACTCGTTGGCAGTTGTTTATTTTGACGCAGTTAAGAAGTGTATCCCAGACCAATTTCATATGTCTGAAAGAGATTCTGTTTTATGGCAATGCAACCGGGTTAAGCATGCTCAGGACTACCTTTTGGCGGTTCTAATTAGTGGGCTTAACCAATGTTTTGGACCCAGACAATTTAGAGCTATGCTTTGTTATCGTTTGGGTATTCCTTTGTTTGTTGAGAATAGTCTGTGCCCAAGTTGTAACAAGCCCATGGATGCTTTTGGAGATCATGCGCTTCATTGTGCCAAATATATTGGCTACAAATTCCTCCATGATGTGGTTCGGGACACTACCTTTGACATTTGCTACAAGGCCAATGTTCCTGAGCGGAAGGAAGCATCTCTCGGTCTTCAATCGGATGATGGTCAAGATCTAAAGCCTGCTGATATCCTTGTTCTCAACTGGGAAAATGGGCAAGATGTTTGTATGGATGTTACAGGTGTCTCTCCATTCACTGGTGGTGGTGTCCGCCCTTTTGCCCCGGGTAAAGCTATTTCTAGTGTTGTTTCACGTAAACGCACTAAATACTTGGACAAGTGTGCTGCACATGGTTATGGTTTGGGTGTTTTGGCATTTTCTACCTTAGGGGAACTTGGCGAGGATACTTTAGTTTTTTTCAAGCGATTAAGGAACTGCTTAGTTAGTAATGACGCTAGTAGCGGATTAGGTAGTTTTATTTTCCATCGTTTAGGTGTTGCTATTCAAAGAGGAGTTGGGGCTCAGCTTGTTTCTAGGCTGCCAACCAAAAGCTCTGTGTAATCAAATCATTTTATAATTTAAAGAAAATCTAATAAAATTTAATTGACACTCCTCAATTTCTATTTTGTTATTATCCGATATTAATTTTTATAAAAAAATTCCAACTGTCACTTGGCGATTTCAGTTGATCGAGCGACAACACTCTATCGCCAATATCAGGTTTTTCCCAACAGTTTTCAATATATATACCGCCTATATATACACACACCACTCATCCTCATTTCTAATTCATACCTTATCACTCCCTAATCTCCATCAACATGGTTATTCCTAATGTTACGCTAGAAGAAGATTTATCCCTTTCTAAAAACTATGTAATGTATTATCCGAAGATGGGTGAAGAACGACGCCAAGTTGGTTTAGTCAGTCAGAGTTATTGGGGTAAATTTCATGAAACCTTCTGCAATGACACATGTCACCCTCACAATCGGGATCGTGCGTGACTATATTGTCTATCTTTTGAAATAAGAAAACAAGTTGAAGAATTAATTTAAAGTTTTAGTTTGGGTTATAAGTAGATATAAACTTAGGAGTGAAACTTATGATGAAATTGTTGTGCGATATCGATAGGAATGACGAAGATGGATTTTTTTTTCTTAATATGAAGCTCATTTTCACATCCTTAAGGAGGTTTTCATTACCAGTATACGAATTTAATACGATGTAATCATGTTAATGTAGTATTATACTTAAGTAAAACTTACATTAAGTTAAATTAAGCAACTTTTCATTTCAAATTAGTATTCAGTAGAAAAATGCAAAAATATTTCAAATTAAAATTCAAATTAATACATCAATTATCTAATTAAGAGGTTCTACTACATCAAACACATCATCATCATCATCACTAGATGGGTTGTTGTCAAATCATGATTGTTGTTCGATCTGTCTTTGTAGCTATCTAAATTCAGTTGCCATACATGTTTTTGTTGTTGGTTCATAATTTAAGTATCCGTATTAATTAAGAATCTTATGCTTGTCATAGTCATAAACAAATTTATCTTGAGAAAGCCAACTTTTTTATTCATCTCCTTGTTTTGAAATTTTCGACCAGCCTCTCTTTACTGCTCGACGGTTTTCTGATGTTCCATAAACTCCGTCATGTTTAAATCGTCGGAACTTTCTCCTTCTTAAGATAATTTTCTCGCCAATCTCGCTTTGTATTTCTCGGGATTTATTTTTATTAGTACCATCATTCACAATTAAGTCGGAATTTCGGTTTGTATGTGGCGAAGAAGTTGCATTTGATGGGCCTGGTGAAAATGGTGAAAAATTTGGTGTTGAAGGAGAAAAATTATATGGTGATCTTTCAGGTACTTGTTGCATACTTTCTACCAAATCTCGAATTATATTTGTTCAACACTTTTAAAATATGGAAACAACTATAGAATTGGAAAAATTTCCCATTTTGGCATTGTCAATTTATATGACACTTTATTTTCACATCAACATCAACAACACCACACTCTCCCAGCCTCTTTTAACTTGGATTATTTTGGAAAAATATAAGGCAAATTCCTTATTGATTTTAGTGAAGCGTTGCGACAACCCATTTGTATCACGATCATTGATGTTCATGGTTTGTTCCTAATATTTAGAAGAAAAAAATGTTATTCCACATGGTGTTATCCTGTTGCTGTCCACTACTGACACAATATTGGGTAAAATAAACCTAGTTACGACAAATACATTCACCTTCAATGACAAAGAATTTTGAATCTCGAACTTTTTCCCTCCCTTGAGATTGAGGTTGAATTGAGAAGCCATATTACAAAAAAAATTAGGATTCTAGAGAAGGTTTGGTTAGTGTATCTTGTTTTAGATTACAAGAGTGAGAGATTGAGAATTCTAGAGAGATTTAGAAATTCCGGTGTGGGTTGAAATGAATCTGAAATCGAATATATATAGGTTGGGAATTCCTGACTATTACATGATAAATTATTGAGTGATGGTCATAGCGTCGACCGATGGAACGATTATCACTTGCGATGTATGGACTATCAAGAGATAATATTTTTATCGCATATGCATAAGTTGTATATTTAACACTTTGGAATTTACATTTGCCACTTTGTTGTCCCCATAATGGTTGGAAGGTGTAAGGTTTGGATGGTGCCTATATGTAGAACCCCCAATTGGGGGATATGACTTTTAATTGGGGGATATGAATTACTTCCCCCAACCATAGGGGGATGATAAGGGGTGTCTTTTGGGTGCGAAAATACCAAAACACCCTTTCATTAATTAAAAAACATTTTGAAATTACTTTTTTGCCCTTTCTACTAAACATTAAAATCAAAACCCAAAATCATATATCCCCCTTCTCAAATCAGTACCGGCATAGGGTTAGGTTTTGAAAAAAAAAAAATTCTTCATCGTCTTCCTCATCGTTCATTCTTCATCAACGATTAATCGTTGAATCAAAATTTTCTTCGTTGGTCAACCTACCATAACAATGCCTCGGAGAACCAAATCGAAATCAAAACCGAGAACCAAATCGCCTGCTCAACAAACCCATTAACAAAGAATCGAGAACATTGCTCAACAACTAGAAGATGACGCAGCAGCGAACTCGGATGATCAACCACTAGCAGTCATGGCTTCTCTGAGAAGGTAAGTGATTTTTTTACTCATTTATGATTGTTTTAATCGATTCGTAGCCATGGGTTTAGGTTAGAATCGCCAACAATAGCTGAAACTGTCGAGTTCCAGTGAGTACCGGCATTAGATCTTAGTTTGAATACCAAGCCGGTTTAGGTACCGGCATAGAATTTGGGTCGAATACAATGCCGGTTTAACTTCTTGAACCTGAAATATCAATACCGGCATACAATAATGGTTGAATACCATACCGGTTTGAGTTCCTGAAAATTAAATTTTTGGACCGGCAATCGAATTGGGTTGAAGACTATTCCGGTAGTCAACTAAAAACACACAGGAACAATTTTATTTTTACCGGCATTGTATCTAGGTTTCGTGAATGCCGGTCCTGAAATACCGGCATCACTTAGTTCAATTGGTGTATGCCGGTTTGACACTTGAAACATTCAGGAAGAAACACTGAAAAACCGGCATGCTCGATATTTGAACATATATGCCGGTACATGTTACCGGCATTAGTTTTTTTAAGAGTTGCAATGCTGGTTCCTCAACTGTGATGACTTTTCTTATGTTTGTTTCGTTTGCTTATGTTATAGGTCAAAATCCAAAGAAGCGAAGAAAAAAAAAGGGTCATATTCTCACTAAAAAAAGGAGGAAGGACGGTCTTGATACTCCCCAGTCCCTGCCTCCACGGGGGAAAGATGCGGGTCGCAAGAAGCGTTTGGGGTTTCAAACAAGAGGGTTAGTTTGGGAGAGTGGTGGTGAACGTTGTGCCCGTGAAGGTACAGTTGTGGACGATGATAATGATGAAGGGGACAGTGAGGAGGAAGATGATGAGGTTCCCCCAAGTCAATTAGCAAGCCAAAGCGAAGTTGGTGAGACTAGTCAACAACCAACACAAGCCAAGGGCAAGGGCAAACACAAAGTTAAAGGTTGTCACCTTCCTCACATTGATGACATGATACCCAACCGCGATGATGGTAAAATTTGGGGTCAATCTCCGGAACTGAAAGTACTCTTTGGATACAAGCACTCTTGGGCTCGTACTATCTTTCAAACTTATGTAAGTATTTGTTATTTTGTGCATGTCCCTTGTTTTATTTTTTACATTATCTCTTAATCGTATTATCTCATATTTGTAGGATCATACTAAGGCTATGCGTGTCTGCCGAAACCAAGCCGCTGCTGAGTGGAAATTGTCATTGGAGCATGAAGATGTTCAAACATTAGTAAAGAACTCGGGTATGTATTCTTTGGTTGAAAATTATGTTAATCCAGATACTGTGACCGTAAATTGCTTCGTCGAAAGGTATCATGGTGAAACTGATACCATGCACTTCCCGTTTGGAGAGATGACCTTGATTCCTGAAGATGTTCATGACATTCTAGGCTTGAATGTTATTGGCAAATCAATTTCAGAAGGAGTTGAGTCTCGTGACCTAGATTGGATGAAGTTGCACGAATTGAATGCAAAGATGTTTGGTTGGGACTTCAAAACTTCTTCGGAAAGCTTTTATGTAGCATCGAACGGAAGTAAGACTAAGACATTCAAGCTGACGATGCTTAAGAAGATGTTTGAAAATACAAAGGCTAGAAGCTTGGAGGCTGGATGGGACCCTGCACAGATTCGGTATACCACCGCCGCGTACTTTTTATACCTCTTGGGCACTAGGGCATTCCCTGACAGTAATGGCAACCGGGTAAGTGCAAACTTTCTCCAGTACCTGGACCCGTTGGAAGGTGTGTATGGATATTCTTGGGGCACCGCTGTCATGGCACATTTGATGGCGGAGATGAGAAGGGCTTCATTGGCTAAAACAAACCAATTTGTCGGGAATTTCACTCTACTCCAGGTATAATTTTTTTTAATCTATGATCACATGTATTTATTTAACTTATGTTCACATGTATATTGTTGACATTGGATTAGGTGTGGTGTTATGAACACTTCCCAACCTTGTTCAAGGACTTCCCATTCTTGAAGATCAAAGACCTTGATGAACCCGATACCCCTAGATCTCAGAGGTTTGAGTTTAACAGTAATCCAAAGCCTGGTAACAAAGGTCGCGTCATCCATATGAGATTGGCTCTGGATGCTATGAGGAAGGAAGACGTTGTGTTCAACACTTATAAGGAGATTAGAGTATACCGTCAAATTCCAAGAGATGTTGCATTTTACCATGGGCCGTTGTACCACCCAAGAGGATACATCATGGCCGACCCATGCCGTGTGATGCGCCAACATGGATTTAAACAATTATCCCGTTTTTGGTCGACCTCTGATGAGAATTATCTTCTTTACTTTTCTCGGTGCAATTCAACTCCCAACAAGTTGCATGTAGTTGCATGTAGTGTATGGTAATCTTTGAACATCTTTGCTTCATTTGTTTTCGGTTTGGAACATCTTAACTTTACATTTGGTTTGTTTAAACTTTGCTTATGTTATTTTATGTGTCTGGCAATTTCCAATTTCTAGGTTTTAATTTTTCAACACCGGCATAGTATATATCCTGTGAACTATGCCGGAATTCTGTTTAGTTCCATATTGAAAAAAAATTAGAGTTCCGGTATAGTATAATTATCCTGAGAACTATGCCGGTACTCTAAATTTCCTATGGGAATAAACTTTCTATGTGAAAAAAATATCATATCTGTGAACTTTTGGTGTTATTCCGGCACAAAAGAGAACATATATTGAAACGCCGGTACAAGTACCGGCATAGTAAAGTTTGAATCAAATCACATTGGCACATACATGGCATATGGTTTAATGATTACATTTCAAACTTCCAAAAAAAGCAAAAGGTGGCGTATTAGTAAACCACATATATCCAAATTACTCATCATCACTTCCACACGTATGAAGTTGCAAGTCATCCTCTTAAAGAGGTTTCTTTGATAATGCCAAAGCATCCCATAATTGGTGATTCTCCTCATTCAATTCCATCCATCCCTTCCATATATTTGGATCAAGTTCCTTGTTTTTAACCATCCCACAAACAGGTGGAAATGGACAATTGTCCTTGAGTTTTAGAATAACGAAATGATTGCCGTTCACGTACGCCAAAACAACTCTTCTCATCTTAAGGGATCCCTCGCATATTTGCCACTTTGGTGTAAATGTTGTGACTACGGTGGGGGAAAAATAATGAACAACACAATTAAATGTATCCGCTACTAGATGCCCACATAGCGGCATCCTCATCCAATATTGAGAAGGAAGAAATGCCATATCCTTCTCGGGTCCTAACACTTGAGCACACATATCATCAAACACCTCGTCGTGACCAACCAATTGCTCATAGAAGATCCTCTTCTTCACAAGTTGATCGGCCATTCTCATTCTAGCATATCGGCATGGTGTCATTCCTTTACTAACATCCGTCTCGAAGATTCCTAATTGTTCCGTCACGGCATGATAGCCACAATTTCCATCTCCATCGACATCATCCGTGTACGCAATAAACTCGCGAATAAACTGAGGAAGTTGGTCTATGTAAGACTCTATCTTCGTATGGTAGTTCCTACAAGTCTTACCCGTTTGCGAATCCTTATACATCGTCATATTACCAACTTTTAGCTTTATTATATCCAAACCATCCTCTGCATTCCCTAAACTCCAAATGTCTTTGGTATTAGACGGGAGAATATTCTTCCTTGGCCTACCTCTACCCATTTTCCTTTGAACCACGGATACATCGACTATTGGTGTAGGTTCGGAATGCTCAAAGACATGCCCTAGGTTTCTTGATGTTGGTACCTTCTCCGGCCTTCCCCTTTTCCTTTGCACCTCGGATAGATTGACTATTTGTGTAGGTTTGCAATGCTCACCTGGTTGTCCTTGGTAGCTTAATGTTGGTACCTTCGGCGGCCTTCCCCTTTTCCTTTGAACCTCGGATAGATTGACTATTGGTGTAGGTTCTGAATGCTCACCTTGTTGTCCTTGGTAGATTAATATTGGTACCTTCGGCGGCCTTCCCATTTTCCTTTGAACCTCGGATAGATCGACTATTGGTGTAGGTTCTGAATTCTCACCTTGTTGTCCTTGGTAGATTAATGTTGGTACCTTCGGCGGCCTTCCCCTTTTCCTTTGAACCTCGGATAGATTGACTATTGGTGTAGGTTCGGAATGCTCACCTTGTTGTCCTTGGTAGCTTAATGTTGGTACCTTCGGCGGCCTTCCCCTTTTCATTTCAACCTCGGATACATCGACTATTGGTGTAGTAGATTGTTGTTGACTTGATATCGGTTCCTTCCTCGGCCTACCCTTTTTGTTTGGAGCGGGCGATTCCGCGAATCTTGCTTCTAAAATCTCACTTGCACATAGATCTCGTTTTTTTGTTTCCGCGAGTTCCTCTTCACGGCGAGTCATATCTTTTAATTCTTTTCTTTGTTTCTTCCTTGGAATTTTAGTTGGTGGTCTACCCGGAGGATCTCCCTTTGTTGGATCTTCACTATGTGATATCCATGGCCATGTAATTAGTCTTAGTTGGCTCAACAATACTTGTCGGCTAGCCGAGTTGCCACGTGAGTAAGCTTCAAAAAATTCTTGGGCCTCCTTTGTATCCCTTGGTGATTGTCCGGGAACTTCGGTAGGGGGAAGGTCGAAAGATAATTGCTTCCAAAACGGATCAATAACACGAATAGGTATCACTTCTTCATACTTCACAAGCATATGTCGACACGGAAGCCCCAAAGAAGACATGTCGGGACAAATACACACGTCACCCGGTTTTCCGTAATTTTTCTCATATTGCATTTATATCATCATATGTTTTATTGCCCATTTGGAGACGTTGAACTCTATTCCTTGGAGCAACTTTTTATTTGGAAGAAATTGAGTCATCCTTTCCATTGAGCTTTTCTCAAAAGCCTTCTTGATCCTATCGATATCGGCCTTAAAGTGTTGCTCAATTTCCTCGGTGACCGTAACCATGTTTCCCTGGCCGGACTGGATGAGATCTTTAAATCTCCCATGTGAGGACTCTGCTATACTAGTTGCTTCATTCCCGTAATGTCTATAACGATTTGTCCACGCACGCACAAATTTTTCCTTGAACTTATCCAACAAATTATCCCGACAATATGAGACGGCACTTGGATACACTTCGTTATATTTGGAAATAAACATGTTCAATCTCTTTTCATACATGTCCTCGGTAAGAGACCAATAAACCTTCTCCCAATCCTTTAGAAATTCCAACCACCTTTTATGATTTTCACCGTGTTCTTTGTCGACTTGCTCTTTAATCTTTCCTCTTTCATTTTCTTCTTCTTCGGGTGATAGTTTCTCTTTGCGAACATCTTCCTCAAGTTCAGCAACCATTCTTTTCTTAATATCAGCCTTTGAGGGTTCAAACAAAGCATGACAATGTTTTTTCACATTTTCACCTATATGATATGTACAAAGAAAATTTTGTGCATCCGGATATATGTCGGATATGGCATTCATTATTGCGTCAAATTGATCGGTTATGATGACCTTCGGACCACGATTTTCCGGGAAAAATAATTTCAATTGTCGCAATGCCCAATGATAATTGTAATCCCTCTCGTTTTCCATTAAACACCAAGCCAATGTGAATGTTACCTTGTCCGATGTTTGCCCCACGATGTTGAACAACGGCATGTTGTATTTGTTTGTCTTGTATGTGCAGTCCATCATAAGAACATCACAACACGTATGTGCCAATTGTGAAAGCAAGGGATGAGAAATGAATATTTGAAGCGGCTTCTCGTCCGGACCTCTTTTAATGATTCGCGTGTAGTTGTGATCCCAAACTATCTTCTCAAATTCTTGCATAACACTCCTCCCTTCCCATTCCAACCTTCTAATGGTTGCTTGTGCGCTATAAATTGTACTGACCGAAGAAACGTTAGTTTTATCTTTTTCTTTGAAGGTTCTGAGAATCACTCTTGGTTTGATACATGCTTTGGTCATCATCTTGACATCCTCGAATTGATCAGGTTTTAGCTTCGCAACTAGGGAGTGACCTTCAAAAAAATTCGGATCGGGGTGGTTGTGACGGCCAAACCACACCTTACATTCCCATTCTTTTTCTTCTTCTTTTTCTCCTCTTAGATAGAATACAAGCTTAAAGGGGCAGTCATCCTTCCTCGTAACTTTCTTGTATACCCTATTAGTCTTCTTTTCATATACATAACCCTTTCTCTTATGGCTATTCTCCTTGTATTTTCCGCTTCTCTCACAAACCATCTCAAAACGAACATATGAATGTTGACTATTCCTCACTAAGACACACATGTTCTTAAGCGCCGTCGCTTTTGCCCAAGCGATTACTTCCTTTTTATCTTTTATTCCCTACATAAGGAAAAGAATGGGAGATTACAAGCAAATCCCAATGTTAAATTGTAAAAACTAGGTGAAACCCTTGTTTGGTAACATACCCGAGGTATTTTATAGTATTCCGACGTATCCCGATGGAGCGGTTTGGAGTTTGGTTGATCGTTGTATGTCACAATCTAAGGAATGAATGAAAATAAAATTGGATTAGATAAAACCGGCATTGTCGATAAGTAAATTAAACTGCCGGTATTGAAAACCGGCATATATGGTAATTGACATTCCATGCCAGTATTAAAACCGGCATTTATAGAAATTCAGTTACTATTCCGGGAAATAGTACCGGCAGTCTCGACATTCAAGGATATATGCCGGTATTTAAGTTCAAAATACCATTTGTTTCTGTATGTTTTGCATTTTAAACCGGCATTCTCGACATTCAAGGATATATGCCGGTATCATAAACCGGCATGGTTTGTCATGTACGCTTAGTGCCTGTTTGAATATTCCATAGAATATTCGGTGGTAGGTAAAAAGTATAAATTCAAACCGGCATACAATCTTGGTTTGAATACCATGCCGGTATGTTCTTGAAGAGTTGGGGATATTGTAAACCGGCATTCAAATTTGTATGAATACAATACCGGTTATAGAGGTTCCGGCATTGTATTCATATAACAAGCATGCCGGTTTTCAGCTTTTTCAAACAGAAATGGCGGTTTCGAAAAAAAAAAAACAAATTTTCGACCTCTTTGAAGCATTACCTGTGTGTTGGGGCTACTTGTATGTTGAACATGTTTACTTTCTTGAGTTGGTTCTTCACAAAACTCCTCATGGTCACGAAAATCATGATCCAAGGGTGTTGGTTGATCATATAACTCCAATTGGGAGTTGTTATCATTAACTGAAGATTGAAGATATGATTGTTGTTTTAGTTGAGCCAAGGATTCAGCAGCTGCAAGTCTCTCATCAAATTCATCTTCCATTTCCAAAAAAAAAAAAAATCTACTCTAAAGTTTTTTCCCTCCTTCTACCCACAAAAATTTCAAATAAACTCAAAAACACTAATTATATCCCCAAATCATTATGATTTTACTAATCTCAATTAGTAACTAATGCTAATTAGGGAGGGTTAGATTAGGAATTAATAAATTATTTAGATAAGGGGTAACCCAGCTAGGATATTTGGATCCCTATTTTGTCATATCCCCCAATTGGGGGTTCTATATGTACTATCGAGCGGTAATTTTTTATCGCATATGCCTAAGTTGTATATTTAACACTTTGGCATTTACATTTGCCACTTTGTTGTCCCTATAATGGTTGGAAAGTGTGAGGTTTGGATGGTGCATAGGAATAGGCCTAAGTGAGTTTGATTTAGACACCCAATTGTTGATGAGGGCATCCCAGTGACAGGCCCTCATGGAAAGAGATATAATAGGTAGGTGCCTAGAGTAACTGAACATCTTCCTTATTATATAAATGTTTTAGTTCATAAACAAACAGATTTTAGGACTTTAACCACTCAAGTATGCAAACGGGTACGCATACTTAAGTAGTCGGTCTGAGTTTGGGTTCTCCAATATGCAAACGGGTACGCATACTTCCAAACACAACAGAAATTTCCGGACCCAAACCCTTCGCACGCCAGTACGCTTACGGGTATGCGTACTTAGGTACTCCGAATTTCACAACTAACATGTACGCATACGGGTATGCATACTATAGTTTCGGCCATGGATCACATACATGTAAAAATGCATACTATGTTTATAATCCAATGATGGTTAAGTGTTCTAAACTATATTTCAATTATTGAAACTTTCTTAGAGGATGACAATAGCTGTTTTCACTAACTATTAGCATCAAAGAAATTTTCAAGTTATTGAAATAATCATAACGAAACATTCCAAGTCTACACCAAATGATTGTATCATACAAACCATGTAAGATGTTATTCGGCGATTTTCACATGATCATTTTTTGACTTTCGTCAAGAATATAAGATGATCTTGGTTGAAGCGAAAGCTTACCACCACATATTTCGAGAAATATGTAAGTGAGTTAAACTCGGCTCAAAATCTCAAATGTGCATAATCGAATACTATATAGTTATATGACTTTTGTCTCAATATAGGAGATAGAGTAGAAATTGATTTTCCAAGTGATAGATGAGTTTTAATATCTACATACCTTAGTAGTTCTTCGTCTTCAATTGAATAACGCCGTGAATTCTAATGCTCAACTACACAATCTATATTAGTCCGAGACATCACTATAAGTAGACTAAAAATCAAGACTTATAGTTTTGATCACTAGCATTGACAAACAATCTTGAGATAGTAACGTTTGCGAGTTCGACCTAGAAGTGCTCTAATAATCTCCCCCTTTGTCAATTTTAGTGACAAAACTATCAATACATATGGATTACAAAATAAATAAACTTTGTAGCTTCTCATCCAAATGCTTGATCTCCTTGGTTTTTCAACATTACTCGAAATCTTCGTCACTTCCAAGTACTCAAATTTTTCTAAATGTGTTCAGCTCAGTATCATAGTTGTTGAAGATCCGTAGCTATAAAAATGAGAAAATAGTTGATATCAACCATTGTTATACAGTGTCATAGTATTATTACACAACATGAAAGTCCGGTTGTATCACAACTTTGACAACAATACTATGGTGATATGTATCACTCCCTCTTAGTAAATACTTCATCTCACAATGAGAACCACTCCCCCTTACATAATGATCCGTAAATCATATGTATTTGTAGTGTGAACTACACATTAATTCTCCCCCTTTTTGTCAATATAAATTGGGAAAGTGACGAAAACTAGTGGGATCCTCATGAAATTTTCATAGAGATACTTCATGACCAAAAGAGAACAACATACCAACTTGTTTCGATGATTTCACATAGTCAAAACTTAGTGTATTCATCAAGGAGTTTATAAAGATACAAGAAAACTGCTACAATATTCCACAATCGTGCTCCCCACAAAGATTTGGCAATTAAGCACAAGTTCAATTAAGAATTAGATGTAAATCAACACATAAGTCTTGTACACCCACGTTTATACTAACGGTTGCCAACGGTTTTAGTATTAGGCCGTTAAACTCAGGGGGCTTGGACCAATGACATTCTCTACTAAGGGGGTGTTTTTTTTATTTTTTAAATCTTCGACCAATAACGTTATAACACTTGTCTTTCCCAGAATTATTGTAGTTGAAAGTTTTTATCTAATTTAATTTGAGATGGGTGTCATACTCACCGTGTAACGTGGGAGCTCATATGACTTAGTCTTTTAAAGGATGAGAGATTTCGTGCTATATGATGGAAGCAAAAGGCAACAACTGGATGGGAGAAGCGAAGTTATTGTTGGGGATGCCGGAAATAAATCGTTTTGGGTGCTGGATAAAAATGCTTTTCCAATTTTCTTACCTGGATTGATTGGGGTATACCCAGATTAATTGGGGTATACCCAATTTTAAAGGGAAATTTTTTGTGGGTTTTAGGGGGAGGCCTAATGGGTAAGTTACAAAAATACCCTTACCCTTTAAAAACCTATTACTCTAAATCAGTTTTAATTTCATTTCATCTTCTTTTCTTCTTCTCCTCCCTCCACAACCCTACCGGCTCCATCACCCCACCACCACCAAAACGCGTCGATTAATTCGTTAACATTGTCGATTCAAAAACTCCGATTAATCTTCATCAATGGATCCACCACGGAACAAGGCAACTCGTATGAAAGAAACTAATCGCAAACCCAATCAATACAACCCTGGAATTGCAAGTTTGGTTTAAAAGAAAGTGAAGCAAAAAACGGTTGAAGAAGAAGAGATTGAACCCGCTGAAACACGCGAAATGGTGCGCTTAAGAAAGTAAGGGCTTGTTTAAACTCACTCTAGTACTTCGATTTCATATTTGCATGTCAAATTAGGTCAGAAAATTCGAATTTGTGAATTTGCAGTTGCGACGCCGGCAGGGTTATTTTTATCGACATTTCCGTGATTTCATAGTTAGGGTTTGGCCGGAATGGTATAAGCTTGAAGAACCTGCCGGCTAGGTAGTTTCTGTAACTGCTACTAGCAGCGCCAGTAGGTTATTCAACTAAATACGTGCCGGCGTTATTTTAGTTTTAAGGAAGCCGGCATCTTATTCGTTTTTCACCATGTCGGCTATTTTTCTTTGAATGTCTCCTGATGCCTAGAATATTTTGTCCCGGAAGGGTAGTTTTTAAAACCATGCTGGCGCTTTGTAGGCCGGCAATGTATGGTTAATGGACCTTGCCGACCTGTTTAGTGAAAAATCCTTGTATTTACTGTGTAAATTTGTTTGTTGGCCGGAAGGCTATTTTGATGACACCCTGCCGGGTATGTCTTAGCCGGTAAGCATATTTTGGTCGACCATTCCGGCTATGTGTCTGCCGGATAAGTTGTTTTTGTAGACACTGCCGGCCTTTGATTTTTTTTTTCTCTGAATTATTCTTGTTCAGATTGCGAACGGCAAAGAAGAAAGCTGCTCTTAGTAGTTCTCCTTCAAACCCTCCTCGTGTTGGTGATAAACTCTTGTCTTCAAAACATCGAGGGGCATATGTTGAGCAGGGAATGACAAAGATCATTATAAGCAATAATCCAGAACCACCATCTGAACCCAGTGATTCAGACGACACTCCAGATGAAGACCAATCAATTCCATCTGGTAGAAGAGGTGATGATGATGATGTTGATGAAAGAATTCCGGCTGCTGGAGGAGGCAACAATGATGATGATTATGGTGATCAAGACATGCCACCTGTTGTAAGAGGTAATGATGATGATGATGATGATGGTAATAGAGATAAAGGTAAGAAAACCGTCGAAGAGGAAATTGTTGAAGAGGAAGAGGAACAAGAAGAAGAAGAAGAAGAAGAAGAAGGAGATGGAGAACAAGTTGTTGAACCCACCGAAGCTTCAGGGTCAACTTCAACCGGAGCGAAGAAGAGGGTGATCACTAAACCACAGAATTCTCACATGCCTTCCGAATACTTCATGGTTACACTGAAAAAAGATGAGGACCCAATGGGGACCCCAAGAGATGGTGGCAATGTTCTTTTTGGATACAAAGACTCATGGGCATGTACGATCCATAATACTATCGTAAGTAATCTTAATATGTCTTTGTTATTTATTCAAGTGTGTAACTATCTTAATTAAATTTGCGCCAAGTGTTTGTTTATCTTTTCATTTTTATTTTATTTTTGGTATTTAGGATCACAAGAATTCCATCCGTCTCATGAGGCGCCAAGATTCGTGTTCAGTGGCTCATACTTGGGATCTTGACAAGGAATGTGAGGATGTGAAAGTGATTGTGAGGAACTCCGGGTTGATGCCTGCGATTGAGAGTTCGAATATTAATCTTGATAAAGTTACCGTCTCTGCATTCTGTGAAAGGTTCTACGGAGAGACTGATACCATGTTATTCCCGTTCGGTGAGATGGCGATAACTCCCGATGATGCTCAACAAATTTTAGGCCTTGAGGTTGAGGGAAAAGCGGTATGTGAGGGGATGGATAATTCGATATCTTTCGAGAAGATTTACGATTTGAGCAAGAAATTGTTCAGTTGGAATCAGGTTCAGACGGAGGCTGTTCTTGACATGAAGGATGGTCGTCTAACCAAGAAGTTTAATACGAATAGGTTGAGGGACACATTATGGGATACACAGTCAATCCTTGACAGGGAAGGAATGGTGAACCCGGTGCGAATCAATGCTGCCGCAGCCGGTTATTTGTTACACGTCCTGGGCAAATGTATCTTCCCCGACAGTTCCGGAAACCAAGTGGAGGCCGGTTACTTGCAACTATTGGATCCCTTAAATAAGATGCGTGAGTATTCTTGGGGTACTGCGGTGGTCTCCTTCTTGAACAATGAGTTGACAAAATGTTCTAGGGCACTCACTAAGCAAGTTAACGGAAACACATGTCTCTTCCAGGTAATTTTTGATCTAAAACATTTATATTACCGAATATTCTCGTAAGATAAGGCTCTTACTTAACTTTTTTTTTTTGCATAGGTTTGGATATATGAGCACTTCCCTTCCTTGTTCAAAG
This sequence comes from Papaver bracteatum, assembly GCA_023529315.1. NCBI lineage: Eukaryota > Viridiplantae > Streptophyta > Magnoliopsida > Ranunculales > Papaveraceae > Papaver > Papaver bracteatum. The sequence goes on from JAJJWX010002914.1 coordinate 338,259, forward strand.
ACAGCTCCTACATCAAAGTGGATGAGAGTGTTGCGGTTAATAAGCCAAGAGCACAAAGGTACAGTTTTAAGGGTACTCATGAGAAGGATATGCCGCAACAGCTTCTGAAACTCCGAATTTCCATCGACGAATTGACTGCGGAGGAGGTGATTTTTGATCCGTATCGGGATGCTAGAAATCAAGGTTTAATCCATCCTAGAAATGAAGTTGTTGCATTATACTATGGACCCTTGATGAATGTGTTTGAAGGATATTCAATGTACGACCCACATCGGATTATGCGACAATTGGGTTACGTCTAAGAAGAACCTCATTTCGATGAAGATAAGCCGTTCTTTACTGTGAACCGGGATGAGTGCACCACATCCCAAAAAACAATTAACGTCTCTTACGCTCCACCGCCGGCTCAAGAACATTGGGACAATAGACGTGGCTGTAACATCGATGTGAGTCTTTTGGACGAGGTGACCAACGGTCATGAAGCTACTCAGAAATACATGGCGTGGTACTTGGAATGCGCTCATCCTACTGTGATTAGGAAAATGACTGCTGAAGAACTGGCTCTAAAGAAGAAGTTGGAAGCGAAAGACCCATCAACATTGCTTAAGTTCTTTGTAAGTATATTTAGAGTTTCTCTTACTATTTTAAGATTGATTGCATTACCGAATCATTCTATTCATTGTTTGTTGTTTAATTGAAAATAGAAGGAGCATTTGAAGACCTTTGCGAAGGTGTTGTTGTGCGCGAGAGAAAAAGGAGAGCCTTTGTCGATTGAAGAGCAAAGCAAGCACATTGACTATGTTAACGTTGTTGGCAATGAGGATGCCAATGAAATGTTCAAGCAACTTGAGGCTCAATTAAAGGCTGAACAAAAAGCTAGGAGAGAAGCACAAGCCAAGATGAAGGCTGATAAAAAGAGGACTCGTGGTGGTAAAGGTAGCAGCAGTGGTCGGGTGGTGAAGGTAATTCTCCAAAACGGGGCCGTGGTCGTCGTGGACGTGGTGGTAGTCAATGAATGCTTTCGTAGTTCATTTCTTTATGTTATGGTGGACAAATGTTTAAGTTAATGGTGTGGGCAAATGTTTTTTGAAGGTTTATGGGACGTGTTTTCATTTTGGACAAAAAGTGTTGGATTTCTAGTTGTTGAATGAATGGTTTGTTTTGCTTTGTAAAGTTTTAATGCATAAGCCGGAATGCTTAGCAAAACTAAAATGCCTATTTGTACAGGGGCGGCAAGGTTCGGAATCGTCGATTTCCGTCACGACAAAAAAATTGTAGTTACCAAGGCCGACGTTGTATAAAAATAATAACCTTCCGGCTTATGTATGGTAGGCAATGTATTGACCGAATATAGTTAAGCGAGTTTTGTTGCAAAAACACAATTCTTCCGATGCCTAAAACATATACAACCCAAGCACGTTAACACATTTGAGACCCTTCCGGCTGGAACCTAGCCAGCAGTGTAGTGAACCAATACGGTTCCGGCGCGTTTGTGAGAAAAAACCTTCTCCTGATGCCTACAATTTTAGTAGACACTGCCGGCCATATAACAGCCGGCATTTTGTTCAAACCTAGACCTTGCCGGCGTTACGCATTTTCAAAAACAGTTTTTTTGATCGAAATCGAACTCATAAGAATGATTAAGGGTTTAATCTACTTAATTCTTATTTTCAAAATTTTAATCTAAACTCAATTAGTTAAGCTAATCAGAATTTTTAGTGTTAATTAACCAAGGACATATTAGCCATTTAGAAAAATTTGGGTTAAGGGGTGGCTTGACTTTACTTCAAAATAACCTTATTTCGTCTTATTGGGTATACTCCCATCAAGCCAGGGTTTCTTATACTATACTTTATCATTTACTGAGCAAAATAACCTGAATGCAAAATCAGAAGAGGGTTTTTGTGAGCGACACAAGAAGTAGAAAACCCCTAAGCTGCTGATTATCAAAGAACTTGGATTCGTTAACTCCCTCTGTTTCGATACACGATTTCCCACGGTAATCTCTCTCTTATCAAAGAAATCTTTAATTTGTGTTGTTCTTTTGAAGTAATTGGATTCATTATAGTATGACGTTGTTCAATTTTGAAATACAAATTGGTGACTGGTGTTTTCATCATTTGTGTTGAAGTTCTGGGGGAATCCGATTTACTGAGTTTGGGGTTTGTGTTTTCAATTGTATTGAAGTTTTGGGGGAGTTTGACTTTGATTTCTGAGTTGGGGTTTTGTGTGTTCTACTTTTGTAGGTTGATGACGTTTTGGAATTAAAATGTTTATAAGAAAACCACCACTTCCTAGAATCCTGCTAAACAATGTCTCATGCATGAGAAATGCCCAACTAATTCTTCGAAACATTAACGCATCAGTCCATGACGGAGGTGCACTCGTGTTAACAGGAGCAAATGGTGCAGGCAAATCCACTTTCTTAAGAATGTTAGCTTGTTTCTCAAGACCCTCAGCTGGAGAGATCCTGTAGAACGGTCACGACATTACAAAGTCAGGAGTTTTTGAGCAATGTGTGGAATCGAACCAACGTGCTATAGTCAAGCTTCAAAGATGCAGGAGTGGAAGGCAGCAATGGACGTCCAAATAAATGTACTAATACGTAATGGGACTTACTCACTTGTCAAATATGCGAGATGGAATGAACGTTGTTGAAGTGGGTGTATCGAGTCAAGCAAAATCCAGGGTAGCATTGACAAGAGAAGGCGAGGTTGGTAGCTTCAACCAGCGGAAGGTCTAGATTTGGGGGGTAATAAAAAACCTTTGCTTGGTTTTGTTTCTGTTATGAATCATTGGGATATAAAACAACTTGATGTGGAGAACAAACTCCAGCTCAATTGGTTATCTCTCAGGGACGCTGTCAAAGAGAAATTCATTATTCTTGATAATGTTCAATGGTTTGAAGTCCTTGAAGGAAAGTCTGGTAAATCAAAGGCAGCTTTGGAGCTCATGGGACTAGGCAGGCTTATTAATGAGAAGGCAAGGATGCTTTCCATGGGTCAACGCAAAAGGCTCCAGCTTGCTAGAGTAGTTGCACTTGATCGTCCGATTTGGTTACTTGATGAGCCGTCAGTGGCATTGGATACTGAAGGTGTGAAATTGCTCGAGTACATTATTGCTGAGCATCGAAAGAAAGGTGGGATTGTGTTTGTGGCAACTCATTTGCCTATTCAGATTGAGGATGCGATGATATTGAGGTTGCCAGAGAGGTTTCCGAGAAGGAAAACCATGGTGGATTTGCTTGATTGATCGTGGAGATGTATGGAGAGGGTTATCTGGTGGTTTAGTTTTTGTTGCAGAGGAAGTGGGCTTTTATCCCTTAAGGTAATACCTGTAACCTGATCATAATTTATATCCCACTTCCTAATAAGAAATTTGGTGTTTAAGTCTGTACATATTATTGTGGATTGAATTGCTAGATACTAATCTATGAATTACAGAAAATAGTAGTAGTTAGGCATAAATTTTGAACTTCTCCTTGCCAAAGATGCTTTATATATACTTAATAAACAATTCATGTATATGCAATGAGGTCCGTCGCTGCTCCATCATGTATAAAATTGTTGATGTTGTTTTCTGCATCATTTCTTTTGGAAAATGTCGTAGTTCTCAGTCACATCTTTGCAGGATTCATGCCTTATTGGGTACTATAGTAAGAGACATTATCACTTGAAGTTTTACGACATTGGAAATTTACCATAGACTAACTATACCATCAATATTTAAGTATTGAGGAATCCATATATCTGAAGCATAAGCTCCAGAGCTCCACTAAACAAGCAGAAATTCGGTAGACAGAGACTGACTTCCTTGAATATATACTTCAATGCCATTACTGTATCAAGATTATTATCTATTCTGTGAATCAGTAGTTTCTCCAATTTGTGTTTAGTTTATAATGCTTTAGACATTAAATTGTATTATGCAAGCCAACTATCTACATTTCATCAGATCTTCTGATTTATGTGGCCTTCTTATCCTGGGCACGTTCTAGTATCAAATGCATTCATCTTGTATTAACAAGTATTTTCTTCATCTATTGGCAGGTTCAGCTCTTATCGATGGTCATAATATGCGGAGGTCTTAGATTGGAAAGTCTTCAGGGTCATGTTGGTCTAGTTTCTCAGGACACCATTAGTGCACATTTTCTTTTCTCTGCAGTTCTAATGGGTTTTGCACAATGCATACATTTCATATGTTAACATCTATCCTATTAAAGATTCAACATTATTGGACCTGGTATTCTGTAATTACATTTCATCGTTCTGCTTTTCAAATATTGGTTTAAATATGTTCCAAAAAAATAAAAAATTGGTTTAAGTTTGGTATTTGCTAGGTAGTTTATCATTGTCTATGCATGGAAAGAATGTTGACATGCCCTTTTCAGATACTTCTCTCAGGCACAGTTGCTTATACCTTTAGATGCGAAGATTTGTTTGGGAATAATCAATATGAAGAAGGTTGAGCATGCAGCAGTCACTGCGAATGCAAATGAGTTCATCGGAAGCCTTTCAGCAGGATATGAAACCAACATTGGAAAAATGGGTTCATTTTGAGCGGTGGCCCAAAACAGAGGTGAAATTTCATACCCTATACATATTCAGTTTAAGCATGACAACGCTGTTTACTCATTCTTTACTCATTAATAAATCTGAACTCAAACCAAACCTTAATTTAATTGCCTACTGTAGGGTAGCTTTACCTTTGAAAAGGCTAAGAAACAAAATTCCTCTGCACTGTTTTGGATGAAGCAACTTCTGCTCTTGATAGTATATCTGAGCTCTTAGTACAATAGGCATCTGAGCGGGTGAGGGAAAACTGTACTGCAACAATAATAAACAGAAGTTTATGTATGATTTCTCTGACTTTTTATGATTGCTTGAATAGATGTCGAACAGCAACCTATTGCCTAACATCTTGAGAGAAAATCTGTTGACTGGTCCTAGTTGTATGGATCAAAAGAAGAGAAATTGAACATTGCACTTATTGCTCATGATTATAAGTTTGTTGAAGTTGACAATGGTCGAAGGAGGATGCTTTGCAAAATGGTCAAAGGCTAATTATTTGAAATGGTGAATGACTAGTGTTTTGCAATTTAGCTACAAGGGCTATGAGTATGTTGCTATATCTTTAAAAGCCTCCGCAGGATGCTTGCAGAAAAACGGAAGCAACTATGAAACTTATGAACACCGAGATGGTAAAAGAGACACCTGTTCGTTAGCATATGTTATATATGATGTCTTTGGTCAACGAATTGGATGTTCCGGTATCTACTGTGGATGCTGATATGAAAAGAATGGAACTAAGGACAATGTCCTGAGGTCTCTCTTCAACTGCGGCAAACTTGTAATCATGTGCAGTAAGTTTCTTTCCAATCCCATGATAGGGACCAGTCAACTGATTTTCTCTTAAAATTTTAGTTACTTTATGAGCCGCCTCTGGCATTGGATACTGAAGGTGTGAAATTGCTCGAGTACACTGTGCCGAGAATCGAAAGAACAGAGGGATCGTGTTCATGGCAACTTATTTTCCTGTCCAGATTTAGGATGCCATGATATTCAAGTTGCCAGAGAGGTTTACAAGAAGGAAAACCATGGTGGATTTGCTTGATTGATTATGAAAAGGTGTGTGGAGAGGGTTACTTAAGGGTTTAGATTTTGTTGCAGAGGATTCGGGTTTTTATCTGTCATTGGCTAATTTTCTACCAAAGGTAATACCTGATCATATTTTATATCCCGCTGCTTAATAAGAATTTTGATGTTGTAAGTCTGTACATATTATTGTGGCTTGCATTGCTAGATAATAATCCTTGAATTGCAGAAAAAAATAGTACTAGTAGTTAGGGATAATTTTTGATTTCTCCATGCTAAAGATGCTTCATACTCAATAACGAATTCACCTATGTGCATGAGGTCCATTGCTGCTCCATCTTGTGTAAAAGTGTTAGTGTTGTCATCTTTATCATTTCTTTTGGAAAATTTTGTAGTTCTCAATCACATGTTTGCAGAATTCATGCCTTATTGGAGACTCTAGTAAGAGATAAAGAAGTATTCCTAATTGCACCGTTTGTTGTTTTTGTTTTGATACAAATGAAGTGAAGATTATTGACAGAGATGCACGATGATAATTCTTGAAATTAGATGTTGAAGAGATTCTATCAGGGTGTAGGGTTGCCTTCTGCAGCTCTGCTTACAATTTAATCCCTTTATTATTCGCTCACCATTTGCAACTGACGTAATAACAAACTGGAAATACATGGTTGGAACTTATAATTTGTGGCAATGCAGGTACACAGCATGGAGTAATATGCTGGCCAGTAACAGCTTAGAACCGGGACAAGCAGAGGCTGCAGCTGCTTTGTTGGCTGTTACTTTGGCTAAAGAGAAAGGGATCAGCAAATTTCATTTGGAGGGTGACTGTCAATGCATGATGAAAGCAGCTAATGGAAGATGAATTGCAGTCAAGTGGACAGCAAACAACTTGAAGATCTTATTGCTTTATAGTAATGTAGCTCATAAAATATCTCAATATGCTTTATTCCATCTTGGTCTGCAGGTTTATGGAAAGATTCATTCTATAAAATAACTAAGAATCCACTAGAAGGGGTTTGACTAGGGTTACGGCTTTCATGGTGATTTTCTTGAAGGTACCTTCTACTTTAAATTGATCAGGGATTTTCTATTTTAATTGGAGTATATCGCAAAAGAATTCGCTGATCGCTGAAGATAAGATGGGTAAGCGGTATATATATACACGCATAGTGGCTCCAGAATATTTCAATCCAAAGAGAATTTACAAAGGCCCATTTGTTATTGTTAATGGTTTGGATCTCAAAATGTGTTCTTAATATTGATTATTTATTTATTTTTGGTTTTTTTGATGGATAATTTTTTATTTATTTTTGACAAGATTCTACTTCAGGTGATTGGTTTAACCACTTAACGGTAATCACTGTACTATAATGTTGGAATACATGCCCCTAGGGAAGATTAAAGTGGTTCAGTCACTTGACCTACATACAGTATTATAAGTGAATATAAGTGCTCAAAACAACCACCAAGCATTGATTTGGTACATTCCCAAATAAATTGGTCCCCATGTAACAAGTCATGCTCAATCCAAAGAAAGTCTTGAAGAAATTTTTTCCAAAAGTGAATTTAAAATAGGCACTTGGAACTTCATGAAAACTTTGCATTTTACGTACCTAATGAAATAACTTGGGTATTTCAAAATTTGATTGGAGAAGGCTTCACCTTAGATTCAATTAACCAATACGAATTACATTCCAACACTCCCTCTTAATTTGTAATTGGGATAACAAATTCTATAAAAATCTTCAATTTCTTGTTTGTTTTTAGTTTCTCATGCTCGTAGTAGTTTCTCCATGTCAGATATTTCATCGCTTCGTCATAATCTGGTCTTTACTCAGTCGCATTGTGCCTCCATCTCTACCTTCCCTCTTCTTTAGTTATAGCGTCTTAGTAGTCTCCTAACTCTCCAACTCTAGTAAAATATATGTTTCCCAGTGTGATATATGTCCATTGTCCTTAAACTTGACATATTTCTGTTTAATTGGTAATGTCCACTTAGAGAAGAGAAGTGGGTTTTTCGGCGGATGAAGGGGATGCTACGGCACAATTCGATCAGTAGGAATAGTGTATTCCTTAAAGAGAGAAGTGGGCCTTTCGGCGGATAAGATTTCTAGATTTGAGAGTCTTTGATAGTATTTTATGAGTGGAAGCAGACATCAAAGAATGAATGTTATATGTATCTGAAAGGAAAATCAAGTTTATAGTGTTGAGGACAAACGTGGACTGGCTGAGTTTAACTGTGAGGAGAAAGAAAAACGTGACCATAATACGGTTATGGGTGGTCTGATGCGATTAGAGCAATGCTAGATGGGGCATGATGCATGAACAAAAGGTTATTATTGCGTTCTATTTATTCATCATTTTGTGATCTTCACATTTATATCGCATCTTATATGAATATATGTTTATCTTACATTATATGTGCATGATCAATATAGAGAAATACAAAATTCAAAGAAAAATTGTCACATTTTGGATTCCTAATCCAAGCAATGATTGTTTGGTGTGCAGAATGTGAAATGACGAGCGAATCAAGTAAACCACAACCTTTTCGATATCAACCTATGCAAGACATACCTTGTGTAATCTAATATAGACAATAAGCATTATCAAGGAGATTATTTAAATAAGATGTACATTCGGTACATATCGTAAGTTCGTAACCGAACCAAACTATGGGATCAAACCAAGTGTTTGATTAACGTATACAAGTGTATTTACTTTAATTATAAAGACATACCAATATAACACGAAAGTAATGTAAATCACACGACACACAAGATTTTGTTAACGAGAAAAAATACAAGACAGAAAAACCCCTGGACCTAGTCCAGTTTTCGATACTCTTGTAATTAAGCCGATACACAAAGATTATTACAACTTCGTATAGTTGATACCAAGTTAACTAACTCCAAGTTACCCAGTTTCTTCAGTATTCCTGCGCATACAACCAATATGGTATACGCACGTGATAACTGAGATAAAGTCCACTATCTCAAGTTGTTTCACCTATTGTGAAGATTTCAGCAACTCAAATCCTTTGGATCATATCCCGAAATAATAAAGGACTAACCTATTTCAGTAACCTCTCTATCAATCTCTAAGATCAACAAGTTAATCATAGATATGGTTGAGTACAAAGGTTCTTCCGTTCAATATTCAGTTAGATCAACCAAGATCAAGATTACCAAAATAATAAATCTTAGTTTACAAACTATCAAAGTAGATCTCAATAAGAAACATAAATATAGATTGCCAACCTATACAACAAGCTTTAAAAAGTCTATACGAGATAAACACCTTGCCTAATGTCAGTCAATCAAGTGTGCATGAAGTTATCACAAATATCAGAATACCAAAAAGAAATCTTCTGTATTCAAAGTACCTTCATGAATAAATTGATTCCACTAATGATCGACCACACACAGAATGTTAACAATGGATGATCAAAAGTCATATCTTCAGATCTTAATGCAATAAAGCATAACTGAAATCGTTGATCCTTGAACTAGTTCGAGTGACCTTATATCAGAAGAAAATAATCCGTCACAACCGGCCATCATTTTTGTAGTGAAAGGTTCAACTTTACCGTTAGTCAATCAAATCAATAATCGAAAACAAAAATAACACACTTTACTACTTGTGTTTATTTGATTCCACATAAGTTTTAAACAAAGAAAAAATAATATATTTTACCTAATTAAGATAATATTATCTCGAACGAATATTGCTTCAAAAAAAAAAAAAAAAAAAAACTTCGTTAGGCTTCCCACATAAACCGTTAGTTCAGTGTGTCCAAGGGATAAGTTCGTAAGCAAGCTTCACCATTTACAATGACCAAGGTAGTTTGGACAACAAGGAATTACCAAATCCGAAAATACTAAAGATATGCAATAAATATTTACCACGGTTTTATTAAAATTCGAACTGTAATCCAAATCATGCGCTGAAATCTCTCTTGGATGATAACTAATATTAGCTAGCATATATCATATACCTTACTAATATAGCAACCATAAATATGCTTATCCATTGGGATATGAATAACATATAAATTTTGAATATCAAAAAGATATTTAGAATATTCCGGTTTTGGGATATCACTTTGAGTACCAAGGAAAACATTAAAAATAATAAGAGTTTAGCACATGTTCAAATACTATGTCGACATCTTATGAACTTTCCATACTAATTAACCAAACCACATTTCCGGTATCTATGCAAAACCTAAGATAATAGCCAAATCGAAAATGTTTATTTTGGTTAACCGAAGGATTGGTCCTGGTAGTGATCCTTGGGACCAGTCCTAGTAGAGATCCTTGTTAAGGGATCATTCCTAGTAGAGATCACTATGATCGGTGATAATAGAGATTGTTTAAAGGACCAGTCCTAGAATCGATCCTCCGATCATTTTCAACTACGAAACAAGTTTTATATATCTACTTCCTTAAACTCATGTAGTTAAACATAGTCTCAGAGGTATGGAATCGATCCGAAAGTTCAACACACTAACTAAAAATAAGTTATAAATTAGTGTTATGTCGAGTCCACGAAGTCCAAATAGCTAAACTATACTTCGTAATCCAATATACCGAAGTTTTGTAAAACAACTAGTATATGCTTCCTTGACACTTTGATCGATCAAGTCACTAATACTAGAGATACATAAATAAACTTTGTATTTTATGTTTTCAATCTAAACGACTTGAAAGAAACGTAGGTAGAAATGGAACAAGTCAAATATGTGATATTAACCTCAAACAGAAGGGATGATGTGTTTGTTGATGCACGCCGATACGTTTTCAGGTTCTTTAGAGTAACACGTGCGAGTCTCAACATTTTTATTGTTCCTAGTCTAACCTAACAAAGTTGAATCTAGTAATCTAATCAAGTATCTTTGAGTTTTGGAGCTAAAATATGACAACCAAACTTGACACACCAGCGCTTGGTGGGTTCAACCGAGAAATTAATGCTTACAGAATGGATCTGCAAGTCATTTCCAAAGCAAAAATAAGTTCCTCATTCAGTTTTTAAAATGTTGGAAAATGTCAAACTCTTTATTCCTTAAATTTGCTTGTTGCACAATAGGACATGAAGGAATAGGTTTCGAGTTGCCATGGGTGAATCATGAACAAATCTTGGTTTTGGGGGTATCCGTGTTAGAAAAATAAGCGTTTCAGTTTCTCGAAAATCATATTCATGCAACAAATTTTACGCGTGTCGTAACCACAACAAATTAATTAATACTTTACTACCTAATT